>VZRX01014055.1:102860-135804 GCA_013398075.1 Notiomystis cincta
CTAACAACTTTTCTTTATCAGGGCTGTTGGAATGTAAGCTTGCTTTGAATGCTTCTTCCTGGGGTAATGAGTCATACTTGGACTTTAGTAGTATTTCCGGCATGATGCAGGCAACGTGAAGATGTTGGTTTTCACATCATGCAGTTATGCCAAGCCCTCACAGGGAACAGGGGAACAAATGTCTGTTCATTCCTGGAAAGTGGATCACTTCTGAGTCACTTGGCATCTGTTCAGAAGAAAAGATGAGGGAAGGAAGATCTTCTCATATCCAGCTTTTCCTGTAGCAAAATCTGGAAAAATTACCATTGGGTGGCAGTTGCTGCAGTCTCAAAGCAAAGCAGCCCTCCCTGCCACTGGAATATAGTTGGTGTTCCCTTGTGTCCCAGCAGCTAGAGGCATCCAGCTGGATCTGGAAGCAGAGGAAAAAGCACTTTGATTTCTGGTGACTCAAGGCAAAATTTGAACAGAGGTAAACTTAGCTTCTCTAGTGAATAGACTTTGCAGTAATAAAATGAGAATTCGGCATCACAAGTCCTGAAATACTTTCAGACTCTCTTTCCAAAATGGATGTGAAAAGAAACACTAATGGTGAGGCTTGGATTAAGTAAGCAGTTGGCTGAGTATTTTGACTTGTTTATCTGGGAATTAATTCAATGGAAGCAAATGTTCATATCAGGGTGATCTTTGCATTAATCAGTCTTGTGCCTCTGGCAAACTGGCAAGTTGCTGGTTGATGTGTTGCCTACCCAAACACCTGGAGCAAACAGCTCACTGCCCTTCACTGTGATTACTTGCCAGTTCAGTGATTTTCCATTAGATACCTCAAGAGCAGAACATGTGTAAAGCAGAGGTTTGGGCCATTTCAGAAAGACTTCTGCCTTGATAGCAAGAACTCCTGCAGATGAGACTTTGTTGTCTGTGATCAGATCTGGCCCTGACGTGACCTTTACCTGCTAGAGGTTGCCAGGCTGTCAGGATAATGTTGGGGCAAATGCATCAGATACTCACCAGTACCTCCCAATGTGAACCTGAGCATTTTCAAGTTTCTTCCTGCTTCCACTGATAACTTCTGTTTTCCAATGACAAGTGAGTATACAAGGAATGCAACTGGCTGTTGTCCACAAACAGGCCTTGTTCCTGAGTTATGTTCTCACATACCTTCTTTTTTTTTAATATGGTATTTCATTTTTCCCAGACTTTCCATAGAAAGCAAGTGGGCCTATAGCAAGTCTTCCAAACACTTTGTGGATGCCCTTTTAGGGCTTTTGTATATAAAGTGTCTGAATCCTCATTCCAAAATTTCTGCTGTTCATAATTCTGCTCTGACTGTTGTGCTGGTTTGGCAATGGGAAATACAAGATTGTCACAGAATCACCCCAAGACACTATCCTGGCCTGTTCTCTCATTGCAGAAGCACTCCCTCTCCCAGTGGGGAATTTTGTGTATACAGAAGGAAAGGATGCAAGAAGTAGACTCTATTCAGGGTGTAGTTATTTGCTTGCTTTAATTAAATATCTGTATCTTTCTGATGATAAAAGTTTGGTCTGTCTGTGTGCCTTGAAAACTTTTGTGAGTTCCAGATAAAGTCACTTCAGTCTTGAGATCCTTGTCACTGGAAGATCTGGTAGATTTGAGTGACACAAATGCCCAGGGTGAGAAGAGCAGCACAGTATCTGGTGTTCACTGCAGGCTGGTTACAGTTTCGTGTGTAGTTAACAGCCGGTTGCATTTTTTATTTGGTTAGTGGGAAACTAAATCCAGGTCAGTAGGATTGAAGTTATTTAAATGCTCGCTTCTGGAAAGAGAGTAGAAGAGAAGAAATCATCTGGAGGAGACCTGTAGTCTGAATCCAGAGGTAGGAGGACAGAAATTCTTAAAGCTGACAGTTTGACAGCTGTACTCTGTAGAACCTTATTCCAGCATAGTGTTTACATGTTAATGTGTGTTAAATAAATGAATGAAAAAACTACTGGGCTTCCTGCAAATAACTATGTATTTGAACAAATTCAAGTGCCTGCAAAAATGACCTTGGAAATCATTATAGTTACATTAAAGGATTTCTAGCAACAGCTGCTTGTTGGAGTTAGGAGTATTTCCAAGTATTTTGTTTCATGCTTTCCGAAATAAGATGCAGCTTTATTCAGCAATGTGGCCAGATAAACTCTGTGAGTTCTGTACTGTTGAATGGAGCTGAGTGCAGCTAAATGTCCTCTGTAAAATCCCTTCAGTAGAATTCTGTTCTCTGTCCTGAGTATTGTTCTTAGGCTTGTCAGATACAAAGGATGTTGATAACCCTTGTACTTTGCTTAAAAGTCAGTTTCAGTGCTAGCTTTTGAAAAGTTGACCTTGCATCTTAGTACTGTTTCCAGCATGATACCTTCATAGTCAGATTTGTCTCTCTAGGATAGGGCTTTTGGCTAGAGAAAGCAGCTGAGGAACTGGTAGGACTGTCATTTTAATTTGGCTCCAGTCTCAAAAAGTGTAGCTGAGATGAAGAGGGGTCTGGTTTATCACTTTTGTACTGATAAGTATGGGCCAGTACACTTTGAAATCTGACATACTGGCAAGTCAAAACAGCTTTATTGTGTTGCTGTTAATCAATCTGTAAGTTAATGTGACTGTATCCAATTGCACTGTAGTTTTCCATGGTTTTCAGTGGAGCGTGCGTAAATTACTGATTGCTGTCAGAATGATAAAGAAACATGTACTTCTGTCTTACCACTGTGAAGCTGTGCTTTGTTGCATGTAATTTGTTTAAAAGGTTTCCCAATAGAATAGCAGAGGTTGAAAAAAATCAGGGAATTGATATAACTTAGTGCTTTTGTCTCTTGCAGGTTAAGACTCTGCTTGCATATTAGATGTGCTGCTACTGTGCTGCTACCTGTCTTTGCTTCCCAACCTGCCCAGAATCTTTGTTCATTGCCTTTTACCGCACAGGAGAACAAAAACTCTTGCAAGCATTTAACTTCAGGGAATCTCTCTATATCTGACATTCCTTACATGATTGTGGCATTTTGCTCGTCTAGTGTTTCCATCAAAAGAAATGTTAAAAAGGGGCTGTAAAATGGCATTAAGTTTATTACTGCCTGGTGACATTTACAGATGTGCTTGATTTGGGAAAATGGGCTTTTATATTATCAGATTTTTTTTTTTAAATATTGCAACCACATTGTTTGGCCTCTTGTTACTGCATGCTTGAGTTTGAGATGAAGGAAATATCTATTGGCATCTGGCCATTATAGAATGATCTGGTTATTTTTTAGTCTGTTGCATCCTTTTGGAAGGCAAGTGGTGGAAGTTCACCAGTTGGATTCTGTAAGCAAGCAGTAATGTTTTCAATGTTTCCTTTTGTTGGCTTCATTGCTGTTCTGCCTCCCTGATGATACATCCCCTAATATCCTCCAAACTACTTTCAGGAATACAGTGCACCTATGTGTAATGATGTTGAATTATTTAGGGCTCTTAAGGTGTTCAGTGTGGCTGATGGGGCTGCTTGTCCTGTGGAGCTCTGTTCTTCATGTGAGTATCAGAATAGTTCACCAAGTGGGAAGAACAATGTCAAGCTGAGTCTTGTATTTCATAGTCTTGTCTCCGTTTCTGTACCTCTCCTGGTCAGGTTCTTGGTTCTACACAGGAGCCCAAACCTCTGGAGCCTGATTCTGTTATAACCACTGATCTGTGAAAACAAGAATTATCTGTGGGAGCCTTTCAGGCTGCTAGCAAAATTAGTGCTTTCAAAACTTCATTTGTTACTTCTTCTGTTGGCTATTAACCTAATGCTGAATTGTGTACAAATGTACTTTTTATCAGCAATAAGAATTCAAATTATACAGTTCGTAAAAGTGAATTTCTAGAGAAAAAGCTATATTAACACAATTTTTGACTTCCTAATAATTTCAATGACTACTTTTGCCCTTAGGGCTGTCACTATTAGAGGCTGTGAAACTATCATGAGAAATGCTTCATCATAAATGTTCTGTTGTCTTCTACTATCTGATTCTTGAACATCAAGTTTGCACTGAGCTATCAGTGTGTATAATGTTAATTCTGCTCATGATACAGATTCAGCTGCGCTGTCGTTTATTGAAAGGGATTTTTTCTGATTTAACTTATAGTAAAATTACTTTTCTTTACAAATACTCTCAAAGATGAATTTGCAAGCATATTTATAGAAAGCTTTACAAAAAAGTTTGTAGATACATGTGTCTAAGTGTATGTGCATACATGCATATGTTTTTATGCATCACAGAATCACACAATATGCTGAGTTGGAAGGGATCCACAAGGATCATTAAGTCTAGCTCCTGGCCCTGCACTTCCCTCCCTCTAGGTTGTAGCTTTTCCTAGAAAAACTTTTCTGCTTTAGGATCAAATATTCATAATTTTTCTCATTATGCTCCCTGAACATAAACCACCTTCCATTTACTGGTAAACTTTTCTGTATGGTCTGATGCCTTGGTCTTCTGTGTAAAAGAAAAATGTCAGTCAAGAGTTCTTGTACTGAAATATGCTCACACACAAAGGGCCAATTGCATAGCTGTATTTGGCACACAGATTTGTGTTTGGCACTTACAACTGATTTGGGTGAATCACAGCTTCTGTTCCTCAGAAATGCACATTTCTTGATGTACCATTGACTGACTCCACAGGACTGAAAGACAGGCAGATACATACCACTTTTCTGACTTTGGAAGAAATAAAATTAAAAAAAGAGCTGTGTATTCTTTCTATTACAGTTTTTTCTCAATGCAGCATTTTTTCTTGATGTGGTTGTTCATAACTGGAAACTATCAGGATTATCTTGCTTGTATTTGCAAATATACATTTGAAGATGTATACATCTTCATCAATTTTGGTGTATATTTCTTCAAATATACCATATTTTTAATGTATAAAGTAAATAATTTTTTCAAGGAGTAAGGGCACTGTCATTTTGCAGACCTTTCAGTGTGCTTTGAATTGGTTTGGAGAAATTATTGATTGTAACAGTGTTGTCAATATGAATTGATGTATGACTTCTGTTGTAAGTAACAAGAGAACTGCTCTAGATCTTTGCTTCATTTGTAGCTTAAAAAGTTGTCTTCCTGAGTCTTTTCATACCTTTGCAATTTGCTACATTGTTGGCATTCTCATTTTGTTGTTCCAGGGGTCAGTATAATAGTATAATAGTATAATAAGCCTCTGAAGTTAGAAGGGACCTCTTGATATTATTTAATGAAAAATCCTGTTCAAGCAGGATCAGTTAGAACAAATTACCCATAACTATGTCCAGTCAGATCTTGAATATTTCCAAAGATGGGTACTTCACAGCCTCTCCAGGCAACCTACTTCAATGTTTGACCATTATCACATTCAAAATATGTTTTCTTGTGTTCAGATGGAATTACACATATTTTGACTTGTGCCTATTAGCCTGTCACTGGGTGCTGTCAATAAAAGTCTGTCTCCATCTTCTCTCTCTTCCATCAGGTATTTATATGCATTAATAATGTCTCCACTAAAACTTATCTTCTCCTAGCTAGCAAGTCTCAACCCTTTCAGTGTCTCCTTATGAAAAGTGCTTCAGTCCCATTATTGAGCTTTATGGCCTTTTGCTGAAACTTCCTGCAGTATTCTGTGTCTTTCTTGTGCTGGAGGGCTGAGAAGTGGACCCAGCAGTCCAGATGTGGCCTCACCAGTGCTGAGTGAAGGGGAGGAATCACATCTCATGATCTCTGTTCAGCACTCCTGATGCAGCCCAGCTTAGCTTGTCCCTCATTACCATGAGGGTGCCTTGCTGGCTCATGTTTAACTTGCTGTCACACAGGACCCTGAAGTCCTCCTGTGCTGAGCAGCTTTCTAGCCTGTTAGCCTGCCATTTTCCAGCATCCCTGGGCCCCTTTGAATGGTAGCACAGCCACCAGCTCCATCACTCGCTCCGCCCGGTTCTGTATCAGTAGATGGAGTGACCATGGCTTTGCCTAACCAAGGCTCTGTCAACTCCAAAGAATGGAGGCACCTCCCATGACCTGCCTGGTAACTTGTGCCAGGGCTGTGCCACACACCAGGGGAAGAAGGTGTTCACAATGTACCACTTGCATCTCTTGAGCTACCTCTTGTGCCTGTTTCTTCTTACTGCTTCTGATTCTGCCCAGGAAGGTTTGATTCTGACTGCTTTTCAGGCAGCTGAGAGCTGCTGTTGGTTACAACCCCTTTGACGTGAGCTAAGCTTTAATGCTTTTGTTTAGTGTTCTTACTCTAGTCCCAGTTCATTTTTTGCTGATATTCTGTAGGTGTAAGTGCAGACAATTTTATTTTCTATCAGCATACACAATTATACTGTGGTGTATTTATTTTTTTATGTTCTTTGTATCTTCAAATTTCGCTTCAGAACGATCTCCTCCTGAGGAGTTAACTACAGACAAATTTCAGTGTTCTTGGGAATTTATGTGCAGTTGCTTGTGAGTGTGCTTTATACCAGCTGACAGGGATTGTGTGCTTCCTGCAATCTGGCTCTGCACAAGCTGGGAAATGTTGGCAGAGTCATGAAGATGTGATTGTTAACTGGAGCAAACTTTTGCTTCCAGCCAGTTACCAATGTAGAGGTAGAATTTAGAAGTCTTGTACAAGCTTGTCATCTCTATAATTATGTGGCTATTAAGAAATGGGTGGAAGTTGAATGCTCTAAAATTATAGGCTGTAATGATAAGACATGGTTAGTAGTGATTCTGATGCAATTTTCCTCCTTGCCAACAGAGTTTCAACAGCAGGAAGGCATGAAGTCCCATCAGAAAAACATGCAACTCTATGACACACCCTATGAACCAGAAGGCAGTGGTGTGGAATCAGATTCTGAAAGTGTGGTGAGTCACCGTTTACGAGAAAGCAAATTGCCACAGGATGATGACAGGCCCGCAGATGAGTATGATCAGCCGTGGGAGTGGAACAAAGTCACCATCCCAGCTTTGGCAGGTAGGATTCCTAGATCCCAGCCTCAAAATTCTCTCTCACAGTTAGAGCATATTTACTTGCCTTTGGGGTAAATCAAGTACTTATGCTCTTTTGATATGTGTGTGTGCATGTGTGAAAAAATGTCTGAAAAGTAAATGTGGGTCATCTCAAATCTTTACCTGCTGCAGGAAATGTGGAATAATGCACTTTTTGTTTGATACTTCAGCCAACCTGTTGTCAATCATCTTAGCACTTGTTTCATATTACTAAAACTTCTGATTCTCCCACTCCTTGTCCCTACCCCCATTTTAATGGATAGGATGTAGATAGTGTTTATTGTTGAATATCTCTGTGATGAGGAAGTTGCTTTGCAGGGCCCTGAAATCGTGGAGCGATTCTCAAAGGGACAATGTGATGAAGTATTGGGGGAGAGGTGGGAAGAAAAGAGATGTGGCTCTGGGAGGGAGCATGGAAGAAGTCTGAAAGCAATGATTGCTAAGTAGTCAGTGTGCATTTAGCCTGGGTAAATCCTGCTTGACAAACCTGTTCTCTTTCTGTGTTAAAACTACTAGATCTCTTAATGGAAAGAGAGCAGTAGGTGTC
The DNA here is from genome assembly GCA_013398075.1 of Notiomystis cincta. Taxonomy (NCBI): domain Eukaryota; kingdom Metazoa; phylum Chordata; class Aves; order Passeriformes; family Notiomystidae; genus Notiomystis; species Notiomystis cincta. The sequence goes on from VZRX01014055.1 coordinate 110,394, forward strand.
ATCTGTGTTGACTTTAGCTTTCAGCATGTTGTGCTGTGGCATCACCTGTGTTTGGAATGTTTTAGCCTAGATGGGTGGACTAGTAGACTTGCAAAAACCTATCAGGGTCGTTGACCTCAAAGGGTAGTGTTAGTGATTCATACTCTTCCTGGAATCTGGTTACAAGTGTGATTCCTCTGAGGATACATTCGGGAACTCTTCCTGTTTAGCATACTTATTAGTAACCGAGAGCAGGAGGAGAGGAAATGCCCCTTATCAAGCTTGGAATAACAGCCAAGGGAGGGGAGGCTGTGTGCAGAGCTGCCATTCTGAGGGACCTGGACAGGCTGGAGAAATGGACTCACAACAAGCAGACAAAACCAAATGAGAATAGACCCAAGGAAACTAACCCCCTGCAGTGATATGGACCTAGGTCTGGTTGACTTGCCCAGACACAGCTTTCCTAGAAGAGGCTTCAGGAGTCCTGGGGGAAAGTGGACTAAAAGTGGCTAGCAATGCTCCTTACCATGATGAAGGAAGCAGCATGCTAGCCTGTGTGAATAGGAGCAGGCCAGTGGATGAAACAAAGCGACTGTTCCTCTTTACTTCACATTTCTTGAAGTATGCATAGTGCTGTGGAAGGATTCTGACATGAGAGGGGTGTTGATAAACGTTGTTGTTAGCACAGAGCCAACAAAATGACAAGAAACTGCAGCACATGACAGCACATGCGAAGAGATGGCGAGAGAACTGGGCTTAGCTTAGCCTGGAGAGGAGACATAATGGGAACTTTCTAATGCCTGTGAGGAGATTGTCAATAAGATGAAGCCAGTTTCTTCACAAATGAGCAGGTGTGTGATGGAAAGAGGAGATAAAAGATGAATCAGGGGAGGTTCTGACTCAAGTTGGTTTTTTCTCTGCAAGAACAGTTAAGTATTGGAAACAATTGTTCAAGGAGCTCTTGCAGTCTCCATCTTCAGATTTTTTTCATCTTGTGGGAAGAAATGACTGGATAAACAACCTGATCTGATCACATAGCTTCCCACACAAGGATGGTGATTGTGTGCTACCCAGAAGTAATTTTTCTTTCAAAACGCAGCGACTTCATTGCTTAACGATGCTGAGATAGAAGCTGTGGGACCAGTACACATCTGTCTCCAGTGAGATCACATTTCACAAATTTTTCAAAGAGTAATACAGCAGCTACAGAGACTGGATTATTAGTTTTAAAAGTTATGTTTTGAGAGTCATATATGTGCATGTGTAAATCATAGACATTATTCTTCATATATGAGTCATATTATATGAAATTGATGAGTTTTAATTCATTTGGACATGAATTGCACTTAAGCTTGCCTTAAGCTCTGTATTCATCTTTATGTCCACTTTTTTGGTCTTTATCAGCTAAATTCTGAAATAGGGGGTTTTTGAGTTTCAAAATAAAGAATCTTAGTTCTGCCAATTTTTTGTTTATATCTACTTTTCAGTTTTTATATATAACTGTAAATTAACAAGGTCAGTCCAATACAAGATTTTATTATTGGCTTATGTGTAAATATTCCTTCAAGTCATATGTGGTTATGAAAGCACACAGAACAAAATATTGCTTTATGGAATTAATAGGCTAAAGAGAGGTTTAATTAAATGATATTATGATATGGTTGGACTACTTACAGATTCAGCATGACGAATTCTTATTTAGAATAAGAAGAGTAAACACTTTTTGAGATTAATCAGATTTCTCTCATTGCATCTGCCATTGATTAATAGATCAGTTTGGTTTAGGTACAAGGTTAGTTGCACAAAGAAATGTCTAAAGATTGGCTGCAAGCACAGTTGGAAGCTGCTGTTTCTTTTGATAACTCTAGACTTATCTTGGTCCTAGGAGTTGTAAATGTTTAAAATAAGGAAAGAAGAGGTCCAGCTTTGAAGTTTAAAATGGTGGAAAGTTTGCAATGGAGAAGTGTTGGCCCTCTGCTGAGATGTATGAAGTACTCTTCTGATTTATTTGGTGATTCTACAGTGGAACCCAGGAAGGGTTTTTTTCAGTTCTTAGCTGAGGTAGATTTTTCTGAACGTGCAGTGTTCGTCTAACTGGTACTAAAAATTCTAGCAATGGGTAAGTCTCACTTTACAGGGACACAATTACCATCTCCCATTTTCATGGAACTGCAGACATCCTGGAAGGACCTTCTGCTGAAACTTTCCTATTTAGAGATATTCACCTGAAGGGAACAACAGACAATTGTGATCTGAATTGCAAATATAGAGACTTATGCAGCAAATGTTTTTGATTTGTCAGGTGATAGACCATAGAAACAAACCAAAATTGCAAGCAACACTAGAATTATCATGAATCTAATTACTCATGCAAGTCTTTGAAGGAAAAAATTTGTTATTCTGCCATGATTTCAAGATTTGTTGCTGAAGCATAGCTAACACCTGTTTATATCCAACCTGGACTTTGAGAGCTGTCAGAATGGAAGTGTACACAAGCTATGAAACATGCTGAGGCTGAGTGTGTCCGTGCTCTGACTCCTAAGCATGGGGATGGGACTGGTGACGTGCAGGCATTGTGGATGGAGCAAGCTGTACATAGCCCACGGATTTTGCTGTGCTAAAAGATGCATCTCCCTGCAGCAGAACTGGAATGCAGCATTTTGACTGTCTGCAGCTGGAGTTCTTTCACAAACAAATTTGGGTTTGTTTTATTGGAGGCTGTACAGCTGAAGCTAAAATGTGTTTTTGATGGTTTTTATGGGAAGTGAGCAGGTCTTGTTAGAACTCCTGCTGAGCTGGGCAGACTGGTTTGCCCAGAAGAGTTGAGGCTGGCAAAGTAACAGGAAGAAAGTAGCTTCCAGGTACACAAGTCTGGCTAGAAAAGGAGATAGCACCAGGGAGAGCCCACTGGATAGATATAAGATAGCAGAGGGCCCTGTCAAGAATGCCACACTGACACTGGCTTCCACTGAGCTGATGAGAAATCTGACCTCCTCAAACTGTCCTATGGGCACAGAAAACCTTTAGGTAAAGGAAATGCCTGTGAAATCTGTAAAGCCCATCATGCTTTACAAAACATGTGGCCCTCTGTTACAAAGAGGATCTCGATGATCAAGAGGGGCATTTGGGAGTAGTTTCCAGCACTGGTCATGGGCTCATGGGAGGAGGACTTAAAAATGCCATACTTTTTCTACCTTTACTGCTGTTGCATGGAAAGGTGTTGCAGGTTCCTAGGACCCTGAGAGACTTAAAGCAAGGGAGTTGTCGCATGCCACTGTCACAGGGGCAGGAATTTCAGGGCAGTGGAAGAGAGGCCGCATGGCGAGTGTGGGAGTGTGAGGTATTGCAGTCAGTTCCATAACTGCAAGGGCTGAATATACTTTAGCTTTGTTTAAAAGAAGATTCATAGCAGCCAAAACTCAGATCTGATTGCAACATTGGGGGGGTGGGTACCTGACTAGGTATCACACTTGTTACTTTAATCTGCCTGGATATCCCTTTAAGACTGCTTCTTACTGACAAATTAATTCACAAAAAAGAAACAAACAAATAAACAAACAAACAAAAAAAAAAAACCAAAAAACCAACCAACAAACAAACAAAAAGGCCAGAAGTCCAGAGACATGTCTGAACTTTTCAAACAGAGAAGAAACCCCCAACATTCACAAGTATCTGAAATTTACCTTTGTTCTGTTTTTGGAGAACAGTTCTTACCTCTAACCATCACGCTAGTGACTTTTTATACAGGCATAAAGAGATAAAAAAAGAGGGAATATTTTTAAACTAAAAGAAGAGATGTAGATTAGATGTTAGGAGGAAATGGTTTAGTCAGAGGTGGTGAAGCACTGGAACAGATTTCCCTGTGTGACATTGTGGACAACCCTTCCCTGGAACTGTTCAAAGCCAGGTTGGATGGGGCTCTGAACAGCGTGGTCTAGTGGGTGAAACCACTGCCTGTGGTGGCATCTCCCTGCTGTTAGGGGGTTGCAACAAAATAATCATTAATGTCACTTCCAACTCAAGCCATTCTGTGGTCCTGTGTTGTAAAGATAGAGCTGTTAACAGTCAGAACTGGGTTTGTTTTGCGAACTGAATTTTTTGGTGTCTGAAAGATGTTCCTTGTTCAAAAGGTGACATTAAGCTCACTGCTTTTCAAAGAGTACCCAAGTTACATCCAGGTGTTTTCCTTACACTTAAAATAATAATATTGCTCATATATGTCAAAGGCAAGTATCCACATGCAGTGTCTCTCCTTGTTATGCTAATCAGCTTTCATTATCCAGTAATGAGGTTAAATCTGAGTTTATATTAAGAATCAGCATATTTCTGCCATGCTTACTTAGGAATGTGATTGAATACACTGGCCCAAATTTTGCAATAAAAGAAAAATAATTGCACCTACTTACTCTGAGTAGAGGAGAGATTTGAAAGTATCTTAAGCCTCATGACAAAAGCATAAACAAATTTTTAAAAAGCAGCTCCAAAAACTTTCCTCATCCAACATGTCTCCGTGCACTATCTTTTTGAACTTGAACATTGCAGCTATCTGCTTTAAAAGACTGCTTTAAAACACTTCATACTACCACCCACATGCCTGCTTGGCTGTGGGTTACAGTAAGGTCACTTCTAAATGCATGAGGGGTGTAAGTTTTGTAGGGAGTCCCTTCGGTTTTCCTTGTAACATTTTTCACCACTATTGCTGTTGAAATTCATGTAGGGGCTGATTGAGATGTTTGTGCTTGTGAGCACTGTGATTTTTACCTCCTGACAAAGTGAAGGCTCTCTGCCTGGTCCTCACTAGATAACCTTAAAATACAATCATCTACAGCTGGGACTGTTAGTTTTTGATGAAGCAAACCACAGAAGGCAATGAGAGTTAGGAATATGGTGTGGGTAGATTCTTTCACTGTTCCTGTCAACATTCTATCCTTTCATTTTATTTCTTTTTTAATTGTAGATATGTGGAATCTGTAAATGTAGAATGAAGATGCTGACATCAGTGCTTTGAAAAATAAGTTGTATTGCTTTCCTTGGAATAATGTAGTTAGTGAGGGAAATTATGAAAGGCTATTTTTCTTTTTTCATCTCTGTTTCCTAAACTTTAAAGGCAAAAGCTTTGTGCCTGCAGCATGTAAGTGGATGTGCTGTTAATTCTTTGCTGTGTGACAATATTTCTGCTATGGATAGGTAGGTGTCAGCTGCTTGGTTTGCCCCCAGACCACTGTTAGAGTGATACCACATAACCTGGGGCAAACTGATATGCTCATTTATTTGCTTTTGGAATTAGGGCAGGTGACTGAAGCCTTGCTACTGTTACTTGTTTAACAGCATCATCTCTGGAGGATCAAAGTATCAAATGCCAAGATAAGCACTAGGTATTGTAACAAGATTTAGAAGAGTGTGAGTTTTGTTACTGGGAAAGCAAGAGAGTTTTAGGACTGTACTTTGCATAGTAAGAAACGCTTTACATGATACATATAACTTTGTAGATAAAGCATCTTAGTGCCAGTGGGTATAGGTTTATTCTCTGTATGGTGTGAAAACCTCTCCAAGTGCTACGACTCTTTCAGTCCTTGCTAACCTTGCCTGGAGAGATAATTATTGTGTATCTTGCAGCCCAGTTTAATGGAAGTGGGAAACGGCAAGCATCTCCTTCTCCCTCAAATGACCAGCACAGGCAATTAAGAGCACCTGGAGGAGGCTTTAAACCCATCAAACATGGCAGTCCAGAATTTTGCGGGATCCTGGGAGAGAGAATAGATCCAACTATTCAACTGGAAAAGCAGATGTAAGTAAGCACAGTAATTGTTCTTCAGCTCTTTGCATCCCCACTTACAGGAGCAGCATGTGCCCAGATCCTACTGTCCAGCTTCCCTCCTCAGTATCCCCAAAGCCCTACTCTTATTAATCCTGAGAAGTGTAATTTTTGTGAGGGAACAAAATAGTGTTAAACAGGAAACTCATCTCAGCAACAGTGAACTTTATCTGTCAAGTATGTAGAGTTATTCCATTTTCAACCTTGTTGTTTATACTGCATTAGGGAAAAACAGTTGTATATCACATATAATCAAATTATGCTTAAAAGGTGTATGAGTTCCATATATTTGTGGCTGCAGAGCATGTTTCTAATACATCAGATTTACCTTGCATCTGGCTGTGATTCTCCTCCAGGAAGAGAATGATAAGAACATTTAAACAGCTTTCAGAAATGAGATTGTTTTTTCTACCCTTATAGTGTCAAACTTTAGATGTGCTTCTGTCAGCTCCAAATTCAGGTTTTGGGTGAATTCCCTGTAGTGATTGTCTGGTATCCACAAGAGTGGCCCCTGTCCTGCCTCATTGTTGCCCTTCTGTGGACAATTTAGACAGACTGGCTTGTGTGATGGAATAACCCACTGTCCTGTATCATACCAAAGGTGCAGCCTCAGAGAAGGGGCCAGAATTCCTGCTACAGAGAGAAAAATCCTCATGTGGAGCAATTTGCAAAGGTTGGACTGATATTCCTGGGCCCTGAGGAGCCAGTGGATTCGTGCAGTACAGTGAAGAAGCTGTGTCCTGAATCCCTGAAGGCAGTCTACTCCAGAAACTCTCATTCTGGGTTAGAGCCAGAATTTATTTGCACTGGAAAGGGAAGGCATAATTTAGCATGGATGTGAGTGTGCACTTTGTGAGAACACTTTGTTCCTTAATGCTAGTGGTGTTGAGGATTAACAATCCTGTTATACTTCAAATCCTCTGTAGGAGAGAATCCTCTCCTAGTGTTTGAGAGGAGGTAGTTCCAGAAATTGCTTTTCCTTTGGCATTCCATTTTTCAGGCAGTATTTGGAAGCTTAAGCTTGAAACAGATAATAATATCATCTGCATATTGTCATGTTCTATCTAATCAACCTCAGCCTTTGAATCATCTACACATTGACAGAATGTTTGCTTATCTCCTGCAGAGGAAGTAGCAACCATTATTGTGAAATCAGTCACTGATATTGTTAGGTGGATGACTAAAAGGCTGTAAATTTAATTGTAAATATGGTCCTCCAATTTGGGTAGTTCCAGCTGACCAAATTTGCTCGCTCAACCACAAATACATTTAAAATAACTGCAGGAAGGTGAGTTTCTGTTAACTAATTTTTGATTCGTAAATATGCTGTTGTGTCATTCTGTCTTTTAGTATAACTGCAGTTATATGTAACAACTGAAAACTGCAGGTCTAGTTTTTCATTCTTAATTATTCAAATGCCAGTGACATGAGGTTATTATTGACTCTTCAGTATGATGGATCAACCCTAAAATGAATGCACAGTTAACAATGTGTCAGAAAGTGGAAGAGTTTACATTTATTGTACCATAGATTATTCACAGTAATTTACAACTCCACAGCACATGCCAGACCCTTCTTTCTTTTTCTGCCAAAGGGGAGTCTGTTTTTGCAGAAAGGAAGCACCCAAGTTGGCACGTGGATAGGTAGGTTAGGACATTCCCCAAACAGGCAGAAATACCAAGGTATGTTAGTATATCAAGATGATATTTTTAGTTACTTGTGACTGAGGAATCTGTAACTATGAACTTAGTAACTCATAGACCCAGGGGAATCAAAGTAATTTGTTCTATTTCCTCAATAACAGTGTAAAGAAAAAGTGTTCTGCTGTTTCCATTGTCTTATTGAAAGTGAATCCCTTCCAGCCTTATAATCAAGATCTGGTGGTTTCCTGTTTTGCTCTAACTCAGAAACAGACTGGTGTTGTGCATTATATAAGCTGTAATAACTTATTATACTTACTGTATAATTGATGCTGCTCTCCAGCCTTCAGTGGAGCTGCAGCCCCTTCTTTAGTGGCTAAACCTGACCATTGACAAAGTAAGGGATGTCAGGAAGAGCATTCTGTAAACCACAGTCAGGGTACTTACAAACCTGGCAGGAGATCCTGATAAGGGTCAAAGGGTTGTGATGTTAGAATTTTGCTCTCAGGTTTGCACTGTGTGCCTGTGTTTTCCAGGATATCTTAGGAGACTTCCGTGCTTTGGCACTGGTGCCTTTCACAAGCTATTCTTAAGACACTTTTCAAAGACAACGTCACTGATATTTGAATCTTTAACCTTTCTTCACAAATACCTCCATGCTGACATTTAAAAAAATAAGCACACCCAGGACAAACAGACCCAATAGAGCGGAACAGCAAATCGCTCAGGAACTTAAAGCTGGTTATCACGCTGTGCTTATCGCGCTAGGTTGCTGGAACAGGAGCAGTCAGAGTGTCCCATTGACATGGGCATATGACTCACAAACCATTGCACTTCTGGGTACTGCTGTTTACTGTCAGGAGTAGCCAAAACAGCTTCCAGACATCACCTCTGAATCAGATATTCTCTCATCAACTGTTTTACTTTCAATTCTTACAAGCAGGTTTTTCTTCCTCAAACGAACCCTGCATTCTTTTTCCATTTCTCTCTGAATATTAAAGTCCAGGATATCTCCCTTATTTTGGTAAGGTAGTACTTCAGTTTTGTTTTATTTGGCCCTTTGGGGAAAAAAGAATATAAAGATAATTTTAGCTAATAGGAATAATTTTTAAATGCTCCCAAATCCATTTTCTGATTCACATTTGTGTTAATATTGTTCCCTCATGCTCAGCAGGCAATCTAGTCTTTAAATTGCTTGTTGAGAAATATCCTTCACCAGTAAATATCTAATGGGAGATGAGGAGGATGCTGCCTGAAATAATTTGCTTCTTTGTCTCCATCTTATTTGTGAAGTGATGAAACTGTCAGGGCCTCCCTTTCTAGTCTGTCTTGACTGTACAAAGTATAACCTCTTTTTAGTTCTAATGTAGACTTTGGTTCTAATCAAGCACACAATGAATTTTTAATTTGGGCACCAACATTTTCTTTTTTGCACATTCATCAGATTTGACAATGGAGATACCAGCACAAGGTAGATAAGAGCATGATTTCTGTAAAAGAGATTTATCTGGTCTTTATTCACTTATCTTTTAGTCAGAGCATCTTTCTTAGAGGGAGAACAAATGGAATAAAACTCTCTTACACAAAGCAAGCAATGGTTCCTGGTAAGAACAGACAGAGAGCACTTCTGATGTGTTCATTGTCTTGCTTAGGCAGACGTGGTAGTGTCACAGAGCATTTCAAAGTGCACCTGGCAATTGCAGGGAGGGAGAGATCTTCTTCAGAGACATGTTTGACACACTACAGGGCCAGACACATTGTATTGCCCTGGAAACTTAGGGAAGGGTCAAAGCACTCACTTGTGGAGTGTCAGATTTTGAAAGCTGATACAGAGCACTGAGAAGCTTCTTTGTTGGCAGTGGCTAGTTTAATGGAGGACCTACCTCTCCCCTCCCAATTTCATTTTTTCCCTGATTTGTTCACACCCGCTCCACAGATCCACCAGAGATTTATCTAAAGCTCACAGAGTTGCCCCAGATTTGTTTAGAATGTCTTTTTTATAGATCTTCACACTTTATCACTCTTCTCCTTTTTCAAAGATGTATTTTAGCAAATCTTTTCTGCAGTTAACTGTTTGTATTCTCTGCATGGGATCTTCTGTTTCTTTGCTTTTGTATATTAGTTTAAAAAGTGATGTAACCAAGAAATGAAATAGAGCAAATGTGTATATCTTGGATCTGTTGGTTGCAAGACAGATTATAACATGTTGCTCTAACTGGGAATTTCTTACATAAACATGTACACCAATCTTACTTTGTGGTTTCCTGATCTGAGTTTTTCCCCTCAGCTGACAGGAACTACAAGCCTGCACAATCCATAATAACTTCATCTAGTCCTTTTTATCCATAATGTATTAGATTTTAAAGATATCCGTGTGCTACTGGTAACAATTCATAGCTTAAAAAAGTAGGTAGTGAAAGCAGTACGAGTGGGAGTATTTGTGTATGTATTAACTGCTTTGCTTTTTTCTAGATGGTATCATGGAGCAATCAGCCGGACAGATGCAGAAAACCTGTTACGTTTATGTAAGGAGTGTAGCTACCTTGTAAGAAATAGTCAAACAAGCAAGCATGACTATTCTCTTTCACTGAAGTAAGTACTGGCCACTAAAGCATACTAAAGGTGTTTGTAAGTCCTAACTGCTCTGGTGCCATATGAGAAAATAATCCAGTTTGTTGCCGCGCTGGTTTAGCTCTGAAGGACTCCCAGAGAGTTTGGGACTGTCAGCCTGCAGGACGTATAGTTACACTCACTGAGTTAGTACCTTCCTACCTGGGGATGTTAAGAGACTTTTCATTTGGTGTCCACTTAAATAAACAAACTTGGATTAATTTTTTCTCTGGTTCTAATTTGAAATGCTCCTGCTGCTTCTGATTTAGGCTGAATAAGGAACTGTATTGTTTGGGGATTTTATTCCTTTTGTTTTGTGTGCTTTACTGGAGGAAAGCTGTACAGCGTTGCTACAGTTCTTCAAAGTCAAAAAGCCCAGGATTAAGGATGAAAGATGTACAGAATTAGGAAATGAGCAGTGTTCCAGTCTTGGCACTGCTCTGAATTTGCCTTACCTAGCCTAGGCTGAGCAGGGTACATTTCAGATGTTGTCTTCAAGGTGCCATAGAACAGATCCGTAGAACAGTTGGGGTTGGAAGGGATGATCAAAGATCATCTATCCCAACTCTCCCACCCATGACAGGATTATAAGTGCACTTCATTTTCTAGCTGAGGAAGACTATCAAGGTTTTCTGTGCAGGAGAAAAAGAAGCCCCTTGACCTTGGTATAGGCTGTACAGGTGCAAAGAGAAATGTTTCCTGTCTGTCTTTCTTGCAGGGCAGGGTCTGATGTGGAACCTAACCTCCCCAGTAGGTCTGGGATACAGGCCAACTTGCCCTTTTCACTAGCATCACTCCTGCCAGCTTGGTTTTTATGCTGTTTCTTCACAAGTCTGTTCTGAAGATGCATTTTATTGCTAGGACGATGGTGATACCTGGTGGTAACAAACAGTTTAATAAATAGCACCAAAGCTTATCTTTTTCTATATATTCATAGGTTTGATGGAAACACAGGCCCACATCTACCCTACCTTGGTTTGTTCTGATGGTCTAAACAGTACATTTTGGACTGGTATCATATCCACACTGGGTTGAGAGGAACTGCATTGGTTAAACTAGTTTAAGATTCCATTCTAGGACTTGAGAAGAAAAATACTTTGTAGGAGTGTATTTTAAGTCATTATTCCTTTGCTATTATTTTTGGGATCTCTCTGTAATACAGAGGTTTGCCTTGAGCTGGAACATACCTGCTTTAGAATTGTGGTTCAGTTTCTGTTGTCTCTTTTGTCATTTGATCTGTCTATTCTCCAGTATAAATGTCCTCAAGTTATTTGCAAACACTGAAGTGTTAATGGCACAAACTTTGGAATAAATTTTCCATCAGGCTTAAATTTTCCCATAAATCCAAAATCTTGGAACATGATATTTTAAAAAAATATTTCACTTAATTCTCGCATCAACTCAGTGATTTTCATTATTCAACCAGAGCAGAACTTCCAGAGGAAAAGATGATAGTTAAAATTATACTTTGCTATTTTGAGTTCATGCCTTAATGTCCTTTGCACAGAACTACAGTTGTTCAACATTGTCTATTAGGTGTGCTTGTGCTTCTCAGGGACTTTACTACCATGTGAGAGTCAGCTTTTTTTGTCTTTTTTTTTTNATGTTTCATTTCTGCTTCAGGAAAAAAGTAAGAATCACGCCCTGATTTTGTACTGAGATTAAGTAGCAGTGAATTAAAATCTATTCTTCTGTTTCGTGTGACAAGCTCCTGGTGACTGTGCTGTGACCAGAAATTCCTGGCTGCCGTTGAAATGCCTGGTTTCAAATTCCTGGTCTGAGACCCGTTCTTTACTAACAAGCAGGTGTGCAAATGAAAAAGGGAGAACCATTTCTTACTTAGAAATGTTTCAGGTGTCCAGCAATTACTTCAGTGCACATCAAACTCACAGAAGTGCCTTCCTGGTGTAACAGTAGAACGGGATCTCAGGATAGGGTTACCATGTTCCAGTCTTTCTCAGTGAAGACCAGGCACCACCTGGAATCCTTTCAGTCAGGAGTTCCCCTTCCCAAGGCTCTAGCAGCAGTGTGCACCATGCCCACACCACTTCATTTCCTGACTCACATTTCAGTTTTGGGAAATGTGGCTATTCTCAACTTCAGATAAGGATTATCTCACAAGTTAATTAAATGTGTGGTCTGTGAGTAAAAACAGAAACAAGCATTGCTTTCTGTTCTGTCGGATGGTTCCTGCACAGTCACAGCCACTGGAAGTACAGAGCTGAATTCAGAGAGGGTGGTGCCTGTTGACATCCTGATCCTGTGGACTCATAAACAGGCATGTGGTTTCCCTGAATAGCAAAGGAAACTGCAAGCTATGTTTTTTTGTCATTACAGCCTGTAGAAGTGGTCCTGGTTTCCAAAGCTGAGTACATGAACTTTGGGTAGTGGATAAATGCTGGACTTGTACTTTTCTGTTGACTTTCATTCTTGGAAGTAACTCTTGTAATATTGTAAAAATACATAGACAGTTTCTTCCCCGTCAGTATAATTTACAATGAGGTCATGGGATTTTTGATGTGTCTATAAATTATCAATTTAATACAAATATTTTAAAGGTATATTACTAGTTTGCTGTTAGCCTAAACTGTAATGATAGGGTCCTGGCTGTTAGCAGAAAGCATGGATTCTGTCACTTCTGTGGAAAATCCAGCAAGCTAAACATTCTCACTGCCTTCAAATCAGCAGATGGGAACTGGTTACAGAGAATGGAGCCTGGGCTTAGTAGTGATCTTTGCACATTGGGTGCAAACAAACACTTCTACACCTTGTTTGTAGACAAGAGACATGGTTTATTTTATCATGGAGACAGTGTCTATCAGGTGTAGAATGACAGTGTTGTGTATAATGTGTTTGAAATAACAAAACTAAAACAGGAAAACCAGTTCATGGGCCGGCTTCTTGAATGTCTCCAGTAAACGTTTTATTTTTTTGTCTGGGGTTAAGTGATGAGTTTTTATTTTTCAGAGAAAGTTATATTTTATTTTCTTATTGCTGTACATTGACATGAAGCATTATAGGCTTCATTCAAAGTAACAGCATGTAATACAAGTTAAAATTTTGAAATGGAAAATAATTTCAAAATGGAAAAATAACACAACATATATTTATTACATTGCTAGAATTTTTTTTCTGATGCTACTGCAAAATTGTTGCTTTTTTCCTTGTGCAAGTGACATTTCATCAAAATAAATGCAGAAAATCTGTTCTGACAAAACAGTGCTTTCTTCAGCAAAAATAGTGTTCAGAAGACTTGGCCAAGCTTTTTGATTGTGAACACTGAATCATGTTTCAAAGCCATTAATATTTCCTGGGAAAAATACTCGGTTTAATATCTAATTAATATTTATTAAACCTGCTTTTATCACACTTCATGCATAAGATCAAAAAAGCATGTTCTGACTAACTGTCTGCCCAATTCCTTTCCCATCCTCACTGGGTTTTGCAAACTGAAAGAAAATATGTGGGCAAGTTGCAATTCAAAGTCTCTTGGTGTTATGGTTGTGTTGCCAAACCTTTTAAACAAGGTGTGACCGACTATTAGTCATGTATCAAGTTTGTGTCTGTGTAAACATCTGCTCTTGAGAGTTCCAAAGAAATTTGGTGCAGGGATCAGCAATTAGCAATTTTCTTCTGTAGGATAGAATATTGTCTCTAGTAGCACTGTTTTGTCACTATTTTCCCTCAATTGAATGAAAATGTGGTGAAGAGTTATTGCAACATGTGAAAACCCACAATGGCATTCAGAATTTACATAATAACAATATCACATGTCTTAGTTCAGGTCCCAGCACCTTCTCTTGCAAAATGTCTAAGTCTTATCTCTTCAAGGCACTGGTTCTCATCAGTGTTCACATATGTGAACTTGGGACCACTATTTAGGTTCTTTTCTTTGAAAACTGTGGGCCTGGCAGGTTCTAATGGTTATTGCTGTTGAAAGAGCTGAAAAATAGGCATTCCAAAACCAGGACTTCTCAGTCAGGCACTTGTTCAGGTAGACTCCAACAGTGCTTCAAAAACTAAGCAGAAACCTATTTGCAACCACTTCAACCATGAAGCTTTTTTCCCCATCATTACCTGAAATTTCGGTAATCTCTTTGCATACTAAAATCAGAGCTTAGATTGAAAGATTTTGGAGGAGAGGAAGAATGACTTCCAGGTTCCTTTTTGACATGGTCCCTGTAATTCTAGTCACTGGTCTAGCAGCATTAGGGCTGTTAATCAAGTGCAGATGTTTACTGCCCTTACCTGTTTTTAAAGACTCTGATTCTCTGAGTCCAGGCATCCCAGAAGAGCAGAGACTGTGGGACAGATTGCAAGGAAAAAGAGAGAAGGTGAGGCTGCATAGAAGGATACTTAGTGTAGATGTGAATAGTTCCACAGAAGAGTTTATAGTTGAAAGTGCTTACTTTAAGGGCATGATGTCAAGGTGCTAGGTTGACTTTCTTCCAACTTAATTTTTTCTACATTATAGAAGATGAAAATTGTCTGTTTTAATATGTCTACTTGCAACCTGTGACAGTTCATTTGAAACAGGAAGGGCAGGTGGCACATTTCACAGTGTCATTTTGGGAAACTGAAAGAGGGCAGAAAGGGAGTGAAGGAGGAAAATATTTGAAAACACAATCTTTGCTTTCATCCATCACTAAGTCTAAAATAATGCTTAGTTTAAAGAGTTCTGGACACCCAGAAAGGTAGCCAGGATAGAAATCAAGTCTATCCTTAACAATGTGGTATTGGCTGCAAAGACTATCAGTAAGCAAAGCCAGTTCACTGACTGAATGTTTTGCTTCTCTGTTCTACTCCTTTATGAACAGAAAACTTGAATGTGAGACTGCAAAGCTTCAAAGTCAGTTTCACACCTTCCAGCTGCCTAGAGAGATCTGGTTGAGAATGGACCTCTGGAGGTGTCTAGTCCAGTCCCCTGCTCCAAGCAGTACATGCTTATCAGGTTGCTGAGTGTTTTGGTAAACTTGTGAGGATAAACTCTTCTGACCTGCCTGATCCTGGTTCCTGGACTCTAGCACATTTATGAGGAAGAAGTCCCTGTGTCCAGTGGGAACTCCATTGCAGCTTGTGCTTTTTTGACTGAGAAACTTGTTTTCTCTGTAACTCTCCCCTTTAGGCAGTGGGTGATTGCAACCTGACACCCTCCATCTCACCTTTTCTCCTCCTGGAGACTGAACAGACACAATTCCCTCAAGCCTATGCTCATACATCACGTATTCCCATCCCCAGACCACGTTTAGTGGTCGTGTTCTGGATATTCTCTGCTATTGACATCTCCTTTATTATGGGACACCCCTCTCACCAGTTAGAGATGCAGCCTCACGAGTGCTCTGTAGAAGAAATGGCCATTGTCTTCCAGCAGCTGGCTGCACTTTGCTGTGGAACTCAGGGCTGCAGTAGCCTTCATGGGCAGACCATTGAATCATTCTCCCTCCCACCATGTGCCCTCCCTCCCACAGTTCCTTTCCTGGCCTGTTCCCAGCTTGCACTGCTGCTTATGTTTGTTCCTTCCCAAGGGCAGAAGCTATAGATTTGCCTTGTCTATATTCCATTAGCCTTCATAACCTGTAGCTCACATTCTTTTTCACTCACCCTCACAAACAGTGTGGCCTTCCAGAAGGCTCAGCTATCAGGATGATACAGCAGAGATTCTTTTTTTGTAAGCTCAATGACTGTGTGCTACTCCAACCTGAACATTTACATAGGTCCTTCTTGGGGAAGCAACAGCTGTCTGTCATGAATACACAGCTTGTAGCAATTTGTTCATACTATGTGCATTGTCTTCCTGGTCTAAAAACAGCTTATGTCTTTTCCTTTTCTGCACTAAAGTGCACTTAAAAGACTGTTCTCCAGTCCTTGCTATACTTCTGAAATTAGCCTGCGCCTGTGATTCCATTAATTTGTCTGCACACTTTTAAGTCATTTTGTAGCAAAGCAGATTCATAGTGAACTGAAGAAAGAGAGCAATACATCTGTCCTCATAATAAGTATTTAAAGATGTCGCTCTTATTTAAGGAAAATAATTTAGAGATCAATTATGACTTGAAAGTTATATTTTCCCACTAAGAAATTGATACTTAAAGCAAGATTTTTAGCACGTAGAGCCATAATTACAGTGCCTGCAGTGGTTTCTGCCCTCCAGAAAGATTCTCTTCATCAGAGAATTGTTGAATACATCTGAAACATATGAGCTTGCTTGTGATACAGGCATTTACAAAGGGAATGCTGCACCTGCTAACTAGAATATGGCAGATTTTAGAGAAGCTGGTTTTAACATAATTTGTTTTCCTGCTGCAGCTTTCTGTGTCATCTTGAATTGGGTTTCTTTGCTGACACAGACCAAACTCCAGTTTTAACACTACTGTCTCTGCCCCTGGACACACCTAGAAGAAACAATGGCTTGGAGCCAGAAGGTTAGGGATTGGGACATCAAACAAGCTGTAAAAGCCTTCTAAGCCTCATTTAACATCTTGACGTTTAGGAGCTGTTCTTTGCACTTGTGTTTGCCCTGGCTGAACCCTACTCTCTAAAAGTGGCCTACATGTTGTGTTAAGACAGCAGACGCTGAAGGGTCACTTCTGGCAAGAGCAGAGGCCAGCGTTACCTCTGCTGCTGTATGGCAGTGTGGGTGCTGCCTATCAGAGTGATGTTAAGTTGGATGGGTTGCTTTGCCAAGAGCAGGCAGGGCAGTTCCAGGACACTCTTCTCCTGCCTGTGTAATCATGAGCCTTCCCTCCACGAGAGTGCATTTGTGCGGGCTGACGGTCACCTCAGAATTGAATGCTTCTGCTGTGGAAGTCACACCGTGGCTTCTGCCTGCAGAACCTTGCTCAGGGTAGTGCTCAATGCAGTGTTATGCCATGAAGCTTGGGAACATGCTCACCTGGAGTAGTTTTCCCAGCTGAAGCCACACACAGAGATGTGTTCTGGACAGTTAATTGCCAGGGTGGAACGGGTAAGGTCTGCCCTGAGGCATCCACAGGGTAGAACAGGTCGGGTCTTGCCTAGCTGAGCAAGGTTCATGGCCTGCTCATGCCTATGAAGGGACCCTCAAGCCTCTGACAGGCCAACAACACAGATATCTTTGGGTCCAGAAGTAATGGCTGGCTATAGTGAAAAGTAAGTGTTCATATGAAAATATTGAAGGGGCTGGAGAGAGGGAGGAAATGGATTGTCTTCTGGCACACCTCTGGATCACTTTCCGTGTGAGACAGTCTTGCATGTGGATCAAGGCAGCACAGGTGCTGAAAGCAAAATACTGCTTTAGGCTGCCTTTGTGTGAAGTGTCCATGGGGGTTTGCAGCTAGCAGTTGGAAACTGTCAGTCTGGCCACTGTCCTGGCCTGCTACCCAGCAGCTACTGGCATTTTGTTCTCCTACTCTGCCCCCTCCATAAGGAGAGCCTGTCGTGGTTCTGTGCCTCTCTTCCCTGTGCACAAGCATGAACTTACACTTTGCCTTCCTTGCAGGAGCAGTCAAGGTTTTATGCATATGAAGCTGACGAAAACCAAAGAGAAATACATCCTGGGTCAGAACAGCCCTCCCTTCGACAGTGTTCCTGAAGTCATCCACTACTACACCACAAAGAAGCTGCCCATCAAAGGAGCAGAACACTTGTCCTTGCTCTACCCTGTGGCTGTACGGACTCTCTAATAACCTAGTCTCACCCCTTCCTGTGGATGGGAGGTGAGAGATAAGCTGGGTTGCACGGAATTCATTGCCAGAATTCAGAGCTTGAGTCTATGATGGAGAGAGGCAGCCTTTAGTCTTGTGAATGTGGGCTTTCTGCAGAGTTGTCTGTGGGACTGTGTGTGTGATACACTTGTGCTGCAGCATGCCTCTAGAACTGTAATGCTATGTAAGAGAAACACTTATTTTAGTGCAAGGAGAGCAGATAACCTTCCCAGACCTTCTATGTGAATGAAAGTGCTTCCCAACAAAAGTTCTTCCTTCATGCTTTGAGAAGAATCAACAAGTTCTTCTCAGCAGTAAAAAAACCTAACTTTTATTGTCTTGCTACCCCGAGAAACTTCTCCATGAGAAAGAGTAACCTTACTCTGAGGGACCCTAGGGTGTTCTTGATGGACCTGAGAAGGAGCTGCTTAGCAGGCAGTCTCTGACTCTGGTCACATAGCTTGATGGGTTTGGGATTTTTTAATGCAGTTTCTTGGGGTAGTCAAATATTGAACTTCTACTAGACACACAATCTTAAAATAATTTTGTGAGAGCAAATCATGGTCAATAGGGGATGTAATTAAACAGTAGTTTGTTATATATTTTTATCCTTTTTGGTACAATAATCTCTTAATGTTTACTGTCTTCATTTGCAAGTTTCATTTGTAGGTACAGGCAGCTAATTCTGTTTGGGGCAGTTACACCATAATGTTTAAGTAGTTAGGATAAGTCATTTTGATATGTGGGTTAGTATTTATGCATGAGGGTGGTCAAAGGCTTTTATAAAGCTTTAGTAGGCAAAATCTTCACTTGCTCATTCATCTGGATCAAACAGCTGTCCTACTGGTGTAGCAGGCTAACACATGTGTCACACTGCCTTTTCACAAGATGGCTTTTGCAGCTGTGAGAACTGCAGTATGTAGCAGAGCAGAATTTGTCTGTCTGGTCTACCAAGGCATTCTTCAGGCACAGCCCTTCTGGCCAGTGTACCTTTTCACCGTGAGCAGAAGCCTGCCTCCTGCTGTATTTCGGTCACTGTTAGCCAGAAGCACTATAGAAGGTGCTCTCTATCTCAGTCCTGCCAACTCAGTGCCCATCCACTTGGGACATATTTTCAACATGCTCTGTGTGCTCATTCAGTGAGGTAAGTGAAAAATTATAATTGTACACAAGCTGGAACTGGGGGATCTATAGCCTTATAGTCCTCATGTCATGCCATCTCCCACATATGTCTAGAATGTTGTGCATTAACCCATCAGCTGGTATAGTAGCAAACTGGTTATATGCAGGTTATGTATTTTACAGACAGCAATAGGACTGTGAAATTGTGTGCTATTTAATTCAGCTTTCTTAGCTACTACTATTTTTTTTGTATGCTTAGAAAGAAGTGCAAATCTGAAAATTGTAATGGAATAACCACTTACTGCCTGTCCAAGTAGTGCTTCATGGTATTGTCTAATCTGGTAAGAACCTCAAGGATGACCCATATACTGTCACTGGTGCTAAATATTCTGTTTCCTTTTAAGCCTGCCTTATTCCTTATATGGCATCCAATGCTGGTTGAACAGAAGTGGATCATAGGTGTGTGAAGAGCCCAGTGTCATTCTGTGCAGTGATGGCAGAGGGTCAAACTGCCTGTCCCACCCAGAATGGGAAGCTGCATTGAAATAGGTTTTCCAGTTTTCCGAAGAAGGTGGCACAATGGAGGACAAAGAGACAGCATTCCTCTCCAAGTGAAAACAAGCATCTTTTTCATGTACTCACCTACCTGCTTTTTTTATTTGCCTAAAATCTTTACTCTCTTAACATCACCCAACTGACATGAGCATAGAGGCACTTTTAAGTTAGTATAATCTCTCACCAGAGTAGGAGTTTATGAAGGTGGCAGAGCTCACACAGGTTAGGAATCAGGTGACATCTGTTCTGTCTGAGTCTTGGCCTTTGTGGGCTCGAGCAGCACTATCATGCCTTTTGGGACAGAAGTGTGTCATATTTCCTCTTTTGCATGTTGAATCTGGCATGGTTGCTGTTCCATGGTCTGTTTTTCTTTTTTAAAGGAAAAAGAAGTATGCCCCTACTCTGTCTAACAGTAATTACCAGTAGAAACCAATAGCATGTTAACCAAGGCCTTGTCTGGCTTCCTTAAGCACTTTGTCTTTAATTCATGGGGATAACTATTGTACCAGACCTTTCTTGCAATGGGTCTGATCAAAAGTCAGATGAAGCCAGCAAGTGCCATTTTATTGCTATCTGCAAATTTTGGGTTGGGATCCATTGCTTCATACAAATCATGTGAATATGCATCATACAAATGAGTATACAGCTTATTACAGCTTCAAGGATCAGATCAAGGTTCTTGGTTCAGCAAGAGGAAATCATCTCAGAACGTATTGGTTGTCCATGGGAAGGTTTTTTATTATTTTTCTAAAAGACTTTTAGAAAGTACTCAGTAATTGCAGAATAAATAAAACCAGGATTTTGTTTGCACTGTAATGTTGTCTTTGTTTATTTAAGTGATTGTATGATATTTTTCCAGTGAAGGAATATTCTTCCCAGATTTTTTAATGTACAGTGAAAATGCAGTGTGTTAATAGTGTGTAGTATTGCGTATAGGTGGAAGATCTTGTAGTGATCATGCCTATATAGCACATTAAAAGTTTATTTTAAAAAAAAATATAAACCTCTCCCTTTTCTTCCTCCGATTGTCCTTGTGTTCTCAGATTGTCATGAACAGCTAATAATTGAAGCAGCCTTTTAGAACAACTTGTGTTTATGTGTCTTAATTGTGTTGTGAAAGTAATCATTAGGTTGTAATTTGGAGTCTGGGAAATCATATGTCCCAGTTCTACCCTGACTAATTCTCTTGATAATGTGCACCTTTACAAGGGCTGACATGGGTGCATGTGTGAATGATATTGCTGGTGGTGTCCAAGGAATCCAGTTATTGCTGCTTACAGCATAACACTGGTGAGTCACTTTTTGCAGACTTTATAAGAGGTGTTAATTAGGCTTCTATTTTGATGAGTATTTCACAGCACGATGAAAGCTGTGAACATCTGTATGATGTGTAGGAGAGTTTTGTCCGTAGTGGCCAAGTTTGCATTTCACAGCTCCTTCCATAATTGGAAAAATCATTCAGGTTTGTGGAAGTACAGTCATCAATCACCGTGGTTTCTATACTTGATACCAGATTATTCTCTTATTTTGAAATTAGATCTTCGGAGACAGGATGCAAAGCACAGGGCTGTCTTAATTGCAAGGGTACAAAACAGACATTTTCAGCTTCTCAAAAAACATGGCCTGAACCTATACTCTGAGGAAAGCTGGTTACTGCTTGGAGGATGACACATTTGTGTGCTTCTCCTCAGCATCCCATTGGGTTTTGCATTTTATCTTGATGTCAACACAAACACTGTGTGGCAATGTTGGTGGAGTCTTCAAATGACATCTTTTATCCAGGCTCTGAATCCATTTTGACACTGCCACACTGCTAAGCTATGCTCTGTTGGACTCAGTCCTCTGCTCTTCTCGGGTCCTACCTCAAGTGGTGCCTGAGCAGAACAAGCAAGGTCTTAACAGAAGCTTAAATAAACAAATTAAAGACCTCATCCCATGAACTAGCATACTATCTCCCTGTAGAGGAGGTAAAACAAAACAGATGAAACAGAACTGTCTGTGCTCCTGATCTGAGGAAGAGGTGAAGGAAATAAAAAGGTGATGCAACTGGGTTTTGTACATTTTTTCAATTATCTGCAGTGATCCCTCGTAAAATACTGCACATTGCTTTCTTTTATTACTAATTTCTGGAGTCCCCAGTAAGAAGGTGAGAAGAAACTAAGGAAGGAAAACACAGCACTTCAACAAAGTTGTTGATCTGAAATGAAACAAATAGAATTCTTACTGGAAACAAAATGTTCATACATTGCAACGGTTGACCATGTACAATCCAGTTTTCTGCAGCATGATTTCCTGTCTTGAGCCTTGAGCTTTCTCTGAGAACCAGGTATGCACAATCTCAAGATGCTGTGGTGACTTCAGTGCTCTGCACCTTGTATTTAGTTCAGTGGTAAAGACCAAACATTGCCTTTGCCTTCAGGGTCCCTGAATTGCATTTGATGCTGTTGACAATTCCAAGACACAAGCTTGGTGAAGCTTGTCAGCAAGTTGGTTATATTGACCCATTCCCCAAGTCTGCCTCCAAGAAACAATGGTTCTAACCACAGTAAAAGTATCAACAGGATGGTTGGGAATCTACTGAGTTGCATAAGCCATGGGGATGACTGAAACATGATCATCTGAAATTAATATCTAGGAAGAGTTACAGCATTGTTGAATTGTTTATAGAGTAATTGCTAGGTTGTGTCAGGTAGTATGGGCTGGGCCTGGCAGAAATTTAGCTGTGAAAGAATAGAGAAGAGTAAGGGAGCCATTTACAAGTAAACAGGCTTGTTAACTGCTATGAGAATCGTAAAAGTGTCATGGAGAAAGTGTGGAGATGCATTTACAGTCTGCCCTTTCTGAAAGACAGTGGGGCAAGAGCCAAGTGTGAGACACTGAGAGAACGTGAATGCAGGAACCAGGCATTCTCTAGCAGTCTGTAATGGATATTGTCCTGGGTCTCTCAAGAGAGACACAGAAAATACGTACAAGAGATAATCCAGACGAAGAGATGATGGGAAGAGACTAAAGAAACTTGATGAGAATCCAGAGAGACTCAGAAGAGACCTCAAAAATCCCTGGGGAGGAAAAGGGGAGAATTCAGGAATGCCTTGGGAGACATACAAGGGACTCTGCATCCTTAGAGGCTACACACGATAAGGCTGGAATTGCTGTGCTGGCCCTCCTGACTTCTCTCTCAGACTGTGTGGTCTCCCACATAGGATAAGGAAGTTACACTGGGAACCACAACACTCATCAAACCAACTTCTCTTCTGGACCGTCCTGTGGAACAGGAAGGTAATGTTCCTCGTGGCTGACATCACACATATCCATGTTTAAAGTGTTTTTCTATCTGACTTTATTTAGACTCTGCACTTTTGTTTTGGTCTTTAACTGCAAAAACCAGCCCTGTGCTCTCTTTTTCTTATTAATTATTTTAAAATATAAAGTTATGTGATATAATAGTGGTAAATTATTATAACAAAAGCATTTCAGTTAGTAACTTTGTAGGGCCAGGATGCATCCGTGTTTTCAACCTGAGTATTGCCAGTTCTGTGAAAATAAGGGCCATGTAAACAATGTCTTCAATTTTTGTTGTTTGTTCATAATCTCCTTTCAGCATAAATGTAGTAAACTTCCCTCTGAAGTCATCTTATTATTTACCTCAAGTAATTAGGTCCATTAATAGAGAGGACAGCTTGTAAAATCTTGTCATCTGTCTATTGTGTCTACACATTAAGACTATTTTTATTTCCATATAAACATGCCAGTATAGAATCATTTAGGTCATTGAGTCCAACATTTAACCTAACACTTCCAAATCCACCACTAAACCATGTCCTTAAATGCCACATCTTTTAAATATTTCCAAGGATACCAAGTGACTGAACCACTTTCCTGAGCAGCCTGGTCTTATGATTGATAGCCCTTTCAGTAACAAATTATTTCCCTATTAAGGTGGTCTAAACCACCACTGGTGCAACTTGAAGCTGTTCATCCCCTCATTAGTTGGGAAAAAAGGCTGACCCCACACCTCACTACAGCCACCTTCCCAGTATTTGCAGAGTCAGTTTCCCTGGGTCTCCTTTTCTCCAGGCTGAACACACCCTGTCCCCTCAGCTGCTCTCCATAGGACTTATGCTCCAGACCCTCACCAGCTCCATTGCCCTTCTCTGGATACACTTCTGCAACTCAATGTTCTTTTTGAAGTGAAGGCACCAGAACTGGACAAGAATTCGAGGTGTGGCCTTAACAGTGCCAAATACAGGGGCACATTCTGTGCCCTGGTCCTGCTGGCCACACTACTGCTAATATAGGCCGGATGTAATTGGCCTTCTTGGCCATCTGGGCACACTGCTGGCTTGTGTTCAACCAGATGTTGACCATATCACCCCCAGGTCCTTTTCTGGGCAGCTTTCCAGGCACTCTGCCCCTGTCAGTGATGCTGAGTGGAGTTGTTGTGACCTAAGGGCAGGACCTGACACTTGGCCTTATTGAACCTCACACCACTGGCCTCTGACCATCGATCCGGCCTGTCCAGATCCCTCTGCAGAGCCTTCCTGCCCTCCAGCAGGTCAACACTCCCAGACAACTTGGTGATGTCTGCAAAATGACTGAGGGTATGCTCAGTTCCATCAGCCAGATCACCAAAACTGGCTCCTGTACTGACCCCTGGGGAAAGCACTTGTGGCCAACAGCTGGCTGGATGTAACTCCATGCACCACCACTCTCTGGGCCTGGCCATCCAGCCACTCTGTTACCCAATGAACAGTGCACCCACTCAAGCCATGATCAGCCAGTTTCTCTGGGAGAATGCTGTGGGAGATGGTGTCAAAGGCTTTGCTGGAGTCAAGGCAGACAACATCCAAAGCCTTTCCCTCATCTCTTAATGGGGTCACCCTGTCATAGGTCAGGCTGGCCAAGTAGCACCTGCCTTCCCTCGACCCCTGCTGGCTGTGCCTGACCCCTGGTTGTCTGGTAGGTGCCGTGTGATGGCACTCAGCTGTTCTGTCCCGTGACCTTCCCCAGGCTGACAGCCCTGTGGTGCCCCAGCCATATAGGATACAGATCCTCCTTCCAGCCTCTGTCAAAGGGCATCACACTGGCCAACTTCCAAGCTCCTGGGACCTCCCTGCTTAGCCAGGACTGCTGCTAAATGATTAAAAATGACTCAGTGAGCTCTTCCACCAGCTCCCCCAGTACCCCTGGGAGGATCCCATTTGTCCCCATAGACTTGTGTGTGTCTAAGTGGTGTAGCAGATTGTTAATTTTTTCCCCTTGGATTATTAGGCCACCATTCTGTTCCCCATCTATGTCTTCCAGCTCACCAGATGTATTCAGAGAAACATTTTGTATTTTACTGCAGTAGACAGATTAAGTTCTAGTTCGGCTTTGGCCCTTTTAATTTTCTCTCCCTACAAATCTGGATCTTGGTAGTCTTCCTGAGTGGAGTCCCACTTCTTCCAAAGGTCGTAAACTCTTTTCTTTACTGAATTACAGCCAAAACTCTCAGACTGTTTTTTCCCCCCTTTTATCCCCACCCCACCCCCACCTTCACCACGTGTCTTTTGGCATTCAGGGATGGTACTTCTGCACCTTTAAGATTTTTTTCTTCAGAAATTGCCAGCCTGCCTAGATTCCTTTGTCCTTCAAGAATGCACAGAATCACAGAATCATTTAGACTGGGAAAGACCTCTGGACAATCATGTCCAATCTATGACTGATCACCACCTTGTTAATTAGACCATTGCACCATGTGCTATGTCCAGTCCTTTCTTGAACACCTGCAGGAATGGTGACTTCACCACCTCCCTGGGCAGCCCTTTCCAATGTTTAACAACCTTTTCCATCAAGAAATTCCTCCTCATATCCAGCCTGAACCTCCCCTGGCACAGCTTCAGGCTGTGTCCTCTCATCCTGTCACTAGTTGTCTGGGAGAACATGCCAACACCCACCTGGCTACAGCCTCTCATCAAGGAGTTGTAGAGCAATGATAAGATCACACCTGAGCCTCATTTTCTCCAGAC
>VZRX01014056.1:0-12874 GCA_013398075.1 Notiomystis cincta
TTTCAGATTTTTTTTTCCTTTTGTGATTTTTCTCCACCTACCATTAATTTTTATCTTTTTGTGAATTCATTTTACCAATATCTGTTTTGTAGATTTTGGGTGATATATATATTGATTCATTAGTAGCAGATTTTCCTTATTATTTTATAGGCATTGCTGCATAATTTCTGTGGGATAATATGCCATTTTCCTAAATGCCAAACTGTTGAGTACTATTTGTATTCATTAGATATATAAAGGAAACAATGAGACAGAAGATTTTTAAACAAAAGCCATTGAAAAAAAAAAGAAACAAAATATTTTTAAATGGATAAAAAACAAGAGCAGTAAAAGAAGGAATTTTGTATATGCATCTTATTTACAAAATTCTTAATTATACCAAGAATATTGGTGGGTTCAAAAAATAATAACTCTTAGCGGTATTTCAAATACAGAGCATTGTCCCTACCAGAGTTTCTCCAAGGCACAAGTTAGCTCCTATAAAATAGTTATTTTAGCTGTGATGTCTTCTATGCCTGCAACTCAGAAATATTTGTCAACAGTTTCACCTTAGAAAGTTCACTGACTAGATAGTATATTAATCTTGAGGCTTTGTAAACAAATTGCTTATGGGAATTTATTTGATAGTGCTTTGATAACAGAATCATTAAAAGACAAGTTGATGTCAATGCCCCCCGATGCAGTAACTATCCATATACCAGAAAAACCCAAAACAAAAAACCTCAGGTAAATTTCTTACTGCAGAAGCAAGACCATGATTAAACTTTTAACATATTGGAAAACTCAAATTTATTCAAAGGGTTTAGAAAGTAAATTTTTTTTTGCAAGGAGGAGATACTTGTTCCACATCTACAAAGAAGAACACTTTTAAATTATTTTTTTTCCATTTTGGAGTAGGACCTTGAGCCTGGGCAGGAGCAGAGGTCTACGACACAGTCACACAAGCCAGGGCCAGGCTATGGAATTAAGGCAAAGCACAGGGGCAAGAGGAGGCCCTGGAGGCAGCAGGGAGGTGGAGAGACATGGGTCAGCACAGAGTTTTGCAGTGACAGGGACCAGGAGGAGAATTGGGCCAGATGACCAGCTCGGCTGCGGCTGTAGGCACAGCCCCAGGCTCTTGGCTAGGCGCCACCATGGCTGCCTTTAGGGGAGTCATGGTGGAAGACATAGTGCCTCTGTGGGCAAGGCCTCACAGAGTGTGACAGTGGCTTCCAGCACTGATGTGAGTCCTGACCCTGGGGCTCCCAGCTGGGCGGGCTGCAGGGCAGCCCCTGGTTGAGCTATGGAGCCTTTCATCATGGCTTGGCCTTAGGACTCAGCCTCCACACACAGACAGGGGCTTGAGAAGGTGAGGACAACCTGGGAGCTGCCAGGCCGGGCAATATGCCTGCGGAGTGCGTTCCATTAGCGGGGAAGGAGCCTCAGTGGTGGCAGGGAACCACAGCGCTCTGCAGCTGTGATATGAGGGAATGGGCAGGACAGGTGAGGGCACTCCAAGTGGGAGGGCCCTGCTGGACATAGTGGAACCCGGCAGAAGCAGGGCCCTGCCGCTGGACAGGCCTTGAGGGCTGCCCGAGTCCTGACATCCTTGGGTGGCTGTGGCAGCTGCTTTCACCTCAGCCTGTGATAAGTCTGACAGGAACTTCTTCTCATGAAGAGCAAATGCTAGTGTTTATATTGTTATTAACGGCACTTTTTGTCTTAGAGGAGATCTGCCCTAGTATTTTTCCTCATGATTTAGGAGCTCTTTTTACAGCTTAGGTTTGCTGCAACACTGGAATAGAAATTGTCAAACTTTGTGAAATGCTGGGTAAAACAACACTGATGTTATTCTAATAGGTGAAAAAGGGTTAAACACATTTTCCCTTTATCTCTCTGCAGGGTCCTGTTTACTAGAGCTTAAATCTCTTCCAAATAGCAGCCTGAAACTCCTCTATTTTGCTTCCTACTACATTCCCACTGGGGCAATGCCATGTTTCTTGATATTATTCTTCATCGTGCTACCTCTTAATAGCAAGACTACTGAGAATGACTTTACAGGAGGAGAAACACTGATTTACTTGGCTGTAAAATTGTTCCTGGAAGACTGCCTGCTTGTGCTGTACCGTTAAGAGGGAAACTGCATCTCAGTCTGTTTGCGAAAACGAGATTAGGCAAGTGAGAGGTCTTAACAGGCCTTTCTTTGCTTCCTCATCTGCTATTGTCTTTCTGGACTAAATACACAGGTAACATTGAATGGCTAGGATTAATAATGAATGAGACATCAGGAAAATATTCAGAAAATATTTAAGGGCAAAATATCATTTATTCTCATAAAATACATCAGATACAAAATCCTTAGTCAACTTTTTTCATTATCCTTCATGTGCATGCACACCACTACCTCTAGAAGTGGGAAATACTTTGGCTTTTTTAGACCAGTATTAATTTCTCCTGGTTTATCTAGTCTTTTCCAAAGACTTAGTGATTTGCTCTCTAACGAAACTAATTTAACTAAATTCGGTACCAGATTCTCTGAATATCAAAAATCTTGATATCATTCTTCACACTTCCATGTTTTAATTTGAGCAGTGTGTGCTTTTCCTCTTCTTTCATGCTGCCGCTTAGCGCCAAAGACACATCTCTTGATGTTCTTTCTTGAATAAAAGCAAATGGTTAGATATNCTTAAGTACAATGCCATTTGTCCTGATAGGCTTTTCAGTTGTTAAAGAGCTTTGTCTGTCCCTGGCTGTGACCTTCAAATACCTGAGAGGGTTTTTTTCTTTTGAAACAAAAAAAGCTACAATCTAGTTACCATAAAAAGTACCAAATCATATGCTTCTGCCCCTTTCCCTGTCCAGGTGTAACATCTATCAGACTGCCATCAAAAAAGTAAGCTTGCAGAAAATGAGACTCTTTCTTCCTCAGTATCAGTGCTGAGCTCTTTAAACTCATGTACTCTGTCACGGGAATAACAGAGGACAGGGCAGAAAATCATGACAGGAAGATGTTCTATCTGTTCCACGTTAGCTGTTATCTTTGCCTACCTAAGGCATGGAATACAATGAATGTCTATTTTCATTATTTCAATACAGGAGTGATTATGAAGAAGACTAAAGGACAACCACAAGAGAATTAGCCTTAATGAGGTCAAATTGAAATGATTCCGATTCACATGGTTTCACAGTATTCTTCAATGAATTTATTTACATGGCATGTCAGCGACATAGCAGAAGACTGTCACTGTCCATTTGACAGTGACAAACCTGAGAGACATCTGGCTATGGTCATACAGAGTCTAACAGCAGCATCTGCCTCCAAAGTCTGCTGGCAGCCACTCAGCACTGACCATGTCTTTTCTCTCAAGAGCTTTTAGCATTGTGTGACACAGAAACAAAGTTTAGGAACTATGACACCTGCTTTCTTATATTTAAAGACAGGGAATTAAGATTCTGGAGACAGGAGAGATTTGTTAGGGAAAGGAGTGTTTTTGTAAAACATTTAACAGTAATCTTATAAGTTATTTCATTTTGAAGCAGGGACAAAGCCTATTGATTCTGTGGGTCTGTGTAGCAACATTTTTCCCTTGTTATTTTTAGCAACGTAACCCACCATCCTTGTTTGGTTTTTTTTCTCTTTTAAATAAACAGTAGCCAGTGATAGAGATTTTTCTTTTTATGCAAGTTTAGGAAAACAAATAGATGAGTTTCCAGAGTTATCCTATGATATTCAGACATGCTGTTGATTTTGTCAATTTTTGAAGTCTAATCATGTATGATTTAAGCTCAAGGCTATGCTGATATAGTGATATTTTCAATACTGAGATGAAAACTGGATAAGGCCTATCTGTGAAACTATTAAAAGAAATTGAGTAAGAATAGAAAAGAGCCATGCAATGGTAGGCAGAAAAAACAATGCAGCTGAAGAGGGACGTAAAAGGCATGCATGGCCCCAAATATCAGAAAATGTTAGTCTTACTAAACTTCTCTCCCTCTACTACAACTCTGTAATAGTTCTTCCTCTTTCTTTTAAATGTACACAGAATGTGTTTATTACTCTTCATGAAAATGACCATAAATTATTCTATATAAACTGGACTTAACAAATTGGAATATTAAGAATATCTTTTAGGCAAAATTTTTACTTTTTGTGCCTTGAATTGCTACACTTTAAGGAAGAGTTGAAGAAAAATAGGACTATTAACAGAAAGGGAAAGTATCGAATGTGAAAACAGTCATTAAGGGAACTGGACAGGTACATAATTTTCAAGTGATGAAATCCCATGTAACTGGACCAAGCAAATTCAATTCAGGCAACTAAAATACAGTGTAGAGTAACAAAGGGAACTGGTAAAAGAATGGGAGAATCTTATATGTGCTTGAAGAATCTTATATTTGCATATGTTTTCATGAAAAAAAGAACAAAAAACAACAAAAGAACAAAAAAAAAAAAGCACCAGTTTTCAGAACATATTTTATGAGTTCATATTGCTTAATCAGAATTCTTATTATTTAATTGATGCTTTTCTAAACATAAAGGAAATGCTAACCAGTGTACAGAATCAACCTAATAAATCTCTACCATAAACACAGCAATGTTAAGATGTAACAAAATATGTATTCAAGGTAGTCATTTGAACCATGTCATTAAGCCTTCAGCACTGACATTTTATTTGTGTTTCTATTCACTGTGGTTCCAGTCTGACTGTGTAAAATAAAGCAGATAGTGAAATGCTTCTGACATAAAAATGATTGACTCAGTCCAATGTCATAGGCAACCATGTGTCGCAGTTTGGATAGGTGTTTACCAAGAAAGGCAGGAGCCTCCCCTGGAATGAGAAATGTAAACCTCCTTCCCTCTGAATTAGTAATATTTTGAAATTAAGGGGCTCTCGGGCAAATATAGGGAATAGGAATAACAGATCTTTACTTTAAGTGTTTATTTGAGGTAGAACAGGCAACAACTATAACAGTGACAACACAACCAGACCCAGAGAACCCACTGGCAGCTGCTCTCAGGTGTCAGGCACCTTCCCCTTGGTGCAGTTCCAGTCCCGGCCGGCAGGGGCGCTGTGGCTCCGCTGGGCAGGGCAGGTGCGATGGTTCCCCCATGGCTGCAGGGGGCGCTGTGGGGCAGCTCGGGGAGCAGACGCCAATGACGGCTCGACCGCAGTGATCCCGGGGTGGTGGCTGAAATGTGCTGGAAACCCCGCGGCTCTCTGGAAACCCGGGACACCTCAGCAAGCAGGGTGGGGGTGCGTGGCTGGTGCAGCTGGAACTCGGAGCAGCGCCAAAGAAGCGGCGGGGCCAGGGCAGCGGCGGCTGAAGCGGCGGCACCCACGCGGTCCAGTTGGAACTGGGAGAAATGGGTTCAGGATCTCGGGGTCCCCAGGTGAAAAGAGTTCCTCTCTCAAAGAGATGTTAACAGGGCACCAACCTCAGTGGCCGTGGCAGGAGAAGCAGGCTGGGCTGGAACCGCGGCGTTGAGCGAGCTCCTTTCCCGGTCACAACTACACACGTCCTCCTCTGAAAGCCGAGAGGTGCAGCAGAGCGAGGGTGGGGCTCTGGAAGGCCGAGCCAGCGAGTGAGACTGCAGCTGTGTCCCAGCTCCTCCCAGCTCCATTCCCCACGGTATCTCTGTCCCTCCCCAAGAAACCCCCAGACAGGGAGGTGCCACACTCACATGCCTTCTGGGCTCAGCCACCTCCATTGTTCTCCCTAAATAGCATTATTAGCATTTCTAAGGAGGGAAGAAATTTCTATCAAAAACGTCTACACCATGTTTCACTACATTTGAAGGCCCTGCAAGATCATATGAAATAAATGCTCCAAACCTATGTTCCCCTTGTATTTTATACTAACTAACATTTGCTTATAACAAAAGTTCTCTACCTCCCTATTTTCAACAACTGTCTTCATGTTGCATATGCAGTGAATTAAAAAAAACAAAACCACTGAAACTGTTACAGTATTATGACAAAAATAGAATTGTTTCAGGGAAGACAGTTTTTAGGGTGAAACATTATTGATCACTGTTGGTCATTTATTGCTATTTACTTTTATTCTTTCCTAAATCATTTAGAAATATTGTGATTTCTGAATGTCATGAGTGAAATATATAAAAAGATGGAAGGTGTTTACAATCCCAGACTGCCTAGTGACCAGATAAAACACAAGCTCATGAGTGCTGTGAATAAAATATCTCAGTATCACAGAGCGGTCAGGGTTGGATCTGAGCCAACCTCCCTGCTCAAGCAGAGCAACTGAAAGCAGGTTGCCCAAGCCCATGTCCAGATGGCTTTTCAGTATTTCCAGATGAATATTCCACAGTCATTTCTGGGCAAATATAAAAAAAAGCTGTTTTCTGATATTCATACAGATCTTTCTGTGTTTCCTTTTTCTCACTGCTTTTTGTCCTGTCAGTGGACATCAAAGGAAACAGCCTGACTCCATCTCTGCATCTTCTATTCAGTTGTTTATATGTGTTGAGGAGTTTTCCCTTGAGCCTTCTTCTCTGCAGATGGAACAGTTCTACCTCTCCCAGCCTTACCCCAAAGGAAAGATCACAGACTTGTTGAATGGTTAGGGTTGGAAGGGACCTTAAAGATATTCTAGATCCACCCCCCTTGCCTGGGGCTCCTTCCACTAGACCAATTGTACAGAGGCTCATCCAGCCTGACCTTGTACTCTTTCACAGATGGGGAGCCTAAAACCTCTTTGGACAACATATTCCTTGCTAATATCTAACCTAAACATACACTCCTTCCAGTTAAGGCTATTACCCCTTGGCCTATTACTACAGGCCCTTGTCAAAAGTCCATCTCCAGCCCTCTTGAAAGACTCCTTCAGATACAGGAAGGTGCTACAAATTCTTCCCAAAGATTTTTTTCTCTGGACTGAGCAGCCCCAATTCTCTCAGCCCATCTACATAGGAGAGATGCTCCAGCCTTCCGGTCAACTTAGTGTCTCTCTTTTG
Organism: Notiomystis cincta; assembly: GCA_013398075.1. Taxonomy (NCBI): domain Eukaryota; kingdom Metazoa; phylum Chordata; class Aves; order Passeriformes; family Notiomystidae; genus Notiomystis; species Notiomystis cincta. The sequence goes on from VZRX01014056.1 coordinate 6,956, forward strand.
GACTAGTTCCAACAGGCCCACATCTTTCTTTTGTTACAGGCCCCAGACTTGGATACAACACTCCATATGGGGTCTCGCAAGAGCAGAGTGGAGGGGGACAATCACCTGACCTGTTGGGCACACTACTTTTGATGTTGCCAAGGCTGAAGTTTGCTTTCTGAACTGCGAGTGCACATTTACTGGCCTGTGTTTTCCTTCTCATCAACCAATGCCCCTAAATCTTTCACCTCTCAATCCATTCTCCACCCACTCAGTACTTATGCTTGGGTTTCCCCAGCCCAGATGCAGGACCTTGCATTTGGCCTTGTCGAACACCGTGAGGTTTTCACAGGCTCACCTCTTAAGCTTGACTGCCAGAGAGAAAGAGCTAAGTGCGTGAGTTGAACGGATATCCATATGGTAGAGGTTGTCACAGGTTTGGGATATGTGAAGAGAAAACTGCTGTAGCCTTAATTGAAAAGGCTACAGTTCTGTTTTCATATACCCAAGGTAATTTACCAAATTACATACTGTCAGTGCAAGTACCACAGGTTTTGGTGATATCTTTGGTGTATTTAAAGAGCTAGTAGCATAAGTTCAGTTATGAAACAGGATTTTTGCACTAAAAATAGTACATTGAAAAAGGGTTGGTCTAGCACGGTGACAAAGCAAGAAAACGTTTATGTCTAAGACAATATGTTTGGAACACAATTGTTTCATAATTACTTCAATCAAGTACAGATAATTTCAATACAAATAATCTTGTATGACTGTGATTTATATTCTTTCCTATCAGAGTTACTCTAGAAATTCCACTTTGTTTTGCTACTTTTCAATGATTACTGTTTGCAGAAATTATTTATCACCACTGTATTTAACTTTTCAATTTCTCAAACCCTTCAGAATTTATTGGTGTTGCTGTTGGAAAGCAAATAAAACATGTTTGATTTTCTCTTTCAGGGAAATCTTGAAGAGTCTTACACTTTTAATCCTCCAGTCGTTAACTGTGCTATGAGGACAACCTGTTGAGGTGGTAAGTTGGTGTAGATCTATTACTTTGATCAGCTGAATTGTCATTTCAGATTTAACTTCTATTACAATGCCCTTCAGTGTCTATCTGACATACTTGTCTTTCAGGCTCTCTTGGCAAACTTCCAAAACTGTGAAACTGTAATTGATTTATATGTAGGAAGTCTGAATCACAGAGGCGTCAGATTATTTCTGTATTTACAGATCAACTTTTTTATGATGTTCATATGGACAGAACAGTTGATTCCTACATGCTCAATTCCTATTTTCCAGAAAACTTAGGTTCCTATGCATCTGGAAATCTGTGTGATTATTGTAATTAGTTTAGTGGAGCATGAGTTACTCAGAAATGTTAGATATCGACAGGTTTCAATCCTACTTGTTAGACTTCTTCCAGAATATTCTGTCCCCACACCCCTAAGAGTATGAAGAAACTCTAAAGGTTTTTCTTTGTTTGACTGAAAAGAAGGCTTATGGATTTAAGAGGTCACTACAACCTGTCAATGTTCCCTGGATGAGCAACTTTTACAAAGCTCTAATAAATTACATCATAGTTTCTGTTGATCTTAGCAACATTCTAGTAACTCTTGTATAATACTTTCTAAACAGGAATTTTCATCTGAAATAGGATTACTTTTTAATTTTTATATTTAAATACCAAGTGAAGACAAGAGGAACAATGGTTGCTTATTTCTAGGTGTTAAAAAAGTTCTGAATAATGAAGAGTCCAATGACTGTGAGTCATATTTAAGACAATTATGTCTCATGTCTCTCAGCCTTAATATACCATGCTCCTTCTTTTTTTCTTCTTCATTATAAAGTCAAAGTTGGTGCTACTGTTGGAACTTGAGTGCTAGAAAAAATAATTTTCATCTTTCAGTGAAACACTGTGTGGGTTTTGCTAAGCTAGATACCATATACAAGAATAGTTTTACAACTCTGGTTATATAAAATTGTTATATGAAGAACATTCATGTTCCAGAATTTAATGAGTGCAAGAAAACCTTTCAAAACTCTAGATCCTAAGAAGAATAAAGTTGTATGCTATTTCATATTCTACAGACATAGAAATGGTCATTACATTTCATGTATCAATTGCAGAGGTAGGGCCACTGATGTAGCATAGATTCTAATTCCCTGCTCTCTTGTCATTGATCTATGGGGAATTTACAAAGTAAACATGAAAAATTATATCTGATTTTAATGTGTGAATTTCACGCAGCCCATAGGCTGTTACTTTTTAAACCAGGCAGATATCTGTTCTTATCAGTCTTCTGAGTGACTTTTTCTTCGTGATATCATTGAAGTATAATGTCATTAACTACATTGTTGTCTAAAAGAAGTGATGTCACACAAGCAGTGTCTGTTTATTGGAATGAATACCAACACTGGAATTCCATTTTGATACAAAGTTTCCTTTTCAAGGGTATTTTTTCCTTGCCTTTGAAAATGTGTGACAGATTAAAGTATGATCTAAATCATGTCATTTGGTTATCCTCTTATCTCATTTTCCCAGCTACAATATTAATTACTTTTATTGGAAGTAATAAATATCCCCTTGTGTTGGTATTTCCTACTCTAAAAATACAAATAGTTCAGATGCAATAATGTATTTTACCCAAATTAATAAACACATTCTCAGAACTAAGTCACATTCTTAAAGTAAAATCTAATAAATACAAATTTATTTCTGCAGTTTCCTGCAGCAGTATGGTTCTAGTTTTTGTGGGTTTTTTAAATAAATGTGAACTATTTATTAATATTTATATTTCACAGTAAAAGAATTCTTGATTGTCTGTGGCCAGATTCCCACTTCTTCAAGACTGCAAATTTGGAATAAATAAAATTTTCTAGGCTGAAATCCTGTCACTTTATCAAATGTAAGACATGTCCTTGAAGGAATTAATAACAATGGAAAAACAGTGGGAAATTAAAAATTGATGGAAAAAACCCGCCAAATTTATAGCAAAATTTCAATGATTTAATATTTGTGTTAGTTTAATAACAAATTCAGTATTTGTGGCACATATGTACAATGATATGCAATTTTTTAACTTCCATTAAGTTTTATTTCAGATGTTATGGAAAAAAATAAATCCAAACCATGAGAAAATTATCTCTTACAGAAAGCACTTTAACAAAACTTCATAATCATAGAAAAGTCTGCTGAAAATTGAATAGAGGTTGTTTCTTTTATATATTGATTTATTTTAAACAGAAATTCAGTGCTTTGTTTTCCTCTACTTGCTGAACACAGTTTCAGCCCTAAAAATGTCAACATAAAATTCTCCTTAAGGGTGAAATTTTGATAGTGCAGAAATATAAAGCGTGTCCCTCAGACTTCATTGTGTTTCAGATTCCATATTTAAACTTGTATGAACAGAGATATGTCTGCAGCACTTTCATGATAATTAAGATACATGCGAGAGTAGACAATATGTCTTCATTATTTAGAATTAATTTGTTGTGATTGATGAGAAAGATGAAAACTAGAAAAGGGCACATAAGATGTGGTCTATTACATTTTTTGATCATAGAGTTAAAGGAGGCAATTATTTATTAAGCCTTTTATGATGAAATTGGTATTAAGAATATATGAGTATTTAAATTCTTAGCACTGACTGTCAGTTCAATAGCTTGGCAAGCTAGAATAAGAATATTCAGTCTTTAACCTCTAGGCTGTATTATTGAAGCCAATTTAGATTTGTACTAGTGTGAACATTATTTTAGTTTGCTAGTTATTTGATTAGCTGAAATGTGATGATAGAATGAGTTCAAATGCTGAGAATAAAGAATTACATTACAAAAAATTGTGTTTTATGACAATAGTTCACATCTTGCAATTATAACAGAAAGGTCAAAGATCAGACATCTATGCAGAGTCACCTGCCCCTTAAGTCAATAAGCAGTTTTGAGTCTTGTGGCTGAAGATGGATAAGGAGCCCTGGAAAAAAGTGAACATTCCCACACACAGGCAATACTGTAGCTGCAGTTAAAAATGTCTGGTTCATTTAGCTACTTACCATCAGCACAAAGTTCACCTAACCACTTAAAATTATAACCTTAAAATTATTATAAAACCTAACCTTAAAATTATGAAGAAAGAACCTCCTTTTTTGTTAAAAATCTATATTGTTCATAAAATATTCTTACTGAAACTGAGAATAACATAAGTCAAGCAGTAATTTCTAATGAAGGAACAGTGATTAAGAAAGCAACCTAATGGAATTGCAAAAAATCTCTATACAGTACAGAAACATTGCCAATGAAAACATTTTTGTCCATGAAATTATATGTGCTTCAAGTAATTTAGTTCTTCTGAAGTTCTTTCATTGTGTGGACAGAAACTGGAATAAACAAAATCTTCATGGACTTAGTCAGGCATCTATTGAAAGTGTTGGATTTTATTCTTCATGGTTTTCAGTAAAATGAAAGGGAAAATGTTTTTAATCTGTACTTTTCTTTTCAAGAAAATACTGGTATCACTCCCAAATATGCAACATACAGCAAATAGTAGTGCAAGGAAATATATAATACAGGTCAGTATTTTTCAGTAGCTGTGTGCTAACCATAATAGACAAGTCACAAAAGGGAATCTGGAGTTAGAAAACAGAGATTATAATAATATAATCAAAAGAAAAAAGGGAACTGTTTCTTCGTTGCAACTACTATTTACTTTTCACAACCAGGTAATTTTGAACTCGTGAAGCACAGGATCTGTGGTCTAATTTTAGCATGTTAGTAGGATTTGCTCTTTTATCGTAAGTCAGTTTATTGAGATAGAACTTTTTAAAGAACATTTTTAGTGCAACCTGTTGTTATACATATATCAAGCTTCTGTTATAAAGATAATAATATGCATATTGTATAATCATTAGTTCAAAAATTAGTGAATTTATTCATCAATTTCTTAGATGTTAGGATTATTTAAATGAAAAGTATTGATTGTTCCACAAGAGCAATTTTTAAATCCTGTACAGTTTTGAAAGACATTATTGCCTGGTTAGGGTTCTGCATGCTTTAAGATTAATTCATTATTCATTAAAAACACATTTTTGTCTGAAGTGTTTTGTGTGGAAGTGGCCAAACTTTGTAGCAAAATAGCTTATTTTCCCTCTGCAGAGAACAATACAGACTAGGAAAAAAAAAAAAAACAAAACCAAAAAACCTCTTATTAAAGTCTTTTTGCTTAGTAAATTTGAATATTTTTTGTTGTTATTGTTCTAGTTTTAACTTTCAAATTTATATAATATAAAAATTCTTACATCAAAAATATTGATTTTATTTTCTGAAAGTAGCAGGGATTACATGCAATGATTTGTAAAATCAGCATCCTTCTGAATCAAGTTGATTTTTATGCATTTTCATGTAATTAATTGATAATCATAGAATCACAGAATGGGTCAAAGTGGAAAGGACCACAGAGAGTCATCTGATCCAACCTCCCTGCTCAAGCAGGGTCATCCTAGGGCACCTTGCACAGGATTGTGTCCAGACGATTCTTCAATATCCCCAGTGAAAGAGACTCCACAGCCTCTCTGGGCAATCTCTTTCAATCTCTTTCAATGCACAGTCACCCACACAGTGCAGAAGTTCTTCCTCATATTCAGGTGGATCTTTCTGTGCATCACTTTCTGCCCATTGTCTCTTGTCCTCTTGCTTGGCATCACTGAGCAGAGCCTGGCTCCGTCCTCTTATCACCCTCCCTTCAGATACTGACAGACATTGACAAGGTCCCTCTCTCTGTTGTCTCTTTGAGACTGAACAGGCTTTGAGACTCTCTCAGCCTTTCCTTGTATGAGAGATGTTCCAGTCCCTTAATATCATCTTTGGAGACCTCCACTGGACCCGCTCCAGGATCTTTGTGTCTCCCCTGCACTGAGGAGCACAGAACCGGCCACAGCAGTCCAG
>VZRX01014056.1:17877-32417 GCA_013398075.1 Notiomystis cincta
CTGCCGACCGTGGGTAAGGACACATTTCACTACACCAAGCTACTCAGAGTTCCATCAACCTGGCTGTGAACACCTCCAGAAATGGGCATCCACAACTTCTCTCAGGTCTCTGTTCCAGTACTTCTCCAGTCTCGCAGGAAAGAATGTTTCCCTAATATCTAATCTATACCTACTCTCTTGAAGTTTGAAGCCATTACTCCTTGCCTTGTTACTATATGTTGCTGTAAATAGTGTATCTCCATCTTTCTTGTAGGATCCCTTCAGGTACTGGAAGGCTTCAATTAGGTCACCCCAAAGCCTTCTCTTTTCCAGGCTGAACAATTCCAATTCTCTCAGCATTTCCTTGTAGAAGTGCTCTGATCATCTTGGTGGTCTCCTCTGGACTCACTCCAATACGTCCATGTCCTCCTTGCGCTGGAGACCCCAGAGCTGGATGTGGTACTGCAGGTGAGGTATCACAAGACAGAGTACAGGGACAGAACCAAATAACCCACCTTAACCTTCTGGCCATGCCCCTTTTGATACAGACCAGAAATGGGCTGGAAGGTCATTTCTCATCCAACAGAACCTCCAAGTCCTCCTCAGTAGGGCTAGTCTCAATCTGTTCACCCCCTAGCCTATGTTGGTACTAGGGGTTGCCTAGACACATGTGCAGCACCTTGCATTTCTGAACAGGTAAGCAACAGCCAAGATTTACAGAATATTAGACTGAACTTTGAAGTGCTTTTTCTGGTGACAATGTGAAGCTTTGGCTAAAAGACTAACAGACATATAAAAATTTTTTACCCACATCATCTCCTATCTAGCTTTCTTTTCACTGAATGACAAACATTTGTCATAACATTTTCTAATGCAGAAATATATTTCTAAGGAAAAAATAAGTATTAAAACTTTTTCATTGAGACATTTACTCTGTGCTACTGTAGGTGACTTTGTTCTACTCTTTTTTTTTTTTTTGCCTGCTTAAATTTTTATCTAAGGTAATAACAATAATTATAAAATTTAAGTCAGCAGCTGTTAGCACACATATATTTGTTGCTGACAAATTCAATTAAAGACATTGCTGGCTAAACCAATCAAGTAACAGGTAGCTCAGAAAAGGTCAACTCTAAATTATTGTTTCCCATAATAATTTCCCAAACCATTAAGTTTGTAAAATTAATTTGAAATTGAAGCTCATAAAAGTAAATTATGGAGAATGCCTTGCTAGTTTGTGGGTATTCTAGAGCATAAAACTGTATGTCTCCCATGCATAATGCTCCTCTTAACATTGTCCAGGTTGCAGCACAAGTACAGACAGGTTCTAGCAGTATTTGCATTAAAAAGTCTGTTTCCAGGAATGCTAGCTCTACTCAGAAAGCTTTTTCCCTCTCCCTTATATTTACAAACCAAATGTTCTTCTTTTATTTGGTTTTGAGCTATGTTGTGGGACACTTAAGAAAGACAAGAGATTCACAGTAACAAGCAAAGCTATAAAAATAACCACAGTATCTTTAGAAGTTCAATAATTCAACAGAGAATTATATTTCCAAAATTCTAGTGTGACTTTGAACCTAACCATGAATTAAAATGCAAATGCAAATTAAAAATCTCAACCCCAAAGGAACTTAAGATAGGTGTGCTGGTTTGAAAACAAACCACTGAGAGACTCTAAGTCAGAAATACAATTTAATAGATAAAGAAATAAATAAATGAAATAGTATGAAAAAGAAACCACTGACAGAGTCAGAATACAACCTGGCACCCTGTTAGTCAGGGTGTTGTTAACAGTCCAGACGAAAGTGGTGATCCTGAAGACAAGATCTGGTCTCCACCAGAAGATCCAGCAGTAGCTCTTCTCCTCTGGGAATCCAGCAGGTAAGGGCTCCTGGTGGTGTTTGAAAGTTCAGCTTATAACCACGATGGAATGCTTGGTTCCTCCCCCTGGGCGGAGCATCTCACAATGGGATAATGTGTGAGACTCGATGGCCCATTAACAGAAGATATCCCCTAAAGGGAGGATGGGTCATGGGAGAGATAAAGAACCCTGCCCATTAACAATAGCGAGCCCATTAACAGAATGTCTAGAGGGAGAAGACAAGGAACACCTCTCACCTGGTTTCAACAGGTCATGAAGATGGTAATAGAATACAGTGCAACCCAGGGCAATAGGATAAATCAGTTATTTATACAGCTACATTAAGCTTTTATTTACTGTAAAACCAAGGCACATTAAAAGTAATATTTACCAAAAATTCTACAGAACTGAGGTTTCATGTTCCCTGATTTGTTTCTTCTAAAACTTGCAAGAATTTATGGAAGTTAAAAAGAGCTTCAAAAGCTACAGAGATAAGGAATTCAACATGATCACAGCTGTTTTTAAACACAGTATTTTATCAGTGAATGCTGGTCAAAGACAGAAGAAGGCTTTCCATGAGAATAGCGAAACAATGAAAGTCAGTAAAACTAGTCAAAAAGAAGAATTAAACCAATACTCATATAGGGTTTATAAAGGAAATGACTACTAAGTACCTGAGATTAGTCTGGTAGGCACCATAATGGTCATCAATGATCATCAGTCTGGAATTAAAAGGTCTATTCTTCTTTCTTCACAATATTGCTTATGGAGAAATTAAATATGTGTCTGCTGAAGTATCTCATAGATAACTCATGTGCATTAGATCTAAAACTCAAACAAAAAAAATCCCACAACCACGCCTCTCCACCATCCCCCCCCCTCAGTCTTCAGGATTATTCAGCCCATTAATATCTCTTAGAAAAAAAGAGGTCTATGGAATTAGCAGGTGCTGCCAAAACAATATTACATCCTCTGCTTCTACAGAAATGTGGAAGTACTGGATTTATAATTATTCCAGAACAGTACTTTAGCTCATATTAGCCAAAATAGCTTCACAGTTCACTGTAGATGCTTATTGACTTGAAGAAGTGTAAATCTATGGCCTTCTTCAAAGAAGGCAGGCATTCATATTTTTTTAATACACCTAGGTGATGCTGACTTTTTTGCTTACCCTTGTATGGGGCTTCCTTTATAAAAGTTTTAGTTTAGTAGAAAAAAATTCTTATTCAGGTTTTCCTTTATATATGACAATATTTTTTTTGATTAATTGCTCAATTAATCTCAAAGGGAATAAAAGTTTCTGGCACATTAAAGCCAGAAATTAAGTAGTAGTTACATAGTATAATGTATTTAAATACTACCACACTGAGAGATCACAGGACTTGAATTTGAATATATATTTTATTCTACTATATAACTGGAATTCTATTTTTAATTTTTATCCTTGGTAGTTGTGATTTATTTCTTTTTTAGACAGAAATTATATCTTTGACAAATTGCAGCAATGTCAGGTTCTTAAGTGCAAAAGTTCAGGTTGACTTTTTCTATTCTGTAGGCATTATTTTTTCCCAAATTGTAGCTGCACACTGGGTTTACTTGGAAAAGTGCTTGTTTGTAAGTCTTTTTGTTATAGGACGCTAGAAGCAATTTGATTTGGGATGGAAAAAGATTTTTTTTCCTTCTTGTCAATCTTTGTTAGTGGATAGATGTTCAAGGCTTCACATGAAAATATAAATGCCTTGCTGTCAATTTCTAACTTGAATTAACTGTAGTGAGAGAACGTAATTCACACCTAAGTTTTAATGTTGTATGAAATCAAGAACCTATGCTCATATTCAAAATATATCACTGCCTCAGACACATATATAATTTTTGTCTGTTATTATATAAGCTAAAATAAGCATGTGTTTTGAATAAAACTCAATATGCAAAGTTTAAGTAAATTGTGGAGGGGAATAAAATGTTTGAATTTATTTGATATATACAAACTAGTTAATGGAAATATATATTTTTGGAAAGTGCTTCTAATTAGACCAGTGAAAGCTGTATAAAATAGATAAGCAACTTCCTTTTCTCACACTGGTTCCATACAAACTGATGGGAAATCTTTCAATTTCAGTGGGAGTGTATGGTGGCACCTTCCAAGAGATTTTCATGAAGTTATTTCATCCAATTCTCAATGAGAAAAATATGTGACTGTATGGTTTACTACAGAGTATAAGAAATATAATATTCATTAATTATTTCAACTTTTCTCAGTATAAGAAGTTTAAAAACATTAATTTGCAAATGAAATTATTTAAAGTTATGCATCATGCAGTATTCATGTATATATCATGCACCATTCTTTTATGTATTGTTCTTCATCAGTTTTAAATGAAAGCCTAAATAACTTGAAGGCAAGAAAACAAAGACCAGTTGCCAACTTTCATTCTTCTCATCCTTATACTGGCCAGCATAATAGAATCTTCCATTTACTTTAGGTTTACAGCTACAGAAGACAGAGAAAATTAGAGTGGTAGCGATGGCAACTCTTGCTCTTTCTGGGTTCCTTGGACTAAAAGATTTTCTGGTGTGAGATTTGAGCATTTGGCCAATTTGTACATGATCTCTGAGCATCCAGCAGTAGACCAGAAGCCTAGCCAGAACTATAGCTATTAGTTCCAGCTAATCTGCATATATTGGGAAATAGGGAACAAAGACCAGCTGTGTATTTGTAGCAGCTTCAAAGAAAATACAGTTAGCTAGGAAACAAAAAGGAGATCTAAACAGTGCCTTCAGTTATGTAAAACTGGAACAACTAGTTTAATTGTTGCATGTGATAAGTTCAAGCAGATATATCTGATAAATGGACCAGAATGTTTAAAAATTCTAAAATAATCTAGAGACTTCATTGATAGGATTATCTGAGCCCCAAATAATCACTACAAAAACGGATTACTATTGAAGTCTTTTCTATTACAAACCATGGACTTTAAAAGAATATAAAGAAAAGGAAAATACTTCTTAGGATAGCTTTTAGATCATTTTTGCTAATGATCATGTTCATGAAGAGAAGCATCTTTCCTATGCTTTGCAAACTGAAAGAAGTTTCATAGTGCTATAGCAGCCATAAAGACATTAGTTACATGCTTATGAGAAAATTTATAGACACAATCAGGACCTAAATCTATGTAGCTGAACCAAGACTGTCAGGATGGGAATAAACTGAGTGTTTCAAAATTAGTGACTTATTTTTCCAGCCAGAATCACATTGAAAGGTTAAAATAATTTCATTAATTATATACCTTCCTTTTAAGTATCTATACAATGGATGCAGTAAGGGTTGTCACCCATTTTGCTTTATTTTGTTATTCTGGACATTTCTATGTGTATATCTAGATATATTTTCTACCTACTGGGAAAACACTTTGATACTACTTTGAAAGTTCTTAGTTCTGTCAAAGAGTTTCATGCATAAACTAGTGAAATCGTTTGTCTTCACTACTTGATGTTGGCACATTTGTACTGGTAGTGTAATACTTCTTCAATAGGGAAAAAACTAAAGGCTATTACTCACCTCCTCCTCCTCCTCCCCTTCCCCATGATAATTCGTTGTTTGTGAAGGAATGCAATGTTCAACACAATCTCTCCACTCTGTGGGCTTTTTGTCTTTAATTTCTCTACTATCTCAGTGTCAGAATATCCTCATCTTTTCAATCTTCAGTCTCTGAGTGACTTCCTCAATAGTCATCAAGCTTCTGCAGTAATTCATTTGTGTGTCTAACTTCCCTGTTTTAATTGAATACTGTTAAAATAACAAAAATATCAGAAAAAAAACCCTGCTAAATGGCTATCCCTTGACACCATTTTGCAAGTATAAAACAGTATGCTATTTAGGTGTTTTTTAACTAATTTTCAGAGACTTTTTAACAATGTTGCAATGTCTCACTATCTCTTTTCTGTTGCTCCTTGAGGCATATTTTACCAGTTCCACCATGGTGAAACAGGTCTGTCAGCCTCTACCAGTACCAGGTTCATGCCCCAGTCCACTCAACCAGCTGTCTGTGGAAAAATATTGCAAGATTATATGCAGCTATATGGAAAAGACTATTTTATGCAGATAATCCCATCATGACTCAACGCAAATCCCTGTCCAACATGGTAGTTCTAGATCATTTATAAGGTTAGCAAGGGGTCTGTGGGGAAAAAAAGGCTGCTTTATATCCAGCCTTTTTACCAGATTTAATATTGTTCCAGGGAAGGAAATAAAATTATAATAATTAGTCGATTTTATCAAAGTGTGGGAATTCTGGCTTGTAATAAAGTACGGTAAAGAAAATTACCTTAAACTCATTTTGTTCATACTTTACTACATGTGAAGTAGTTCTAGATTGGCACACTAAAAAAAGCTAAACTCACAGCAATTTTAACAAATAAAATAGGTGACAAATAATATTTCTTTTACTCCAAATAACAAGGAAATTGGAAACAAGTTAAAATTAATCCACTCAAACAAGAATTTTTTGCAATTATGGGACTCTTAGTGAAGTTATCTTCTTGTCTTCAGGATGTAAAACCAAAGCTAATGGCTTGAAATACCAACATCGATCAGTTTATCTTCTTTTAAAACAAAAACATGAAAAAACCCCTAATACATATTCTTCTTCCTGTGTAGTATTATCGTCTGGATTTCTGACGTTGGTTTTATCTAATGTTTTTAATGGACTGTTTTTCAAGGAATGTATCTTTCAATTTGTTTACTAGTTTTTCATGAGAATTCACATTAGCCATAGAAAGCATAGTGTTCTTCACCAGAAACTCTTCTTTTGTAATTTATTTGTGGCCACTCATCAATATTACATAAACATTAAATGTCCTGAACTTTGATACATCAATTTGAACTACAGATTTTTAAGCTCCATATGTGTTTATCATATTTCTTACTGTGTACCTTCTTTTTGCACCCTTTTCTGTCACCTGCAGGATTCAGGATAATACCACCTGGGTTCCAGCATCCTGGTTATTTTTTCCAGATCTCTGTAGTCACATGTGTTATGCCTCAGGTTTCCTCTTTTAGTATAACTGGTTCCAACAAGGAAAAACAGCAAGTGTTAACAGTCAGGGGGAGAGGCAAGCTTTGACTATCTCTCCACCACATCTTGCATGTGAATCCCCATGAAGCAACTAACTTCCCTAGACAAAAAAATCAACTCAACTCTTGAGTGACTCCATCCTCCACAGCAACAAGTGACCCACTGGCATCATTTGTTTTTCCTTTTAATGCTCCTGCATGGATCAAAGTCACTTGTCCTGGATGATTTGTTTCAAAGTAAAATTTTGTGGATGTATAAAAATTGATCAGTTTTAAAAATCAAAAAGAATTGAAAAGAAATGTGGAAATATTTGAGGTGTTTGCCTTTTTCTCATATCATATTAAAAATATGATATGCAATCATATTAAAAAAGGAAAGTTAAAAAAGATGCAGTAAATTAAGCTAAGTTAAGCCTAGATGGTTCTTTGCTTTGTAAGTGCGCAACATAAAAGACAATCATACTGTTTATGGAACTCACTAATCTATTTCCATCCTGGTGCTAGAGCACATCTCCTTCTGAAAATTGGAGTGAAAAAATTAAGATTATATTCTTTTTCTGGGTTAATGTGAGATGGGAAACAATGAGACATATGTACAAAGTTGCTATATGAACTACCATGAGAAGATTTTTATCTCTTTCATACTAGTAATCAGATAATATTTATTGAAAGGTGAATCAAGATCAGAACATATTACGAGTTTGGGAAAAGAAACAGACAACTAGTAAGTCAAGAAAAACTCTCTTTAACAGGAAGATCTTGAATGCTAAAATGTCATGAAAAAGAGGTACCAAGGTGTAGGGAAGTGGAAGGCAAAAATAGACAGCATTATAATATTAGCGATAAAGTGGAATTATATTTGTTGAGGTTTTCATATGTGTAAAGCACTAACAACCCTCCTAGTATCCTTTTTTCTTTTGCTTCTTATTGGAAGAACCAAAACCAACTATAATACATTCTTTTAATTTAATATAAATACCTGAATTAGAAATTTCATATTTACAAGACACTTCTACAAACATCCACATACATAAATTAGATAGGTAACAGACAGGCACAGACAGAAAAAACCTAAACATAGTGCAATATATTGCATTGGAAGATCAGAATAAAATGAAATTTATCTAGAACAGCTTCTTTTTAGAATCCAGTTAACAGCTTCTACTTCAGGACTTGAAACTCTTGGCTTTCAAATTGCAGTAATTCATAGAATCGTAGAATGGTTGGAAGGGACCTTAAAAATCATCTAGTTCCAACCCACCCTGGACCTAGGCATGGATACCACCCATTAGATTAGGTTGCCCCAGGCCCCATCCAACCTGGCTGAAGACTTCCAGGGATGGGGTGGGTAATATTGACTTGACCAAAGATGGGGACTCTTAATTAGCTAGGTTTGATTGTGATATTTTCCCACTGATTTGGCAGCTGTCACAAAATTATATTTGGCTAAACTCCCAGATATCAAAATATGGGGTGGACCAAAGAGATTGAAATCCCTCCATATGCCAGCCTGACTTTTATAATTTTTAACACAGCACATTTCAGACCCATGCTGCATAAAAGTAACTAATTTTATTGAAATCAATTCAGTTAAGCTTGCTTCTAGTATTAGTAAGGTCTATTATTGACAGCTTCTGGGCCATGTGGAATATTTTGTTCTAAGAAACTTGGTTTCACAGACACTGCTTTTTGCTCACAGTTTCTCATTGATAATTATAGCTTTGGAGTTTTCTGAGAACTTATCACTAGTATGTCATGAAAAGAACAGAGACTGGTTATTTCAGGGGATCCTTCTGTTTAGTGCTACAGTTGTAATTTTCAATGTTTCCTAAACAAAAACACACAAATTTTTGAGACTTTGTGTCCCCTTAAACTCTTCTTTGTCAAACAAATATCTCAGTCAAGATGCAGATTAGAATATTGTTTCTGACACAAATTAACATATGACAATATGAAAAGATATTTGAAGTCCCTCCTTTCTTTTAATGACAATATTACCTCTTTTGGAGTAAGTAAGCATCAAGTAAGCAAAAAACTTTTTAAGAGTATCTGTTGGGAGAGCCCAAATTTGTACTTTGAGAATTGCTGTTCATCCTATTTGAATTGTTTCCAGAGAGTGCCCTTCACTCATACAGCCTATATACTTTGCCTAAGAATTATGCCCCTGTTGTGACTTGAACAGTGCCTGAAACCTGCCCATCATATATGCAAAGTTAGAGCTGATTTTTTTGACACTGTTTCTTTTGTCTGAGTTTTTGTGTATGGCCTGTCTTTTTCACCTCTTACAGGTAGTTACAGGGATATGTAAAATATATGCATTGCAGCAGAATGACCAATGCTGCTTATACGGGATTTGCTTTCATAATTTCTTACAGATTTCATATTTTCACTTGATGGAATCATGTTCAGACTAATAAAATTATCAACTGTAAAACTTAGAAAAAATCAGACAGAAATTACAAAAGATAAAATAATCAGCTTTCTCTCTCTCTCAAAAACTATAAATACCCACTGTAGTAGACTTGGTTTTGATTGTCCATCTTTATGAGTATGTCCATTCTGCACAAATCCATTGCCATGAAGAAGTTTATTATGATGTAAAACTGAAAAATTAGGATGGAGAATAAGGTTATGAGTTACTATTTTCTATAAACACTACAAAGAAAAAGTAGCATAATTTTCACTAGCAGGCTGGTTTGCTTTTTGTGGGCCTTACTGGATGTATAAAATTAATTTAACAATATATTGTTTTTTTGAAACTCATGGTTGCCATAAGAAGGTAATATCATTTTAATGATAAGAAAAATAAAAAGATAAGGTAAATGCCGCAAAATACTTCTGAGTGTAAATAAATATAGTGCTCTCTGCCTGGAAGACATGCAAGTAAAATCTGAATATGTTTAACCTGGCAAAAAGTAAAGACATACATCTATTTTTATTTCATAGACATGTAGCTATATTTTATACTTATATTATAATTGGAGATCAATCTTTTTATCAGAAACCCATATTCAAATTGTCATTTTGCTCAATTTGTTTAATCCTTTGAGTTTTCAGGTATTATACAAGTAAACGCATACTATTGTCCTGAATGATCCCCATGATTCACAGAGTGTGAAGTATCTCTGGCTGTAGGAGATGTTAGAGACAATTGTTTATAGACAATTAAAAGTGACAGCAGGAGGATAGCTGGTGTCAGTAAGTCAACTATGCCAAGTCAGTTTTCCTCAGCGTACTATGAAATTATCCAGCTCCTTTGAATTACACACTGATGCACTGTCTTTGACTATCAGAAAGGAGCAGAAGGAATTTATTAAATTTCTGTCAGCTAATCTGCATTTTTAAAAGTGGATTATACTGCAATTATATGTGTAAATACCATCCTACTTCTTTACCATATCTTCTTTTTGCACATCTCTCCAACATTTACTATAATTTCTGCATATATGCAGGAAAATACAGAATGGTACATTTCCTTTTGCAGGTAAGCAGGACAGAGGGTGTGGGATGGAAAGCAAAAATTATCAAAGCAGTAGGGATGGTAAGCAATGATGGATCTGCAGTCCTATGAATCCAGGAATTTTCACCTCAAAATGTGTACCAAATAGTATAGCTGAAGTAGAGATGCAGTTTGTTCATATTAATGTTCAGAGCGTTTGATTGGCTAAATTCAATTGAAGTCATGAAGTCACTTAGTTCTCAAGCTGAAATACCAGCAGGCTTCTGTTGATCCCGTAAAAGAAGATAGGAGACCATTATTTCACTCCTGTAAATTCCTAGATCTTGATGCTGTATACCAGATAAATCTTTTAAGATCTAGTGGAAAAACCTTCTGCAGTATTTATTTTTATGTATACAAGTAATTGGTTTAGATAAAACTTTTGATAAAATGCTTCCCAGACCAATATTCATCTGAAATTCCAAAGCACTAGGATTTTCATTGTCCTCCCCTCCCAGGGAACATAGGTTCAAATGTCTGGTGTTCCTAATATTAATACAATTATTAATATAAGTACATTTTCTTGCTGATCTAATATGTTAGGTTATAAAATGGAATAGAGTCAACAATATCTAACAGATTATTTTTTGAGTTTTTTTACCCTGGCATGTCTGTAGTTAGGTCAAGAGCTAGGCACATTTTATGTAAGTAAGAACTCACCAATGACCTATGTGACTATTCTAACAGTTGGCCAAGTTGTTGTTGAAAAAGACAGTCTTTCCCTGGATTGGGAATTTTATTTGTGTGTGTAGGGGATTTATATCTCTCTACATATATATTTATTCCTTGTGTATGACCAAAATGTCTTTTTTTTTTCCTTGTGTTTTTGTACTCAAAAAGGCAAAAACATTTTGTTTTACTTCAGGAAATGAAATGTCTGCTTCCTAGTTGTTAAAAGGTATTCTCATACTATGTGGGTCATCAGTAATTATGAATAAGTAGTATAAATCTATTCTTGTCCTAGAGAATGTGCTAGTCAATGGTAAGATGAAACATTTTAAGCCATTAATTGACCATTTTGATGATATAGCTCTTTAGAATATTGATATAAAACCCACGATGTCAGATGATTGCATTCTGCATAATATGAACTAGCAATGACAAAGTGTAATGTTGACTAGGTTTGAAAAACCATTGTGTTAGTATAATCAGAAACAGAGAGGAGAGAGAATATTTCAGTGCCTATTTACAGTTTTAAAGTAGCATACAGTTAGTTATGCTATGTCCATACAATGCAGTATACTGCACAGATTCTTGGTCAGGTTCAGATCTATCTCTGTATTAATGAACTTTCTTGGTTTGGGGTTCTTGTTGTTGTTCTCAATAGAAATTATCAGTTTGGGTGCCCAGATATACAGACATTTAAAAAATGGTGGGTGTTATCAGTTCAGTGATCTCCACACTATATTGCAAAGCTCCAAAAATAAGGTACATGCTGTTGGGGCAAGCAAGTAGCCATATCAAAAAAGCTAAATCAATAATAATTAAAAAACAACAAAAAATTAACAACCTAAAATACCTAATTTGTTACATTTCATTACCTCGTTTTAGTTTTATGCAGAAAAACAAGATAGCTGAACCTAAATATACTTAGGTTCCATTTTATGCAAGCTAAAAACTGTAGTTGCTCCTCTGCTAACTGATGTTCATGTGAAGATCACTACAGACTCTCACACAAATTATTTTAGTAAGATTACTACCATGCCAGATTTTCAAAACAATATACCACTGCGAATCACGTAGAACCATTGCATACTTTTAAAAAACTTATCAGTGACATATAATTGAAGTTGTGTTCAGCAATAAAACTATGTTCTTTAGACCATACAATATAATGAATAAAAAAAACCCCATCAAATAAATTTTGTAACAATGTACACAATACAACAGTACCATTTCCTTTCTTTACATATATAAGTATAGTAAAAATAGCAAAGCTTTCAGTAGTCTCTGAAAAATATCCTTTCTGAAAACAAGTTCTCACAGATCTAATGAATCTGTAATTGCTGAACTATGTCTGAATTCTATCATCACAAATAAAATATATTTACCATTATCCTATTTTCTGTAATCATTAATGGTGGCCTAAATCATTGTTTATAACAAGAAACAAACAAAAATAAACCCACCAATACCCTCCTCCAATCAAACAAACTGCAAAAATTAATACTTTAAACTGCTGAAGTGGTCTGAAATTTATTGTTTCCAGCTTTCTACAATTCCAATTAGAGCCTAAAAGTAATATAAAAAGTCCTCTCAAAGCACCATACAGAAATCTAGCGCCTGTTATGTGCTTGTAAGCTTGCTTGCCAGGAAATGCTTTTTATGGAAGCCTAGTGGGGGATGAACCACTGTTAACTGAAGTCATGGGTTAAGAGAGAAACTGATTGGGTAAAACAGTTCCTTTTGAGGGAAGATGATCTTTTACTGTGGGTAACAGTGGGGTTTAGGTGAATTAATTACTAGTGCAAATGAAATACGATCATGCGGCAGATTGACTCTGTCTGGATGTCAGATGCCTACCAAAGCTGCTCTGTCATTCCCCTCCTCAAGTGGACTGCGGAAGAGAAAACGAAAGGCTCAAAACGAAAGGGTCAAGACAAGGACAGGGAGGGATGACACACACCAACTACCATCAGAGGAAAAACAAAATCAACATCCTTAACTTTACTGCCAATCAAATCATAGTGAGATAATGAGAAATAAAACAAAAACATCTTACCCCTCATCTTCCTGGGCTCAACTTTGCTCTCTACCTCCTCCTCACTCCAGTGGCACAGGGTGATGGGGAATGGGTATTTGGGTTAGTTCATCACACATCTTTGTTGCTACTTCCTCCTCAGACTCTTCCTGTACTCCATTATGGGGTCCCACCAAAGGCTGCAGTTCTTCAAGAACTGCTCCAGCATGTATTCCTCATGAGGTCACAAGCGCTGCCAGAGAACCGGTTTCAGGGTGGGGTTTTTTCCCCATGTGACAACAGGTCCTTCCAGGAGCCTGCTCCAGTACAGGCTTCACACATGGTTGCAGGCTCCACATGTGGTCATAGCCTTCTCTCAGGCACACCTTCATGCTACAGCAAGGACCTCCATGGCCTGTGGAGACAGCCTGACTCATCATGATCTTCACCAGGGGCTGCAGGGGAATCTGCGGCTGTAGCACCTTCTCCCACTCCTTCTGATACCCACCACCACTTCGGGATCTGAAGGGCTGTTTCTCTTTCATGACCTCATGCCTCTTTACTTTGGCCACAATTTCTTCTGCACAGTAACTTTTCCCCCCTACTTAAATATGTTATGCCAGGGATACTACTAATATCATTGATGGGTTCTGTTTTGATCAGTCGTGGGTCCATCTTGGAGACAAGTAGCTCTTGCTTTATTGAATCATGTGGGAAGATTCTAGAAGCTACTCATGGAAGCCATCCCTGCAGCTGCCTTCCCACACTTCCCAAAACCTTGCCATGAAAACCCANCTCACATATAAATGTTCATTAGAAATATGTTCTGACCTTTATTTTAAAACTTCTATATTTTTCTAATTATAATAGTAACTGTCAATTTTTTTCCTTTGTGTTAAAAAAACTTTTATAGCATTCAATTTTTAGATTCAAACTTGCTTTTTAACACTGATCTGTCTGGAAAGAGAAGCCTTCAAAATATAAACATCCAGAAAACCACAATGACAAAATATCATGATAGTCTCTTCCCACTAGTTTTCTAGTCCTGATTTTTCTAACATAGGAGTTTATGTATGTATCTGAATGTTGTATTTTTTATTTGCTATTGAAATTGACTTCATGATTTTTTAAAGGTTTTACCATCATTAATGTCTTCAACCTTTCAAAAGTTGCATTATAATAAATGCAGTTAATGATCCTTATTGTAAATAGCTGTCTTCTTAGGTATGAACATATTTTTAATAAAGACTAAGACCTGAAGGAATGTTTTTGAAAAATGGGTAGAAACACACCTTTCCCCCTACGCCTCTTGTCAAATTTTTCCCTCATAAAAATGCAGAAAGATTATGCAATAAAATGAAATATAAAGTTGCTTGGTTTGGTTATTTTTAAGTGTCTGATTTCATAAAAATTAAATTACTTAAGAAAATATAACAGTCTAAGAAAACAT
>VZRX01014057.1:0-38259 GCA_013398075.1 Notiomystis cincta
GCCCGTCTGTCAGCTCCTTTCCCCGGCCCGGGCGCTCTTCAGCACCAGCCTATTCCTCGGTGATGAAACGGCCACTCAGCCGCTGCCGGCGAGAGACAGTGACCTTGTGTGTCCCCTCTCGGTCTCCTGGAACAGCAGCTGAAAGATGGGGACAAGGTCAGTGGCTCCTGCCGGCAGGTTTATTGCCGAGGAGGGGCGGGAGCTCGGCTCCAGGTTCAGCTGCCGGCGCTGCCGGGGACGCCCCCGAGGTTCCACCGGCACACACAGAACCAGCCCTGCCCCTCCCCGCCTCGGGGATGCTCCAGGGCGAGGGGAGCGGTGTTCCACTGCCAGGGCACGGGACTGATTTGGGATGGAGGGCTGGGTATGTCTTTAGTCCCTCCATCCCTCCGTGTTTGTTTTTCTCCACCCCCGTGGCCGCTGCCCGAGGTGGTGGCGGGGAGCACCCACCGGCCCCGTGCGGCGTCACTCGGGGCGCGCAGCAAGGTCGGGGACCACCCCGCGGCTCCGTCCCCTTCGCTCTCCCTCATCCCTCGCCTCCCATTGCGTCGGGATGAGCTCAGCCCTCCCTCGCCCGCGGGCGCGGTGTCGGCAGCGGTGGCAGGGGTGGAAAATCTCCCCGGCTCCTCAGGTGGGAACTGGGTCAGCCGGAGCGATGGGAGCGATGGGAGCCGGGCCGGCACTCGCGGCACCGGGCCGGTGATTCAGAGGGTGCCGCTGCTCCCTCTGAGCCAGGGCTGATTCAGCAGGGCCGGGGAGCTCTGCTGCTGCAGGCCCGGCCTTTGGGCCACCCCCTTTTCGCTGGAAAAATAAAAGGGGTATTTTTTTATAGTTTAAAGGATTGCTTTTATGTTAGAGAGGGAGCGAGAATCCCAGAGAAGCAGCCACACATCCAGCACAGCCCTGGGAGTGCTGGGCAGCTCCCTGCATCCGCTGAGCCCAGAGCGTCACCCACCTCCCTGGGAAAACTGGAATTCCAGGAGGCCTTGGGCAGAGCAAAGATCTGGTCCTGGCAGTGATGGTCTCTGGTGTGTACCCCGAGGTGCCACCACACCCTCTGAGGTGTCACCGTGCACCCTGAGATGCCACCGTGCACCCCAGGGAGCCACAGCGTGACCTTTGTGTGTCACAGTGCAAGAATGTCCCCTGAGGGACCTCCCCTCCCCGGCCACTCTGTCACCCACAGACATCACCGTGACAGGGCCTTGGGGACAAATACCCTGTTTGCAACAAAATCCTGCTTCAAAGAGTTCCCAGCACCCCGTGATATAAAAAGAACTCGCCTGTCTGTAACAGTATTAAATCCATCACCGGGAGATTAAATTCTAAAGGGATTTTGGCTTTCAATATAAACAGCAGATTCTTAAGTGCCTCTTCATTTTCTGCGTTTAGGAAAGACACAGAAAGGCCTAAAATCCTCCCAAATCCCCTGGCATGGCTGAGCCCCGAGAGGAGCCGGGCGCTGGCGCTCCCGGGAGCTGGTTTGTGACTCCCCGTGCTGACGGGGCTGCGATTCCTGACCAAGCACCTCGGGAGCCGGAGAGCTGGAAGGTCCCCAGCTCCCCCGGGGCAGCGACGCGGCAGAAACACCGGGAGAATTCCGGCTGCAGCGGGAGCTGCCTGCCTGGGGCTGGGGAGCCGGGGAAGGAGCGGGGCAGCGGCCGCGGAGGGGGAGCGGGGGCTGCAGAGCGCGCACGGAGCATCCTGCAGGACGAGGGAGAGGTGGGGGGCAGCTGCCCCCGGGCGAGGTGCGAGGCGCCAGGTTCCTCCAGAGATGCGGCTGGAGAGTTCCCGGGAGCCGAGCACATCCCAGACACGGCCGGAATGACGAAGCCCTGACGAGACACCAGCCCCGGGACAAATTCTTGCTCAGGTTCTTTGTCCTCGGCTGGGTGTGGCCCGGGGCGGAAGGGAGGGCACGGGGTGTGGTCCTCGCTGTCTGGGGGTGCCTCCCGTGCCCCGCTTTCATCTCCCCCACCCCCAGCGCCGCTCTCGGGGCCGCGGGTTGGGGGTGATGGGCTCAACACTTCCCTGCAGGAGCGGAGCTCCCAGACATTCCCCCCGGGCAAGGTGAGCCCGGCTGGCTCCCATGCCCTGAGTCACTCCAGGCTCACGCGGCGCTGGCAGCAGCCGGGGCAGAGCTGGCAGTGCCACCTCATCCCACATCGCCCGGTCCTGCCGCCAGGGAAGCATCTGGAACACGGCAGTGGGAGAGGTTTCTCCCCTGGCCACTGCTTTGTTCATTTTCTGACTTCTCAGAAGAGTGCCTTGTATTGGTTTAATTCCATTTTCTTTTAGTAAATGTTATTAACAAGGGTTTGTTTTTTTTTTTTTTTTTGTAAAACTGAAAACTGACATAAAGCTGCAGCAATTCCCCATGGTCCCATTTCACCTTGGCTGGCCAAGATTCTCATTGTCCTTGTCTTGGCTGCTCCAATGGTCCCCCAGCAGCAGAAGCCAGTGTGGAAGCTTGGGGTGTTGATTTGAGATTTTTGAGGGTGGATGATTTTTTCAGGGATTCTCCCCCATCTTTTCCTGCCAAGGCACCCCTGTTGCCCCAGTGCCCTCATTCCATGCTGGAACCACCCTCGGCTCTGGCTCACAGGCAGCGAGGGGTTAACGGAAATGCTGCTTTGAAGGTGATTTCTCCTTTATTAAAAAATCCCCAACCAAAGCAATGTAATTCTGTAGGAAAATAAGCCAGCCCGGGAACGAGGAACCACCTGAAGGCTCACGCTGGCTCTGAACTCCTTTTCTCCCCAGCTCCAGTATCTCCTTGTGCATATTTGCCATAAAAGCAGCCACAAAGAGCTGTTGGGTCATGTAAAATCCTGCCTCAGTGGCCACAGCCCACGGCAGCCATGCCCTGAGCTGGGTTATCCCAGCTGGAGCCGCCTCACAGAGTGTGGAGGGATGGGGAGGGGGCTGGGGGTGCTGAACCTGCCCAGTGCACAAGGCAGACCTGTCCATGGAGCTGCTGCTTCTCATGGAGAGACTGAGTTTAGAGCAGCTGGAGCAGGGATTTGTGTTGGAGTTGGATCCTTGGCCATCCTGAGGTGGGAATGGAGAGCCCTGTCCGCCTCCCCAACAGCAAATGGGGGCAAACATGACCTGCATGGTACAGAGTTTATATTCTGGAAGTGTTCCAGGATGGGTTGGGTGGGGTTTGCAGCAGCCTGGTCCAGTGGGAGATGTCCCTGTCCATGGCAAGGGGTGGCACTGGATGGGCTTTTAGGTCCCTTCCAGCCAAACCTCTCCTGTGATTCATTCTAGGATTTTGTGATGCATTTTATAATTCCATGGTTCTCTATAAACAAACCCTTCTGAAATCTTCCTTGCAAAGTCTAAAATATCAACAGACTTATTTACCCTCCAACTCCTCCTCCGTACCAAACACTGAAATACGAATTCTGTTCTTCCCTGTTACAAAACATGACACGAAGTGGGAATTTGTTCTCCCAATCCCCACCACTATTAAAAAATAAATGCATGAATTTGCATCTCTCTTCCCTCACACACCTCAGCAATAAACCAGGATGTCTCTTTATGTCATCTTTCCCTTCTTTCCCATCTCCAATATCCTTGGGGTCACAGCAGGGCCACTTCTACAAAACAAAAACCTCTCTAAGACCAAACAGTTCAATCCCCCCCAGCACGCTGCAGCTTCCAGGTGAACCCCAGCTCTGGTCCCTCCCTGTGGCATCGGGGGCTGAAACAGGAATTCCAAAGCTGGAAGCAGCAAACTCAGTGCTGGGATGTGCTGGGAGCTGTTTGCAATCAACCCCAGCGCCGGAGTCGATGCACATGAAACGGATTTGGAGCAATTATGGAGAGCGGAGAAATTAGTAAAGAATCAGAGGCTGTTCCTGAACAATTCCCAGGCAGGAAGAAAGAAAAAAAAAAAAGGGCAGAATGCTTGGAATAAGTTGTTTGCTATAAATAGTCTGCCCGGTTCGAGGAGCTGGTGACAAACAGCGGCGGGGGAAGGCGAGGATAATGCAGCACAAACTGTACTTTGTTCATTTATTTGACAAGTGTAGCTAAGTTTTAATTATTTATGATTAGACTTCATAATGTGCTCGCACATGTTCTGAGGAGTATTTTCAGCTTGGTAATCTGAGCCCTCGCTCCAGCGCTGTCCGGGCTCTGAAATCCCCGCGGCTCCGCAGGGAGCCCGGGAGATTCCAGGCACAGGGAATCCGTGAGGATCATCCCAGCCCGCTGCGTTTGTAACCCAGGTAAGGCCCGGGATGCTGGAAAACCCGGAATTGTGAACCTGACAATACGCCTTTAATCTTTGTCACTTCACATGCCAAATCCCAGAAGTGCTGAATTATTAAGTCTAAAGTTCCAAAATAAACTCGCACTCCGAAGATTATTTCCATATAATTTGAAATTTCCTGCTCTAATAACTCCTGCGCTGGGTCTGTCTCCTGCCCTAATCCTGTTTGGAGAGGCTGAGCCCAGCCCTGGGCCGGGCTGAGCCCCTGGGGTGGGCTCACCTTCCCCTTCCCTCCCCAGATAAACCCCCAGCCCCCCAACTGCTGACGGCTTAATTATTGCCTGGGATAATTAGCACGAGGAACCAGCCCGAGTCCTCTCCAAAGTCATTTCACTGAGGAAATCAATCTGATCCCTCCCAAAGGGCTCCGCTGCCAAATTTAATTCCAAATAATTGAACGGAAAACTCCTTTAATGTTTCAAAGGGGGAAATGTGAGGAGGTGGTGACCGGCCCTTGGCATCCTCTGGGTGCCCACCCGGATTGGGCAGCCCCTCACAGGGATCCCAGGATCAAGGCAGCATCTTCAGGAATCCTGGGATCAGGCAGCTCCTTGCAGGAATCCCGGGACTGGGATCCCCCACAGGGATCCTGGGATTGGGCATCCCCTTACAGGGATCCTGGGGTCACTCAGCTCCTCACAGGGACCCCAACTCCCTGGAGCTGTGCTCTGTGAGTGCTTGAATCCCCCTCTTTCCCTGCTCCAGTAACCCCAATCCCAGCCGAGGATGCTCCAAAGCCTGTGGAATGTCCATGGGGCTGGAATTCCCCAGGCAGGGAACAGCAGGAGCTGGGTGTTGTGGGCTGTGGGTGGGCGCAGGGAAGGATTGGTCCCAACCAAAGCTATTTTTGCCATGAAAAGGAAAACTGTGCCTTTGCTCCCTGGATTATGGATCTGTGTGTTTTTCCCCCTGCAGTAACTGGAGAATAGAAATAAAATACTGAATTATTAACTCTAATTACCCCCAGAATTACTTCAATAACAGTGCAATTTCACAGACGGCTGCTGCGAGGACAATATGCAGGGATAAAAGGAAGAGAGAATCCACTTCCACCACAGGAATGTTTGCAATTTATTATTTTCACATTAACCCTTCTATTTTTTTTTCGGTTCCCTCATCTTTTCCTTTGCAGTGGTCAAATTTCAAACGCTCCGAAGCATCATCCCGATGTGTGGCTTTGTTTCAGGAGTATCCTGAGCCCTCCAAGCTGTGGAGCTGGGCTGGAGATTGCACAGGGGTGAAGCCATGGGGGTGGAGAGGCAGGGATGGAGCTGCAGGGATGGATGGCAAGGATAAAGCTGCAGGGACATAGAGGCAGGGATGGGGTGGCAGGAATGAAGGCCCAGGAATGAAGCTACAGGGATGGAGCATCAGCAATGGGGCAGGAGTTGGAATGGTGGGGATGGAGCTGCAGGGATGAAGGAACAGGGATGGAGCTGCAGGGATGCTCCTGCCCTCCATTCTTCCCTGCCCTGCTGTCCACCCCAGCACTTGGATCTGGGAGATGTGAGGGGGATCTGTGGCCTCAGCAAGGCTGGGGACACACTCAGAGCAGGGTTTTCAGTTCTCCAGCTTTCCTGGGTTTTGTTGCAAATGCAGACCCAATCCCACTGAATTCCAGACGGGAGCCTGTGTTGAGGCCAGGCAGTTGGGCCCCTCCTCCATTGCTACAGGTTAAACTGATTTGATTTTCATTCCCTTCCTGAATTTACACAGGCTCTGGGAAGGTTTTTCTCAATGAAAAAACTGTGGGAATTTGGGAAAATGAGATCTGAAACAGGGAAATGTTCCCTGGTGCTCATGGTCTAGATCCAACAGCAACACTGGGTCAGGGAGAGCCTCTCCTCTCCCTGGGACTGGGGATCTCTGGCACTGCCTTGCTGGTGCCTTTCCCCACACAGCTGCATTTGGGGTGTCCAAGACCCTTTTCCATGGGATTTGAAGCAGGTGCTCCTGCTCCCAGCCTGGCTCTCCACTGGGTACCCAGAGCAGCTCTTGGCACGGCCGGGACTCGGGCTCCATTCCCAGGCAGGTTAATCCCGAGCAATCTGTGCTGTGCTCGCTGCTCTGGACCTGAACCACTGCTCAGGGCCGTGTCCTGCAGCTTTTCACAAGCACTGAATCCAAGGGGGCTCCTGGAAGGGGGAAGAGAGGGGAAAAAATGCACTTTCCACTGGAATGTGCCCAGCCTGGTAACTCAGAGCAGGAGCAGCCGGTGGCAGGCAGGCAGCTGGCAGGGCTGGCATGGCCCAAACCTGACCTGCCAACAGCCTCTCAGGGCTGGATCCAGGGAAAATGGGAATCCACACCAAAAACATGGTGACTTGGAGAGCAGCTCCCTGCTCTCCACTCTGTCTGCAGCTCGGGATTGGGAATGTGGCATCTCTGTGGGGCAGGGAGTCAGTGCAGTGTGACCCAGTGAGAGGGGACAGAGCTGGCAGGGGGAGTGCCAAGGTGGGAAGGTGGAGGGAGCTGTGTGAGGGTCACGGGATGGGGGATGGTACCACAGAGGGGCAAATCAGCCTTGGCAGGGATGTGGGGAGGGATGGGATCCAGGGACCCATCCATGGGGGAGAAGGATGGGTGAAGTCACAGAGTCCAGAATGGTTTGGATTGGGAGGGACCTTAAAGATCATCCAGTTCCACCCCTGCCGTGGGCAGGGACACCTTCCACCATCCCAGGTTGCTCCAAGTCCCATCCAACCTGGCCTTGGACACTTCCACGGATCCAGGGGCAGCCACAGCTGCTCTGAGCAGCCCATCTTATCCACAGCCACATCCAAAACCTTTTCTGGGATGAAGCCTGGATCCACCTCTATGCCCATCCCGAGCTGCTGGAGACTGTTCCAGTGTCCTGGTGCAGTGTCCCCACGGGAGGGAAAACGCTGGCAGTGCCACCCAGAGCAGCTCTTTGTGCCCCAGAGCTCTGTGTCCTCCCCCTGGGGACACCTCCCAGCCTGGCACTGGGCACCCTCCCTGGGCTGCCCTCTCTGCTCCCGTGGTACCTCTCCAGCCCCCATCCTGACTCCCGGCAGGTCCCAGGAATGAGCCACGGGGGCCGGGACAGATCCCACCCACCGGCAGCTTCCGGCACCTCCCATCCCTGATTCCATCCCCTTTGTGCTGCTGGTCCCAGTGAGGAGCGGGGAGAGAGGCAGGTACCCCTCTCCGCAAGCCCTGCCCTTCCAGGCTGCTCATCCCTCTTGCCAACCAGCACTCCAGTGGAGAACATCCAGCTTTTCCCGGGAGCAGGCGCTGGGGCAGGGATCAGCTCTTTGAGGAGCTGGCGTGGAGACAGGCAGGGAAATCCCCGGACCCTGGCAGGCGGCTGCTGGAGTGCTGGGAGCTCTGCACTCCGAGGCTTTTGGGGAGTTTGCTCTTCTTTCCGTGGATTTGCCTTCATCTGGCTGCTGCTCCCGAGGACACGGCTGGCTCTGGGAATCTTCTGCATGGAGACCAAGGGAGCAGGTCTCCCTCTCAGCCCATAGTGTTCCAAACGGAAGAGAAAATTCACTTCACTGCCTTTCCTGGCGTTTCTTTCCCAAAAGCTGGCTCAGCCCCTCCTGCAGCACCTCCCCAGGGTCAGTCCCAAGGTAGTTCCCATCCCCAAGGTCTTCCCAAGGCTGCTCTGGCCACGCTGTTACCTCTTGGAATGCCGTGTGCCGCCTTCCCGCAATCCCTGCCGGCCTCACTCCATCATCCTTTTGCCACCAGGAAATCATTGTGCCTGATAATGCATTAAAGCGATTGTTATTTCAGTGATCGTGCTCATATTTCCCTCTTTGTTTTCCTGCCAGGCTTGAGGGGAAACCTCAGCAGATAAATCAGGGCCGGGAGCAGGTGTGGGAGCAGCTATTCCCGTGCTGCTGGGATCACACGGATGCTTTGAAGCGTGGACCACTGGCTCCAGCAACACCTGCACAGATCCCCGGAGGGATGGCATTCCTGGTGCCCCACAGCCACCTCTGTCACCCCAGAGCTGCTCTCCTGTCCCTTTACCCCCCCACTGTGACCCCCTGTGTGGGGCAGGGGATGGGGCTGAGCTCTCATGGTGGGGCTGGGCTGCCTCTCCCTCTGCAGGATGGGTGGGAGCAGTGGGATCTGCCCCAGGATGCTGCAGGATGCTGCTCTCCTGGGAAAAAGCAGCTGCTTTGGGGGGCAGGAGCCTTCCAGCCTGGGAACCAGCAGGGCAGGGGGAGGCACAGGGTGCCCAGACGTGCTCCCTGAGCTTCCCCACGGCCGAGAGCTCTCTCGAGGCCGGAGCACTCAATGGGAGCTTTCAATCCTTCCCTCCCTGTCCCTCCTCGCTGTGCCCTGCAGCCAAGCCAGAGCCCCCCTCTTTGTTCCCTTTTTAAAAATAAATCATTTTGGGATGAATTCCATGCCAGTGAACAATGCCAGCCCGGCCGTGGCAGGGATGTAAAGGTCCATTATTCCATGGGGATGAGGGGCAGCCGCAGGCAAAGCAGCTCCCGGGATGCTGAGCACCCTGCCCTGCTCCACTGTGGGAGGGATGTCCCCTCCCTGAGAGCTGCTGTCACCTCCCCTGCACTGCTGGGGGGACCCCAGACTGCACCCCAGGGACTGGGACCCCCCAGATCCTTCCAGCCAGAGCCTGGCATTGCTTACTGGGAAGGACTGGGATACCCTGGAGGAAGGACTGACACTGCAAGGCAGGGTGGAGGGGGAAAGGGGCCCATTCCCAAAACATGGATAGCTTTGATAATTAGCCAGGACTGGGAAGGGGAATGATGAAAGGTGGGAAGGATTTGTTTAAGCACGGGGTGTTTTATTGCTTTCCTCACTCAAAGTTGCTCTTTAAAGTGGTTGGAAGATTTTTGCTCTTGTTTTGCCTCAGATGTTGAACTGTAATTACAGCCAACGCACCAAAATACCTGGAATATGAATAAACCATGGAAAAGCTGCTCCCAGGGATTCATTCTGCCCCGAGCTCTCCCCACCTTGCTGCTGCACACGGGGTCCTGGTGGGACCCAGCCCAGCCTGGGGGTGCTGGCACATCCTGGTGATGCCCATGGGCAAAGCCAAGGCTGTGCAGATCCTGGAGATACTGGCATGAAAGTTAGGGAGGATCATCTGGGGGGAAATTTGCCACCCTTTCCCAACCCAGAGTTGCTGGGATCCTTCACCATCCTCTTCCTCATGGTTGTGCCTGGAGGCAGCAGCAAGACTGAACACAAACAGTGGAGCTGGAGCTCCTCTTCCCAGCCCCCCACCCCCTCCAGCTGCTGGAATCCAGGATGGGGGGCAAAGCCCTGTGGCACAGGGCACCCCCAACCTGGCACACTCAGCACCTGCCTCCACACACCTCCCTCCCAGCCACAATTGTGGAAGGGATCATTCCAGCCCGTGTGTGCTAATTGTGCCAGAGTTCCTTTCTCAGGAGGAGATCCCAGCCCGTGGTTTGTGCCCCTTCCCCTCGGGGTCCACGTGGATGTGTTTGGGTTTTCCAGGTCAGGGAGCCAGAGCAGTGCTGCTGCTCACCTGGGGCTGGCTGCTCCCACCAGGAATGGCTGGGGCTGGCAGGGCACAGCAGGGATGGGGGGACAGTCATCATGCAGCCAGGGGCTGCTTGGCTCCCCCCTGTTGGGATTACGGGGCATGAGGATCTGGGGAATCTGGGGGGTCTGAGGGAAGGACAAGGATGGGGTGGTGGGGAAGTGTCAGCTCCACTGGGGAGAGAGATGTCCTGTCCTGGCTTGGCAGGGGAGAAACAAGGAGAGAAGGAGAGGCAGGATGCTGCCACATGTCCCTGGCAGCTCTGACCCAGGAATTCTCCTGTTATCGATTATTTTTATCCATTTATTATTCATAGTCCTCCATAAGTGCTCAGGGTTTTATTGGCAAACAAAGCCTGCAGGCGATGCCCTGAGGCACAGCATTCCCATCAACAGCTCTGACAGCTCCCAGGCCTTCCCAGGGCTGCCCCACTCAGCTCCCTCCCGCACTGGGAGGGAAATGGGCACATTCCCTTCATTCCCAGACAAGGGATGGGGACCCCGGCAGCCATGGGGACCACAGCTCGCTCCAAACCAGGGCGATGCTGGAGAAGGCTGGGTAGGAAAGAGCCCAATTAAGATAAAATCACAGGAAACTGATTATTAATTAGCAAGTAATTAGCTATCTCTGTGCCATCTGGAGGGCTGAATCTGCCTGTGTGAAACACGATTGTCTGCTGGGTGTCCCCCACCACGCAGCTGCCCCCTGTCACTGGTGGAGGCCCTCGCTGGAGCCCAGACCTCCTCTGGAATCTCTGCTCCAGGCACTGCTCTCTCTCTGTGTCTCAGCAAGAGGCAGAGGCATCTGATGCTGCATTATCTCTTTTTTTTCTCTGGGTTATTCTGCCAGGCTGTGAAGGGAGAGCTCTCCTGTGGGCTCATCCTTGGTGCAAGGGGACCTGAGATATCAAAGAGCTCAGAGTTGGAGAATCCAGAATGGTTTGGGTTGGAAGGGACCTTAAAGCCCATCCAGTTCCACCCCTGCCACAGGCAGGGACACTTTCCACTATTCCAGGTTGCTCCAAGCCCCTTCCAAACTGGCCTTGGACACTTCCAGGGATGGGGTAGCCATGAATATTTTCTTCTGACACTCAGCCTCCTCCCCGAAGTAAAGCTTGCCTGTGCTGAAGTGTTTTAAATTTTCTGCTTCAAGCTTCAGGCTGGGGCAGAGACCCCAAAGCCAGGAGCCCTCTCCTTTTGCTGCCAAGCTTTGAGGGGGCTCAGCCCCTCAGCAGGGAGGTGCAGTGTCCAGGAGCAGCTGTGCCGTGCCATGGATTTGAATGTGCTCATTCCTATACGGCTCATTCTCCGTCCTCTCTGTGACTGCCAACCCCCTCTTCTCTGTGCCCTCTCCTGCCTCCCTCAGCCTCATCCCAGCGCCCCCAGCCTCACAGGAGTGCTGAGAGAGGCTGGAGGTTCCCACTGACACCCCTGAGAGCACAGGGAGCGGGAGGGGAGCCACAGCCAGAGGGTCTCGTTTCCCTCACAGGACTTCTCTGGAGGGGATTTGTCTGGCAAACAGCACCAGCACAAAACCTGAACGTTTTCCTAAAAGGAATAACAGTCTTGGAAGACAGAATGAAGGCAAACACTATCCAGGTCTAGGTATTCCAGGGCAGGTACAGCCCACATCCCACCCTGTGGGGCTGGAGCTGTGTCACATAATCCTGTGTGCTGAGTGGGGCTGCTGGGACAGGAGGGCATCCCCTGTGCTCTGCCTGCCTGGCTCCATTGTTCAGCTCTTGGATGCTGGGAGCATCATTTGAGCCTTTCCCACCCTTGAGAGATGCCAGGGAGGCTTTTCTGGTTTTTTTTTCCTCCTCCATGGCTGTGTGACCCACGGGGCCAGGACGTGGTGCTGCCAGAGCTCTGCATTTCGGCAGCTCCGGAGCTCTGCTCCTCCTGCCCCGTTCCAAGGCCTCCTGCAATAAAGACAGTCCTGAACTGGAGCCAAGGACTTGTCTTTGGCTCTCCCTGTGGTAACAACTTGGAGGACTTGAGGCCTTCTCAAGACCTTCTGAAGGCTTTGCTAATGAACCCCTCCCCGTGCCACACATTTCATCACAGACCCGGAGAGAAACCACACGAGTCCACGGAGAGGCATTTCTGCTGCTCCAGAGACGGCAAAAATGCTCCCATGCAAATGTGTCTGGGTTTTGCTTCCATTTTGGAGCCCAAAGCAGCTCTGTGCCTCTCATTTTCTGGTTGCCAGAGCTGCCCTGGGCAGAGCTGGAAAACTGACGCTGTGGATTGTCTTTCTTCTGGGAAGAAAATGGGAGGGAGCAGCTGACTTGGGATTTGGAGGGAATCAAAGCCCTACCCAAAGGGGAGGGGGGAGCTGGGCCTCTTTCTGCCAGTCTCTGAATTATCTCTTGGTCTCTGAGGACATCTCCAAGCAGGACACAGGATTTTTCCGCTGCCATGGGATTTTTCCTGTCTCCCCACAGCAAAGCACACGCTGGCTGAGGGTAACTCTGTGTGCTTGGTGTCACCTCAGTGGTGTAATGATCATTCCTTGGGCAGGCAGAGCCCCCCGTGTCCTCCTGCTCATGGACACACTCAGATCCACATCAGCCTTCCCAAGCTCCCCAGGTATCCTGTTACTGTGCATCCATGGGATTCCTCCCTGCTCCTCTCCACCTGCTGTGATTCCCCACTCCAGGGACTGAGCCCTGCCTGGGCTGTCCTTGTGATGTCCCTCACAGGAGAGGGTGCACAGAGGATTTCCAGGGCATCACCTGCACTGTCCCCACACTTGTGCTAAAGGAGTAACAGGAAACTGAAGCTGGATCTACATCTTATGGAATAACAATTTAATATTTTATATTAGTTAGTCTTCTCCTTTACTCCGTGGCTGGTTTGTGCCTGGCTGAACCTCAAAGCCCATCCTCTTCCTGCCATGGGAAGGGACACTTTCCATAGACCAGGTTGTTCCAAACCCCATCCATCCTGGAGTGGATGGAGGTCAGTCTGGGAGATGAAGTTCTGGGATTACGGAGACACACACAGAGGCCTCTTCTGGGTTCCACAGGGAGGATGAAGCAGCTTCCCCATCACTCCCTGACTTGGGCCTGGGAAGGCCCTTGATGCCCATCTGTGGGAATCCAGAGAGGAGCAGCTGAAGGAAGATCCCAGAAGAGAGGAGGAGAAAGTGCAGCTCCAGGTGTTGGGAGATGCTGGTGTGAGCCACCCTCGCCTTCATCCCTGCCTTCATCCACAACCTATCAGCTGCTTCCTGCTCTGTCTTTAATTCCTGCTATTTGTAACATCTGAGTCTGTGCCAAAGTGGTCTCGAGACCTAATTCCTATTTATTATTCCTTTTGAAAGAGAGGAACTGCTCCATGAATTTTGAATATCCAGAGAGATGGACTGGTGCCACCAGAATTCCCTTGGCTGGCGAGGATGAGGTTTGCAAATCCCAGGTGGAATCCTGCCCCACTCCTTCTCCAACTGCTCCAAAATGGCTGAACTTCTGTGCCTATGTTGATTTTCTTCCTTTTTTTTGGCTCTTGCTTCACTCCCAATGAGGTTTTGCCCTCTGCAAAGAGAGTGGGGCAGAGCCAAGAGCAGGTGGCTGAATCCATCAAATAAATGGGAAACTTCCTAGGAGCACCAGTCAGCCTGGGCCAGAGCCAGGATCTTCTGTTGATATTTTAATGACGATAAATGCAATTAAGGAGGAGAAAGAGAAGCATTAAATTAAATAAAATAAACCCAAAGCTTGGAGAGTCTGAGCTGGTGGGGTCATGACCCTCTCTTGATTTTCCATAGGTGAGGGGAAGGTGTTGTTAAATCATCTTCCACCCTCAGAGCTCCCGTCCCGTCTCTCTGTCCCTCTCTTGCCTGTCCTGGTGGGGATTGACTAATCCTGGCCCTGGTGCTCACCCATGCTGAGCACAGAGCTGCAGCACCAGACAATCCCAAGTCCTCCAAAATCCCACCCTGCTGGAGAGGGATGGCTAACATGTGCTCTCTCTCTGCTGTTCCTGTCAGGCTGATCCTCAACCTAGCTGCTGATGGGACATCAGTAACTGGTCATCCCACCCCGGGAATGTCCAGTGGTCTACTGGAAGAAGCATTTTGCCATGAAGAAGGATTTTACCATGAGGGTGGGGTTGCCCAGAGAAGCTGTGGCTGCCCCACTCCTGGAAGTGTCCAAGGCCAGGTTGGATGGGGCTTGGAGCGACCTGGGAGAGTGGGAGGTGTCCCTGCCCATGGCAGGGATGGAATGAGGTGGTCTTTAAGATCACTTCCACCCCAAAGGATTCTGATTCCATGGTTCCATGTGATCGTAACCGTGTAACTCCAGCAGTGCTCAGGACTGTGGTGGTACCAATGTCCAAACTGACTCGGCTCCTGGAGGAGCTGGAAGAGCCAAGGACACCGATTTTGCAGTTGGAGCAGTGAGAGTTATCATCATGTAGGGGGTCACAGGTGGTCCCAAATCGCTGTGGGATTGACAGCTTGGCATTTGCTGGATCCCACCAGGAGCAGGCAGTGTGGGAGCACTGCCCTTGGACACGGTGCCTCTGTGTCTGCTGGCACTGTATCTCCTGGATCTGCTCCTGAGCCTTTCCAGGGGCAAGGACAGGACAGGGGGGGTTTTGCTGGGCTTGGACTAATTGCCAAGTTTCTCTCATGCTGGTCTGTGCCGTGCTGAGCCACTGCTTCCCATCAGCTCCAGCGTTCCTAACGAAGTCCCACGGGCTTCCCACCTTCCCTCACCCCTTCTGGAACAGTCACCGCTCCTGAAGAATTTAAAGCTCCTTTTGTTCAGGACTAAAAGTGCCTGAAAATAATCATTAAAAATGAAATTAAATTAATTGAAAAGGGAGCCATTCCAAGCTGGCTTCCTTCTAGCCCTGACAGATTTTCCATCTGGGTTTGTTTCACCTTGGGCTGGGTATGAACCTGCATCTCCCAGAGCTGCCTGGGGGAGGTCTCTTTGTGTAGGGATGATTTGGGGGATGGTGGTTGTCCCCTGCATGCACACTTCCCATGGCTGCTGGCCATGGGGACAGAGCAGAGCAGAAGTGATCTCCCATGGTATCCCAGGATTACCTGTGCT
Source organism: Notiomystis cincta (assembly GCA_013398075.1). NCBI lineage: Eukaryota > Metazoa > Chordata > Aves > Passeriformes > Notiomystidae > Notiomystis > Notiomystis cincta. The sequence goes on from VZRX01014057.1 coordinate 14,869, forward strand.
CCAGTCCTGGCTCATCCTCCCCTTCCCAATGTGGGCTCCTCCCATGGGCAGAAGGACTGAGCCCCATCTCTGAGGCTTTCCATGCAAAACCCAGGGTGAGAAATGCTCCAGCCTGTCCTGGGTTATTTTTTGCCCCTTTCAGAAAATTCTAACCCCATCCATGGATTTCCAGGCCAGAAGGGACCACTGTGACCAGCCAGGCTGACCCCCTGCATTCCACAGCCTTGGCAGAGACTCCATTGCTCATGCTCAAACCGAAACACATTTTTGAGAAAGATCCTCAGTCTCCGTGAAAAGCCTTTGAGTGATGGAGATCCCGCTCCATCCCCAGGGATTCTTTCCAACGCTTAATTGCTCTGACGGCTCAAAATGTGCTTCTTATTTCTAATCTGGATTTGTCTTGTTTCAGCTTCCAAGGAGGGATGTTGTAATGCCTTTTCCTGCTAGATTAAAGAGCCGGCTGCTATCAGAAATCTCTTCTCCGTGCATATGCTCGTGGCCCGTGAGCAAAGCACCTCTTGGTCTCCTCAATAAACCAAACAGCCGGAGCTTCTTCGCTCTGTCACTGTAATGCACATTTTCCACTGCCTTGACTCACTCCCAGCTCGTTCCTGAACCCGTTCCAAGTTCTCCTGCTCCGGTTGGAAGCGCAGATGAGAGAACTGAAGGCAGCATCCTCCTCGTGCCATGTGGCCTGGTAGGGTGGTTCTCCCTCCTCCTTTGTGGCTCAGCCAAGGATGACGCTCCTCTCCCGAGCCTGGATTTGTGCTGCTCCGGCTGCGGGGTCGCGGGGCCTCGGCACAGCCAGCTCTGGGTGTCACGGGAGTGGGACACGGCCGATTGTCCATGGATGCACTTCCCAGGTCTGCAGAACTCGGCTATTTCAGATCCAATGAACCAGAGATGTTCCAGACAGGCTGAGCTGTACCCCTGTCTCTGCTGGAGGCTTGGAGAGCTGCCCAGGAGGGGAAAAGCAGAGGGAACTCAACCACCCATGTCCACCCACAGAACTGTCTCTGAATCCTGGCCTTTTCACCCAGTTTCCCAAGTTTGGTGTTGACATGAGGTAGAATTTATAAGGGCCAACAGAGCTCGGCAGGGTTTGGTTGGGGTGGCTGTGGGAACAGGGAGGGGGAGAGGAAGAGCTGGAATTTGTCCAGTTCATTGTTAAAAGTCAGCGTGGTGGGATTCACCCACTGGCTCATTAGCGCTGGGACTCTTGGAGCTGTTGGAGCTGTGGGAGCAGCTCCCTGCGAGATTAATCATCTGTGGCCCATTCAGGCTGGGCTTTGGCCTCCTTTCCAAAGCCTGTCCCGTTCCTGTTCCCTACCCACCACCGGCCAGAGGTCGGTATCCCCCTTCCCTGCAAACAATGGAGCCGGGGCTGCAGCAGCCGGAGCAGCTGCTGATGGTTGCCAGCTGTGTTGCCTTAACATCTTCCCATTATCTCCAGCCTGCTGGCTAACCCCATCCTGGGGGAAGCTTCGGCCTGGCTTTGGCAGAGGAAGGAGTCTCCCTCCCAGCATGGAAATTTGGCCGGGGGATGACTCGCGCTGCCCTAAACATCTGCTGCCGGCTTGGCAGGAGTGGGGCTGCAGCTGGCACGGCCATGGGGTGGTCAGGAACACCCACAGGAACATCCACAGGAGCATCCAGAGGAACACACACAGGAACGCACAGGAACACACACAGCCTCCCCACGCCATGCCCTGCCATTCCTGGGGCTGGGACAGAGCCTGGGATGGGGGCAGAAGGACTGGGCATACACGGAGGGGGCCTTCACCAAGGGGAAGGCTGTTCACCTGGGATATGCCTTCATCCTGTCTTGCAGGATCCAAGGATTCCTCTCAGCCCTTGGACAAACTGCTCTGTGAGGATCAGACATTCTGGATGGAAGTGCCAGAGCCTGGATCAGTGAAGGGAGGAATTAAGCCCCCGAGCTGGTCCTGACCAGTGAGGCGCAGCATGGGGTGGGACATGGAGCAGCCAGACCAGCAGGGCTGGATAAACCAGCAGCGCCTTTGGCTACAGCCCTGCCCAGGGGTACTGCAGGAGCAGGGGGGAGCAGGAGCAGGGAAGTGGGATGCTGTGGAGATGGGACTGATGCACACTGGTTATACAGGGAGCCATCCTAGAATGGTTTGGCCTGGAAGGGACCTGTCACGGCCACCCAGACCAACCCTCCTGTAGGGACCTTCCACTAGATTGGAGTGCTCAAAACCCTGCCCAATCTGACCTTGGATGATTCCAGGGATGGGGCATCTCCCACCTCTCTCTCACCAGCTTGTGCTGGTATTTTACCCTCTCACAATGCACAGAGGGGTTTAATCCTCTGAAAACATGGATGCTGACAGAGCTGCAACACTCCCAGGGTTCCAGAGACTGTCTCACATGAATGCCATGTGCTCTTGTTGTTACAGAGCAGGATGGGATGTGGGAGATGCTGTGTCCTGCCTGCACTCCCTGCTCCTGCTGGGAGAGAAAACCTGAGCCCGTGGATCCAGCCCTGTCTCTGGATGTGGCACTTTTCCTGAGTCCCTCTCCAAATCCACGGCTGTGGAGCAGCGGGAGGGAGCCGGGGGGAGGCCGTGCGGAGGGGCCCTGCCAGAGCTGGAGCACGAGAGGGAAAATGAGAGTCCCGAATAATTTGAGAACCTGACCGTCTCTCGCTGTTCAGGTTTTGTGAACATCCTTAACGGAAACACATGTGGAACGAGCTCTCTGCGGATCTACCCGAGAAGGCTTTTCCGTTTTTGCTGCGTTTGCAAACTGCAGACAACTCCTTCTCTCCACCTCAGTGAACTACTGAGCAGGGACCCTGGACTTGCTCCTCCATTTTCATCCAGAGCCTCTGCCAGCGTCATAAACCCAGTAAAACATTATGGCACTTTGCACCCACTGGGAAACCAAATGTATTTTAATGTAGATTTAATAGATTTCAGGTCTTTCTGTTATTAAATTTGCTTTTCATTCACCCCCTCCCCCTCTCTTTGGTGCCTGAGACTCAATGGGAAATTTGAAGTGTATTAAAGCAGCATCTCACAGAAACAAATCCAGATGGCCTGGTACAAATCAGGGAAAAAATTGCATCAGAATCCATTAGAATCCCAGCCCAAAAGCAAGGCACATTCCGACAGGCAGAGCCCTCCCCGTTCCTCAGCTCCTCGCTCCTTGACAGCCAGGAAACATGTGCTTTCTTCTCTGGCTTCTTGGGAAGGGGATGGATCTGACAGCCTGGAAGCTGCCGGCCAGATTCCCCCGTGGAGAGCGCTGGTGAAAACAGGCCCTGGAAAGGTTGAGGTCAGCTGGGGTGTCCTGGGTTTTCCTCGCTTTGACTGGGAGCTGAACACGACCCTTGAGCTCTGGCTCCCTCAGAGGAGGGGATGGTGCAAACCTCCAGTCCCACAGGGTGATGTTCCAGGGGCTCTTCCTCCTTCAGGACCAACCTGCCCCTTCAGGCAGCACCAGCAGACTCTATTCCCATTGGTTTTCCAATGCCAGAGGATGTTGCTTTTGGATTTGCAGACACAGCTCAGTGGAGATGGGACCCCAAGGGGTGTCCATAGGTTTGGCTCCTCTCCCTGTTGACTCCCAGTAACACAGCACAGGATCATGGAATCATGGAGTCAGAGAATGGTTTGGGTGGGAAGGGGCCTTTAAAGGGCATCCATGGGCAGGAACACCTCCCACTATCCCAGGTTACTCCAAGCCCTGTCCAACCTTGGACACTTCCAGGGATAGGGCACCCACACCTTCTCTGGGCAACCTGTTGGAGATGGAAATGGGTGGCAATCAGCCTTCTGCCTGGGTCTGCTGCCAGCAGAAGATGTTGGATAGGTCTCCCTGTCCATTCCCTACCAACACACGTATCCCAGGAGCAAGGCTCCTCTGGAGCACGCAGGGTGGTCGGGATTGCGGGGAGATGCTTTGCTGGGTAAACACAACCACCATTCCCCATTTTCCACTCTTTATATTGCTTCCAACCATTCCAACGAGGAAGGACAGCCCAAATCTCCAGGTGAGAACGGATTGTTTCCCTTTCTGCTGGAGCGAGCACCGGTGGGACGCAGAGGCAGGAGGGAGCCGAGGTGAGGGCCAGAGCAGGCAGGATTATTTATTTCATCTGCACTGACATTTGTGGAGTGCTCCTCAGTGGAATTCCCCTCCGGTCTCCATGCCTGCTCCTCCGGCTCCAATCCCCACATGGCCCTGCTCTGTTTGCCTTCAGTTAATATTCAAGCAAACAAAATGAGTTACAAGGAGGAATGGCCATGGAAACAGTGAATTTTAAGGCTCTCTTGTAAAATATTCATAGAAAGCAAATTTTGAATTAATACAAAATGTGTGTGCTGAAGCCCCGGTGCTCAAGAGTCATCTACTCAGGGAAGGGAAATAATCCCAGCTGACCTATAGGGCCAATAAAGCAGCTTGACTTTGGAATTCTCGCAGTAAACTGCCTGTGAACAAGACACAGGCCAAGAATTATGTGCAGAAATTATTCATTAAGGGCCTAATCCAAAACCCAGCTAAGTCAGTGGAAAGATCCCCCTATGTTAGGCCCCAAATAATTCTGGATAATGAATACATTGGAGAAAACAGCGATCCTTTCCCAGATAACTCAATGAACAGGAAAAAAAGGAGCAGAACTTCCCGGAGCACAGGCAGGGGCTGTAAATAACGACCTGAGTGGATCTTTCCTGCTCCACATCTGCTCCTCCCCAGCCACCGGAGACATGGTAGGAGCTGGAGGATGCAAAACACCCCTTCCTCCATGGCTGCAGCTCCCACAGGAACAGGGATCAACACGAGACACCTCCCATGGAGACAATGCCAACCTGGCCCCACACATCCCCTTCTATCCACAGGGCTCCTGGGAAAGGCAGGTCATGGATATAGATGGATAAGGGCAAATCTCTGTGCTGCTCAGCTCATCCCTTCCCGAGGAAATCAGGCTGAAGAGATGGTTATGAGTTGTGGCTTCTCCGAGGATCTAATTGCAAAGTACCCTGGGAGAGGTGGGAGGCACAGAAATATATTATTACTGCTATTGTTGTTATTATTATTATTATTACTATTCCTATTAGAACACGGCAGTAATTCCATCAACAGATCCCGGGGACACCGTAAAACACAGGAGCAAGGACTGAAGTTGCCCGCAGGCCTCAGAGCTGGAACGACCCAATTAATAGCTGTATATTTTTATGGCCACATTTAACACTACACATTAATCCCACAAATCTTGCCATATTATTAAACGCTGCTTTTTATCCTGCTTTGGGTTTGTTTGTGTTTAGGATGATGCTGGTGGCTGGGAAGTCGGATTTGTCCCTGAAAATTTGGCCTCATCTCCAGGGTGATGAAGGGGAATAAACAAAGGGGTGTAAACAGCCAGACTGCAAGAGCTGCATGGTGGAGGGAATCATTCCCTTGTCCTACTGGGATGGATTTGGGACACCGAGCAGGCAGTGACGGAGAACCAGAGACTTGGGAATGGTGGCACTGGCAGGGGAAATGGCTTAAAAAAACTCAGGAGAACCAGCAGCACGTTGTATTTGTCAGCTATCTGGATAAAACATATCTGCATCCAATATCAGTGTAATGGGAAGCCAGTGTCAGGGAGGGTGACCCCCAGTCCATCTGGATGCAATTCCAGCTTCACATCTGAAAATCAAATACATATTTTTGAAGTCTATCAGACAGAAAAGGCTCCTTTTTTCGCCTCTCCCTCGGCGTGTGCCTGGCTCTGATGTGTGGGGACGTTAATGGGGTTATTGTGGCAGGGTGTGACACAGGGGACCGAGTCCCCTTCCCCTGTCTGGGTCAGGCCGTGGAGAGGGCTGGAGTCCCTTATGGGTTCACAACCAGGGCAAGGCACCCCTCCGGCTCTTCTTGGGACCCAGCACTGGGAAAGTTTTCCTTTCCTTTGCTTGAGGTCATGGATATGCAGCAAGACTGGAAATTCACCTTCAGAGACTCCCTTGTGCTCTGTATAGCTCGGAAAATTTGGAGGAAGAAAGCTGTTCCAGGGCTGGCAGGTCCTCCCCGGCTCCTCTTCCAGGTTTGATGGGATTTCATGCATTTGAACGCTCGCAGAAACACAGTTTCAGAGCGGGGGAGAGCCGGGAGGAGCCAGGCGAGTGCTACCAGCAGCAGGGAATGTTGCAGCCGGGAAGGGCTGAGCCGGTGCGTGTGAGCATCCATGGAAAAGGCGCGCTCCGCCAACCCGGGCACGGCGCAGGCCCCACGTGCCTGATGGCAGGCGGCCAAGGCAAACGCCATGGTACATGAACTACAAGTAAACACAGCTTGAGTTTCACATGTCAAATATGCTCAACAAACTGCTGGCGGATAATCTACAGGCCAAGGAACCAGACAGAAAACGTAGATGATGAATCAGTTGCAATGATGAATAAATTAGGGGCTGGAGCAGTTTGCCCATAGGCGGCTCGGAGAGGCCGACGAGGAAAAACGCGGCACGCACACGGCTCGCCCAGAGCTCGCTTTTCCTCCGAGCCAAAGCTCTCCCTGGTGGCCCTGAGGACTGGGCAGGCTCTGTGCCGTCTCTTCAGGGCTTTGCATGGGTGAAAAAAAGCAGTTTGTGCTCAGGAGGAGCCACTGCAGCCTGTGCAGAGGCACCCTGGGTGGCTGCCACCAGGGCAGCATCGCTGTGGCCTCTTCCTCATCCCCTTTTTTGGCTGGTGTGCTTTTATCTGGGTCCAGCTTGGGGTAATGGGTTGGTGTGGCTGTGGGCTGGGTAACAATGGTGGAGGGTGGTGGTCGAGGAGAGGAAGTGGGGAAGGAGGCAGAGGTTGCACCAGGGGATCTCCCACCTGATGGTCTCCCACATGCCATTCTCTCACCTGACTCTCACCCAGCTCTATTCCAATGCTCTCCCATCCAACTTCCTCCATCCAACTCTCTCCCATCTGCCATTCTCCCATCCACTGTTCTCCTACCCAGCTCTCACCCAACTCTCCCACCCAACTCTCCCACACCAGGGTGAAGTTTCCAGTCCTCACCGATTCAATCGGCCAGAGCTGCCCATGGCAGCTGGAAAGCAACGTTCCCATCTCCCAAACTCAAACAGGAAGATTCATTAACCGTAAAAATATACAGAGCCCCAGCCCTTCAAAAGCTTGCAATTTATTTTACTCAAGGCAGCCAAACTTTATATAATGGGAGATGAATGCTGGGATCAGGGAGCAGGCGAGGAGGAAGGGGCTGGGAGCGGGCGTGGGGACGGCGGCGAGGTTGGAGGAGGAAGGTGGCTCTTAATGAAAGGACAGGCCTGGGGGGAGCTGGGAAGAAGGGGATTGTCCATGAGGATGGAGAAGGTGGGGGCAATGTGAATGATTGATGAGCAGGCGAGCGGAGCAATCAACGTGCCACTTTATCCCAACAACAACCCCGGAGCCGTTGGTATTTATCCAGGCCCCAGCCTGATTATTATTGTAAGGGAGATTTCTCTAATCAAAACTCCAAAATTACACGCAGGCTTTGCTGATTAATATTCCATGATAACAGCAGTGGGGCACATCTGGCAAAGGAGCTGTGATTTCTTCACAGCCAGTGTCCATTTGGTGGGAGGATAAAATCCAAATCCTCAGTGCTGCCAGGGCACTCCGGGTTCCCATTGTAGGACACTGTTGGCACCATGCTGGATCTAAGTAATGCATAACTGGCACAATCCAGGGCCTTGGAAGAGGTGCTGTGGCTGGAGCTCTGCCCCTGTGACCATTCCCACTTTGGGAAGCTCCAGCTGAGCTGTTTGCCAGCCGTGATGCTCTGCTCGTCCCTGGTGAGGAGCAAGCGATATTAATGGGATTTTTTTTGGAAGCCAGGATGGAAACAATCTCACCTCATATTATAAACCCCAACAAATACGTGCAAGGCAGCAGGGCAAGGAAATTCCGTCTGGCATGTCGGTGCCGGGAGCTCCATTCTCCGGCTCCACGGTACAGACAAGGATGCACAGGCTGGAAACAGCATTTGCCTGGTGTTACACGGCTTTTTTGGAATGATTCCTCTTTCCCAATGGAGATGGTGGGGCTGGGTCAGCTTCTGCCCCTGCACAGTTGTGGAGAGGAAATGTCTGGAATCCTCCTCCTCACTCCAACTGGTGGGAAGTCAGCTCTGATTTGGGTGGGATGCATTCCAAGGGGTCATAGCCTTGACTTGGATGGGATGAGTTCCATGGGATGATAGCCTTGATTTGGACAGGATGTGATCCATGGGATCATAGCCTTGATTTGGGCAGGATGTGTTCCTTGGGATGATAGCCTTGATTTGGGCAGGATATGCTCCACTGAGAGGAATTGATAACAAACTCCTGTCTATCAGCAACTGGGAGGTACATCCATTTTTCCCAGGAATACTTTAGGAATCTCAGGCTGGATTCCTTTCTCGTGTTGCTGTGAGGGTGCTTCTTATACCCCTAAGATGAGCAGATGGGAGAGGGGTCTTGTGTTTTCCAAAAGGAAGGTAAACTCTCTCCCTTACTTTCTGAGCAGTTTGAGGCATGGTGTCACAAACAGAAATGGAAATGCTGGGAGGGGAGAATATCTTCATGGGAATCTGGTGTCATGGGAATCTCATGAGATTTTCAGCTCAGCTGGAAAGTTTAAATGGGCTTGGGAGAAGCTTTGGTCAAAAACTTCTGCATTTGGATGCTTTAACGAAATGTCTGAAGACTCCCTTGACACAGGGGGCTGTTGCTCACCAGCCAGAATGGTGATCCTGGGTGGAGAATCATGGAGTCCCAGGATGGTTTGGGTTGGAAAGCACCTTAAAGATCCTCTTGTTTCACCTCCTGCCACGGGCAGGGACATCTTGCACTATTCCAGTTTGCTCCAAACCCCATCCAACCCAGCCCTGGACACTTCCAGGGATCCAGGGGCAGCCACAGCTTCTCTGGGCACCCTGTGCCAGGGCCTCCCCACCCTCACAGGGGAGAACTTTTTCCTAAAAAGAAGGAACTGCCTGTGGGAGACTCTCCTGCCCTTTCCTGCATTTCCAGTCAGTGCTGACCTCAGGAGCTCGAGCTCAGGGACCGTGTGCTGGGGACTATTTACCCCCTCTGCTGTCCCTGTCCCCAAAAGCTGCAGTTGGGGCAGCTCAGAGTGGAGCAGCTGTGAGTGTAGGACGTGGTGGAGCTGTGGGGGATGGGTCTGTCCTATTCCTGGTTTCCATGTTGCTCCAAGTTTGGTTCCTCTCCAAGCCGAGGTACCTGGAGCTGGGCCGCAGCCAGCACGCAGGTTCTGCATTATCGGGGATTTATGAGCCATGATTTATGGGCCAGTGGCTGGGCTGCTGTTCCATACCCTCACTGAGGAGGCCAATTTTATGCCTAAACTCTCTTCTTGGATCGCTGTACCTCCAGAAACAGTGGTTAAAGGAAAAGCGCTTCCCAGTCACCCACTGTTCCCAGGGCTGGGGAGCGGAACGGGGGCTGGTTTGGTGCCATTTCATGAGTTTCAGTGCCAGGAGGGAGCTCCTGGGAGGGCTGGTTAGGTTATCCAGACAGAAAACCTGATCCCAAGACCCCTCCTTCCCAAAAAAAGACCCTGCAGCGGAGCGGGGTGCCACACGGCTGGCCGGAGGTGGCAATGGCTGTGGCGGGCGGCTCGTCCCCGGATCCCATCTCCTGCCGCTCCCCGGCAGCTGCCCCCGAGCCGAAAGCAAATCCCTGCCGGCAGCGTGGGGGGAAAGGGCCGAGGAGCGCTCCGTTCCCTGATGGACACGGACCATCTGTCCCCTCCGTCCTTGACATTCCAGCAGAGCCGCTCCGCCGCTCTCCGCCTGCGACCCGCTGGCAGTTTCGCGTGTCCTGCCGGTCATCAGGAAACGTGCCACGGCCTGGGGACACAGCTGCTGCCGGTGCCAGGGGGAGCCTGTGCTGGGGGACACGGCCACCCCACACCTGTCTGCGCTCGCCGGGTGACGCGGGGCCGCTTTCATCCCGCGGCCGGGGTCGCGCTCAGGCTGCGCTCCGCAGCGCCCGGGGTCAGCGCTGGAGGGGCATTGCCACCTGGCTCCCATTAGGAGGGCTCCGTGCTCCGGAAGAGGGCTGTGTCATTGCCTCACTCCTGCCAATTATCCCGCTAGGTCTCTATTAGGCTGCCCAAAACAAGCCCTCCCCGTCCCGAGCTCAGACAGCCCGGCAGACGCGGCCGTGCCGAGGCTCCTTCCCGGCTGTCTCCAGGTTGAGGCTGTGGAAAAGGCTGTGGAAAAGGCTGTTCCCTCCTTCCCCTTCCTCTGTTTTTTTTAATGGAGCTCATTTTCATTCTTTTCTCTTGTTTTTTTTTTTTTTTTTGTTTTTTTTTTTTTTTTTCCTTTTCTCTCCTCCCTGCTTGGCTGGGCTGAGATGCATCTCCTCGGTGGGGCTGGGTAAGGTACAGTCAGAACCGTGAGTTTGGTGTCCAAATCCCTCCAAAATTAAGGCACAAGGATGGTTGTGAGCACAAGAAGCCATAACCCCCACTGTAGACAGCGCCCTGGCTCCAGGGGAGCGATGCCCGCCCAGAGATGCCACCTCCAAGCCTCCCATTATGGGATTTGGAGCAGAAAAGCAGCTCACAGGGGTTGTGAGGGTTTTTTCCAGCTGCTCTTGGGCTGCTCCACCACCAGCTCTCTGCTCCTGGGGAACAAATCAAGTAGCAAACCACTGAGGTTTGCTGCATGGCTGCCCTCCCCACGGCTCCCCAGGTAAGTGTTGCTGTAATAGGATTTGCTCCACATCCCTGGAAACCCCCCGGAGGAGGATGTGGGGTTTTCAGCACGTTAACTCCTTCATGCACCACAGAGGGTGAAACCCCAGCTCGGCCACATCAAGCCCCGGGCTCTGCTGAGAGCCTTGGCCAGGGCGCTGCAGCTGTGGGAAGCAGCTGGTGGGTTTTGGGAGATGGAGGGAGGGAGAGAAAGGTCATGGGGAAAACCATCCCGTGGGAACAGAGCAGCTGTGGGAAGCAGAGCCTGTACATGGGGAGCACCATCAGCTTCTCCCCCAGGACAAGGGGCACCAGGCTGTGCCCCCTGGACCAACCAGGCTCACCAAAGCCTCCCAATCTTTGTTGCTTTTCCCTGTCCTCATCCCATTGTTTAACAGCAGAAAATGCCAGGTCAGATCCCTGAAGCCAGAGGGCTGAATCTGGGAATAAATTGCCCCTCTCCAAAGAGGGGTTTCAGAGTGTCTGTGTGTGGTTTGGCTGGAGGGTCCCCAGCACAGAGGGGACCAGGCACTCCAGGCAGGGAGCACTCATAGGAGTGCAACCACCTTGTGTGGGGACCACAGAAGTGCAGGGAAGCAGAGACCTGAACTGCTGGCAGGTATGGAGGTGGGAAGGTGCTGTGAGAGCAGATTTGGGTGCCCAGGGCTCCTCAGCCCACAGCAGGATGGCTCCATCCCAACCTCCCCAGCGTCCCCTCCCACAGCATCCCTGCTCTGGCCTTGGGAAAGGGCTTGTGTTTATCCCAAACAGCCGTGACTTGTCTTCACGCCAAGCTAGAGGTTATTTGAGGCTGCTGTCTCGTTCATCAGATCCTCATGTTTCATTAAAAGAAATTAAGAAATCCTCCAGTTCAGAATAGCAACAGCCTGGAGTGGGAGAAACCTCTCCGTGCCTGAAGCTGCAATTCCAATGTGGAGCACCCTGGGCAAGGCTGAAGCCCAGCTCTTGGCCAGGGAACTCCTGAGCTCAGCTTGGCCACAGGGCTCTGGGTGCTGACCCACGGTGGGATGCCTGAGGTAGCCCAGCACTGCTGCCAGCTGTGTCCCCATGGGAGCTGTGACATGGCCATGGTGACCCATCTCTCCACCTGGGATGGTCATCCTGCCCAGGGTTTGTGCAGGGGATGGGAGACACCTAGGATTTGGCCAAGAGCTATCAGGGGGGTCCCATCCGTGCAGCCCATGGAGGGGAAGCTGTGGGGCTCTGGAGTGGCCCCACCCCAGGGATGTGGGGCAGTGGGACCCTGGGGCTGCTGGGCCCCCAGACTGGAGCGACTGGAAATGGGGAAGATTCACAGCACAGAGACTGAGACTATAAAGGGAGCTGAGGAAGCTCATAAGGAGGTGTAAATTGGAACAATATGGGCTGTGTCGTGTCCTGATTTGGCTTCAGGGAATTAAGAGCTAATCTTTTCCCTGAGACTGGGATTGCTGGAGTTGTGCATGCGGCACACGAGGGAGTTTGGGATCGCTGAGCAAAGCCGATGCAGGAGATGCAGGGCTGAGGTTTGGGATGATGAGTTTTACATTTGGTCTTTCTGTGGTTATTGAGGGGCACGTTTAAAGTAAAAGGCTCCTCCTGCAGATCTGCTTTGTTAATAAAGGATCCCTGTGTGTGCTCAGCCGAGAGGAAGAGGGACCAAACTGGTGCCAGTGGGCTGGAAATGGGTGGCAGCGTAAGCTGGAGGCATCTAGGAGAGCTCAAATGCCAGAAAACAAAGGAATTCCACCTGGGAATGAGAGGGCTGGGTGTGGATGGAGGTGGCTGGACTGGGAAAGGAGAGATGGGTGATGCTCCAGCCCTAGGCCTCATGTGGGATTTTGGCTCCTGGCAGGGATTTACCTCCTGCCGACATCACTCCTGTGCATGAGATGTGAAATGAAAATGAATCTGTATAATGCTTAAAGCCAGGTTGGACAAGGTTGGGAGCAACCTGGGATAGTGGAAGATGTCCCTGCCCATGGCAGGGGGTGGAACTGGGTGGGCTTTAAGTTCCCTTCCCATCCAAACCATTCTGGGACTGTGATTCTATAAATGTGAACTCCATCAATGAACACACACAAAGACATTAAGAAACTCCAATTCTCACTGAAAACTTGGCATTGCAATGATATAACACAGCAATACTCCATGGACTCCATCCATGTGAACGCTCTTCAGGAACATTTGGCTTGAGAGGTTTTTTTCATTTGCTTTTCCTCCAAAACTGCTGTTCCTGCTCTCACGAAGGTTTTGGGGCCTCCCCTGTGCAGCCCCCACGCCGTGCCCTGGCAGGAGGCTCTGGCTGCAGCCCTGCCTGTGCCCCAGCCCCTGCACCCTCCTCCTCCTCTCCCAGCAAGTTCCTTTGCTATCTAGGTCAAAGATTAGCAACAGCAATAAAAAAAGAGGAGAGAAAGCAAAAGCCAGCAGCGCGCCTTTCATGCGGACATTATTTGCTGCTCGGCACGGAAAACACATCCCCCCTGCACTTCAGGCTCCAGCTTTTCCACACCGGGCTGAGCAGAGCAGGAGCAGGAGGAGGAGGAGGAGGTGGTTGCGTGCCTGTGGAGGGATCAGCAAGGCCAGCCTGGAGGCAGGACAGTCCCGGCCCCAGAGCACGTTCCCAGCCTCCCTCTGCCTTGGCCAGCCTGGCTGATGATGCCCGTGGCTCCTCTGGGGAGGGGGACAAGCCTGGGTAGCCCACAACCCCCTGGGGATGGAAGATCCTTCCCTGGAAATAAATCCCTCTCCTGCAAGGCACAAAGTCCTGTGTGCTCCTGCTCCAAGGGATTGGTGTCCTTGGGCTCTGCTGGGTGCTGGAGGTGGTGGGCAGACCTGAGAGGGTGCTGAGGGTAGTGGGCAGCTCCAGAGGGTGCTGAGCAGCCCCGGGAGGGTGCTGGGGGTGGTTGGCAGTCTCAGGAGGATGCTGGGCAGCGCTGTGAAGGTGTTGGGGGTGGTTGGCAGCCCTGTGAGGGTGCTGCGGGTGGATGACAACACCCTAGGAAGGTGCTGGGGGTGGCTGGCAGCCCTGGGAAGGCACTGGCCAGCCCTAGGAAGGTGCTGGGGGTGGCTGGCAGCCCTGGGAAGGCACTGGCCAGCCCTAGGAAGGTGCTGGGGGTGGCTGGCAGCCCTGGGAAGGCACTGGCCAGCCCTAGGAAGGTGCTGGGGGTGGCTGGCAGCCCTGGGAAGGTGCTGGAGTTGGTTGGCAGCCCCAAGAGGGTGCTGGGCTCAGGAGGTGGCAGCCCAAGGCAGCGTGGCCGTGCCTGCCAGCCCAGATTGTTTCAGCCCAGCGCCCGCACAAGTGGGTTTGCTAAAGCTGCAAGTTGATCTCATGGAAGGAAATTGAATTGTCGGCGGGGCTGGGTTTTATCTGGGCTTTGGGCTCCGCTGCCTGGCTCGGCCTATTAAGGTTTGCTCGTCAGATTACAGACACAGCTTGGGGTGAGAGGTCACGTTTAAATCGTGCCTCTTTCCTTTCTCATCAGCAACAGCAGTGCTGAGGGGCTGGAGAGGTTTGGGGGAGCTGGGGGTGGGGGGATGAGTCCCTGGGCAGCTGCCTGTGGGCACTGCAGGGTGAGCTGGGAGATGCCAGGTGAGGGATCTTGTTCCTAAATGCGTTTTTCTCCCAGCCATGAATGTGGGTGACCTACTATTTTTACTCCCAAAAAAATAGGAAGGGAAAGGCAATGCTAAAAATGACCTTTCTCCTCTAATCGCAGAGCTCTGGGAGCTGGAGATTTAAGGGAATTTATAAATAGAGTCAGAAGGTGCCCACTGATACCTAAAGTGAGGTGTGTGGGGACACTCCTCAGCACTCTGGGAAGCCAGGACTGGCTGGGATGGGATGGGATGGCTGGTTTGTGGCTTGTTAGAGGTGATGGAGCCTGGCTGTCCCCTTCCCGTCCCCCCAGTGCCCCTGGGTTAAGATTCTTTAATGACCTTAATCACCAGTTCATTTACAGCAGTCACTTTCCCCAGCACTGCCCTCCCCCAGCACGGGAACAACATCTGCTCCCCCACATTGCCCCTGGAAACTGCTCCTATTCCACACCACAGAAAATATCCAGGGCATTAAAGTCGGGATGTTTTATAGGGGAGCTGTCAGGCAGCTCCAATCCAGGCTCTGACCTACTTAAAAGTTGTCCTAATCAGGGGAGGCATTTGTGTGTGTGCTGAGTTCACATCTCCACTTCCATGTGTCACCCTGACGCTAGGAAATGGAAATGGGAATTATTTACAGAACGGAGAAGTCACATTGTGGAAGAGGAGGAGGAGGAGGAGGAGGCAGGGGAGCAGTGCTGGGTGTCTGCAGGCAGGGCACTGAGGACAGCCCTGTGGGGATGGGGAGCAGTGAGGATGAGGTCTGGAATCAACCCTGGTTCCTCTCACTCGTGTTCTGTCGCACTGGAGCCATCTGGAAATGTGGGGTGCTATGGAGGCTGTGCCTGGAGGAGGGGAAGGAGGAAGAGGGGTGCTCACACTGCCCAGCAGGGAGAGGATTCTTGAGTTTAGTTGCCTTTCCTGCCACAGATTTCCCGTGGGATGATCTGGGTGTGGCACCCCACAGATAACCAGGAGCTCCCAGCCCCTCCCAGGACCTGAGCTGGCAGGGCCGTGGTGGGGGAAGGCACATTGGGGTGGAGGAGAGTCTCACTCAATCCCTGAGTGCCACCAGCACCCCACCCCAGATGTGTCCTGCACCCCAGGCAACATCCTGAGCCATAGATCCCAAGTCAGTGCCAAGGGATTGGGTGCCCCTCTGCTCCACTGGGACAGCTCAGTGCTTCTAAAAGCCTTGGCTCCTCAGCATGGGCCAGGATCATCTGGATCATCTCCATGTGGGATCCCCTGTGCTCCCCACTCCCTGTCCAGTGTGTGCTGGGATGGATGAGCCACCACTGACACAACATCCCGAATTCCCACAACATGTGCCTGCAACCCGCAACAAGTCGGGAGATGGAGCATGGATAGGTCACCACATCCGTCCTCCCGGGAGCAGGGGGAGGGAAGGGCCCTCAGGGAGCTGATTCAGCCTCCTGGGATGGTGCACCCAGTCATGGGGTGAGGGGCAGCTCTTGGTCTGGATGGGATGCTGGCACTACCTGGCTCCCACTGGGATCCTGGGAACCTCCCAGGTGGAAGGAACATTGGGAGCTGCCCCTCACTGCAGAGACCACAATGGGGGAAAGGGGGCCTCCTTGGCAGGGCCAGGGATCTGCTGGGGAGGTGTTGGGAATTTAAATGTTCCTGAGGCCAAATCCCATTTTTGTGTCACTGTTTGGCATCACACAGGGAATGGGGGCACCCAGGCAGGGAAGAGAAGCACCCAGTCCCAAGTTCTTGGGGGTCAGGAGCCAGCCAAGTCCTTACCCCTGCCTTGGCCATGGAGGTGAAGCCTCCTGCCAGAACATCCTGTTGTCCTTGGCTGTTTGTCTGTGCTCACCCTCGGTTCCCACTCCCAGAGGCATTTGGACAAAATGACAGGAGCTGGGGAAAAATGGAGTTTCAACCCCTTGGAGAAAGGACCAAACCAGGGCCTGCTGGGCAGTGCAGCCTCCAAATTCCCAAATTCCTCCCATCTACCTCAGAGCACGGTAGGACACTGGAACTGCAGACATCAAAGGAGCAGTTTAATGGCCTGTGCCCGGGGTATCTGCAGCTTCCCACTGCCCCCAAGGCCCTCAATCCCTAATTAAACTGTGCACAACATTCCTTCCCCATCACACCTCGTAAAAACGGGAACCCACCAAACCTGAGCTGTGCTGCTCCAGGATAATGATCCAGCACGGAGCTGCTGTGGATCCACGGAGAGCAGGGACACTGCCAGAGGCACTGGGACCTGAGGGGGACACAGGGGCTTCTTTCCTTGTCCCTCGCTTTGGTTTATGTGCAAATAAGTCTGAATCCAGCATAATGAGAGGGAAAAACAACAGTGGAATTGGGAATGAGGCCTGGAGTGTGACTGAGGTGGCTCATGGGGCCATGAGAGCTGGGGCCTGCGAGGACATGGCTGTGGACGGCAGGGACAGCCCAGCACTGTGGCTTCTGCCAGGATGAAACCCAGGAATACTGCAATTTTTGGAGCCACAAGGCTGTTGGAAGTCAGAGATTCAAGGGAGAACACGAGATGGGAATTTTAACATTGATTCTGTAGAGTTCCAAATATGTGGCAGTAAAATCTTCCATCTCCCAGGCTCCATTCAGGCCAGCAAAACATGGGTCTATCCTTTTCTCTGCTCACACAGAATGTAAGGAGTTTTTCTGGAGCAGCAGCTTGTCCCTTTGTCCAGAGCTGTCCTTGGAGGGATTTAAAAAGCTGTGGCACTTGGGGACATGGGTGACTGGTGGCCTTGGCAGTGCAGAGGACTTGATGGGCTCGGAGGCTCTTCCAAGATAAATGGTCCTAGGACAGGGACTCTCCAGGCTGGAAAAGCTCTGGGTGAGGCTTGGCCAGGTCTCCCAGCACAGGCAGGAGCTGGAGGGCTCCTCTGCTCTGGCCTGGGCCACCGTCCCCCTTTAATGTGTTTTACACATGTGATGAATATCGAAGGAATTTGTTTTTTAAAGCCTGTTTTGATTGAAATCGCACAGAAAGCGCCTCATGCTCGGGGCCTTCCTGTGAGTTATTATTATTTTTTTCATTTTGGGGCAAGATTATGTTTCTTAGGCAAACAGGAAAAACAACAGGGAAAAAAGGCTCTGTTTGTTTCTTTAGCTTGGAGCTCAATCTTGGAGCGGTTCCCTGTGGTGGAGACGATGGAGCAGCAGCACTGTGGCATCAGAGGGTCCTGCTGGTGGTAATGGTTGGACTCCATGAGCTCAGAGGTCTTTCCAACCTAAATGATTCCATAATTCTGGGATTCTACGATGTGGGAGGAACCGGTTGGGGTAACACTATTGTTCTCTAAATACAAACCCTTGTCCTCTGCCCTTCCTTGAGGTCCAGCTGTGCCCCCATCCCAAGGACGTACCTTGAGGTGGCCCCCAGCAGCCTCTGCAAGGCCCTCCACGAAACTTTGGCATGGGGCAAGCAGGATTCAGCCAGTGGGGTACCTGGGGGAGGCATTTCCCTCTCTTCCCCCTCCTCTGGAGAAGGAGGAGGGGGTGACCGGAGCTGCTGGAGGCCCTGCAGGGTTTGGGGCCACGAGTGGGAGCAGGAACCCCTCTTGGTGGGAACGAGGAGGCGTTTGCAGGTCATTCCAGCATGTTGTCCCAGTCAAATATTTGTCTAGTTAATAAATATATTGTTGTTTTTTGCAGCGAGGAAATTAGGAGACTGCGAAGAAAAATAATGAAAGGCCTTTCTTGTGCAGCCCCACTCTGCGAGGAGCTGGATCAGGCCCTTGCCTTCTCCTTGGCCCTCCCGCTCCCAGAAACCCTGCTGTGGATTTCACAACGGCGTGATTGACAAGATTAGGAATTATCTCCCCCTCTCCCTACATATAAGGTTACTGCTGCTCCAGGCACAGTGTGAAATTCCCCTTGCCGGAGCTCATTAAATGGGTCAATGGACGCGTTCCAGCTTCTCTGCAGTTCACAAAGGGCTGAGTCCTGGCCACCCCACCAAACCCTGTCCCAGGCTGTTGACGAGTAAGTGCTTCCATATGGCTCACCTCAGCATCTCCCGAAAGATAACACACGGCTAATGGCTTGCAGATTCCACGGATGCTCGTCGGGAAACGCGCAGGGACGGGGGGCTCGGGGCTGCCTTCAATCACAGCTGATTGGGACCGAGGGGACCCGCGGGCTCCCTGCCAGCCCCGGCCCCGCAGACCCTCCCCCGGGCTGGGGGCACCGGGAAAGGGCAGCGGGCTCGTGGAGATGCCTCGGGAAGTGGGAGCTGGAGAAGGGTGAGCTCGAAGACACCAGGGGCTGGAGGGTGAGGTGGTGCCCTCTGAGCTCTCACGGATCTTCTCAATTCCTGGGATGAGGAACTGCAGGTATCCAACAGTGGCAAGAGCTGGTTCTTGTCCTGGATGCACCCCCAGGGTATCTGGATGCCTTCAGGCCAGAAAGCCACAGATGTGAGTTTGGTGATGTGAAGACAATAAAGTGCAAGGAAAACATTCCTGCAGGGATGTTTGCCTTTCTTCCGTTCTTTTGTTTCTAATTGTACTTCAGGATTGGATATTGGGAAGAAATTCTTCCCTGTGAGGTTGGTGAGGGGCTGAGATGGAATTCCCAGAAAAGATGTGGCTACTCCACCCCTGGAAGTGTCCAAGGCCAGGTTGGACAGGGCTTGGAGCAACCTGGGACAGTGGAAGGTGTCCCTGCCCAAGGCAGGGGGTGGGATGGGATGAGCTTTAAGGTCCTTTCCAACCCAAACTGTTCTGTGATTCTGGGATTCAGTGATTCAGCGATTCAGTGACAAGGACACTTCTCTGAATCACATTTACTGCGAGGAACAAAATGACAAATTTCTCCCTGACATTCATCCCTGTCCACGAATCCCTGCAGAGCAGATGCTCAGAAACTCATCCTTGTCACCCGGCCACGGGCATGGCCTGGCATTTCTCCTCTCCCGCAGTTGGGTGGCTCCTGTCACTCCCTGGCACAGGGAACATTTCAGACGCACCCAAACATGCCATTCCAAATGCTGCTGTTGAATATTTGAGGATCCAATTTATATTTCATGAGCCCGTGTGCAGAATTCATGTGGAAGAGACACAATGGGGTCGGGAGCTTAGGTGAGTCAAAGCATCCCCGTGTCACAACTGGCACTGTAGGACGTGGGTGTCTCTGCTCAGGCTGCTCCAGCACCTGGCAGCGCTGTCACCCTGTCCCCAGCTGCAGGGAGGTGCTTGGGGATGCTCTGGGATTCAAATCCCTGTGCTGGAATATGTTAGAAAACAGCCACAGTTTGATGAGCGGGGTTTTCTCAGCTCTCCCATCAGCAGGAGCCACACAGCGATGCTGCTGTGATGCTGTAGGTGATGAAGTCTTGGGATGAAGACCTCAAAAATATCTGTGTGTGACACAGAAGGGTTCGGGAGGATCACCCAGCTCGTGGAGCAGGGATGGAATGTGCTGCTGGAGGAGCTGTGCCCTGGGGGCTTCATGGGCTCCGAATTACCCAGCTCGGCATCCTCAGGTCCCTCCAAGCAGGGTATTTGTGTGACTAACAGCCCGTTAAAGTCCTGCTCCCGGATCCCAGCACTGATTCCCTGGAATCAGGACGGTGGAAGTGCCCTTGACACCTTTCTGGGTGGTTCTGGCTCCCCAGAACCACGGGCCCTGCTGTTAGAGGGGCTCCCAGGCACGGCTCCACCTCGCCAGGCTGGGCTGAGCTTCCCTCCCTCGGCATTCCCTGTGCACGGGATGGGGAAAGCCCTCCTTGCTTCACGCTTCTCTCCAGGGTAATTCCACAGATCTATCCAGCACAGGTCTCTCAAAGGGAAGGCTCCCTCTGGGACCATCTAGAAACACCCCACGACACTGTGGGATCCCCTCTTCCAGGTGAGCCGTGTTGAGAGAGTGGGAGTGTGGTTCCAGGAGGGAAAAGGGAGTCCCTGTAATCCCTGAGGGCAGCTCGGCATCGGGGCTTTGCTTTCTGCCCTCCCCTCCTTCAGTGAGAGGCTGGAAACCCCCACCCCCGTCTGCTTTACACGCTGGAGCTGAAATAAATGAAATTACCTTTAATTATTCTCATTACTTTCCTCGGGAATGCTGGAGTGAAAGGCAGCATTTAGCTGTGAGCTACAGCAGGGCTCTGCCCTTCCTCCTGCCCCCCAAACCGCTGCCAGGGGCCCCTGGCTCCTGCCTCCAGCCCCTGGACACACACGGAGCTGCTGCTCCATCCCGGCAGGATGAAAGGAGGGGACAGGAGGGGAAGGACCCGGACAGCGCAGAGGGCGAGGGGAGAGCGAGGGGGAGCAGGGGTCAGGGCTGGGGGCTGGCAGGGGTCAGGGCTCACAGCCAGGCGGGGCTGACCTGCCCCTTTCCAGACCACCTCCAGCTGGAGGAACTCTCGGAGAGGGGGAGAGGGGCAGTGCAGGAGGGTGGGGGGGTTCTCACACCTTCACGGCCCATCACAGATCAGCAGGAGGTGTCCGGCCACGGGCACTTCCACCACACTTCATTCCCTGTTTGACCACCCTAGGAGGTGCTGGGGGATGGATCCTGCCCCTTCACAACTGGGAGAATGGGTGGGGCCCACACCCAGGCAGTAGATGCTGCCTGAGCTCCCCACACTTGGAGAGGAACTGCCAATTTTTCCTCCCTGTTTAAGGATTTCTGGACATGCAACTTCGTGAGGTGCTGGCTGACACCTTCCAGCAGGTGTTTCCTGGGATGTTTAAGCTCACAGGTAAGGCAGGCTGGCTCTGGGCGGGCTGTGAGGCTCCAGGAGGTTTCCTTGTCAGGGACACCCACCTCATGTCTGTCCAGCACTGAGTTGGGACCACGAGGATCAGCAGCTCCTGCTGGTTCCTCAGAACAGGCACCATTCTGCTCCCCTTGGTTCTTCTTTCCCCATCTCCTAGCGTGGAAAATGAGGATCTTCCTCTTCATAGCAGCAAGGCTGAGGAGGAATTCCCTATCTCCTGAGCTGTGAAGGAAGGAGCACCCACCTTTGTGCCCAGCAGAGAAGAAAAAGCAAATGAGACCCCCCACCCTGTGGGATTTCCCAAAATAGACCTTTCAAGAAATCTGAGACATGGGAAAGGGTTGATGGGGGGCTGGGAGCCCCATTCCAGGTGGACACTGGGCCATTCTTCTGGAGAAAGTCTTGTTCCCCTCCGAGGTCAGCCACAAGTGACACCGAACCCAGTGGGGCCTTTGGGAAGGAACCCCGAGACACGTTCGCTGTCAAATGGAATCTATTAACAGGGATTAGAGGCCTTTTCCCTCAATCCCCCTGTGACACCGTGATGGGCTGAAATTGCTGTGAAAACATCATTATTAAAAATGGGCCTATTAGTATTAGAATGGACAGAAGCTCTTTGCTAAATTTAGCAGCAGCCACCAGAGCAGGCAGTGGAGGGGAAACAGTGCTGGCATTCCCAGGGAGGGGCCCTGGGAAACCTGAATGAGGTGGGAGCAGAGGGGGCTGGGGCATCACCAGCCCAATCCTCAGCTAGGGAAGCAAAGAGGTTGCTTGGGAATGCAGCAAACACACCATCATCTGTGCTCCAAGTGCATCCAAGAGGCTGGAGATGCTCTGGACATGCACATCGTGCTCCTCCAGGGACCTGACCCGGCTGAGAGCATCACCAGGGACAGAGGGACACAGAGGGTTGGAGGTCCAGCACCTCTGAAAGGTTTAAGTGGAGGCTGGAGGCTCTCAGGAGCTGGCAAGACCATGTCCCCCAGGAGCACACATCCCTGTGTGTCCCATGAGGACACAGCCCATCCCTGTGCCTGCTGAATTGGATGCTCGGCACTGACAAGGACAACCCTGTGCATCCCAGGATACATTGAATCCAAGGAATGTTGCCTGGGCTGGGCTGGAGAGCAGGAATTGGGCATGAGAAGAGCCGGGAGAGTCTGGCACAGCAGAGCCCTGACAGCACCAGGGTGAGCACATGGGCCTCTCCAGGCTAGAGATGGGGAATTTTAGGTAGGTTATTTTTTGTTGCTGGGAAAGCAAAGCTGATGAAATCACATCAATGATTCCTGCCCATTCCATGCATGGAGAGATTCCCAGACCATCTCTTCCCTGGAGTGTGAACAGATCCCTGGGGATCCTGGGAAGCTGCTGGGATGTGGGATCAGCCCCCGGCTGCTGCATCCCATCCCAGTGGGATCTTGCACCAGGATGTCATAGCAATGAGCAGCACTTCCAAATCTTCACCTGTGTGGGGACGGGATGGACATGGCTTTGTGTAACCCCCCAGCTGTCACAGTGTGTAACCCCTGGGGGGACACAGGGCAGCCTGGGGGGACCCCCACACCCTGGGGGTGGAAAACAGGCTCCACAGTTTGGGAAGTGCCTCTCTGGAGCCAGCTTGGTTCTGTGGGAGGGCTCAGCCTGGAATTGTTGACAGGTTTTCCTACTGAGAAA
The DNA here is from genome assembly GCA_013398075.1 of Notiomystis cincta. Taxonomy (NCBI): domain Eukaryota; kingdom Metazoa; phylum Chordata; class Aves; order Passeriformes; family Notiomystidae; genus Notiomystis; species Notiomystis cincta. The sequence goes on from VZRX01014057.1 coordinate 37,576, forward strand.
AGCAGTTTTATGGAAATCAAAGTGTTCCCGGGGAATCTGCTGGTTCTGACAAAGTTTTTGAGAGGAATGTGTCTGAACAAATCACTTTAACTCTCTTGCTTTATTTTTCACAGAGGTAAAAATAACTCCTTGGATCTTTAGGTGCTATAAATCCCATACAATACAATTAATCTAATATTTATAATATCGCACCTTGCATTGACTTTGTCAACTGCAACATTTACCTGTTGACAAAAGGACTTAAAAATTCTCTTTCATAAAGCAGCCAGGCTCGCTCCTGGAATCTGAGCATGGAATTCCTCATGCAGGGCAGGCTCTGCCTCGGAAACAACCTGAGGATGAAAGCCCCAGAGCTGGAGATGGTGGTTTGGGGGGCTGGTGGGGTTCAGCCCCCGAGGGAGGGGTTGAGGGTGGGTTTGAGAGCTGAGCCCCTGACACAGCGCCCCCCAGTTGGACTTTCAGGGATTTAACCCAGGTTTGCTTAGTCCTGGCCCTTCCCAGGCTGTTGCAGAGCACCAGATGGTATCTGATCTCCAGCCCTAAATGTTGGCTTTGATAATCAGCTCCATGTCATTAGGATAATTAAGGCTCATTTGTGTACAGGCTTTCCTTCGATGTTTGCACCTCTCCTTCCTTCCTCCCTCGCTCTCTCTTGCTTTCTTGATCCTTCCCTTCCCTTCCCTT
>VZRX01014057.1:38309-119762 GCA_013398075.1 Notiomystis cincta
CTTCCCTTCCCCTGCCTTGGGCTCTCAGATTCTGTCTGGGAAAAGAGTTTTTGGCAAGACCTGGAGAGATAGGACAATGGGTGATGGTTTTAAACTAAAAGACAGGGGATTTGTATGGGATATAAGGAAAAAGTTGGTCACAATGATGGTGGAGAGGCCCTGGCATAGGCTTTCCAGAGAAGCTGTGCCTGGAAGTGTCCAAGGCCAGGTTGCACAGGGCTTGGAGCAGCCTGGGATAGCGGAAGGTGTCCCTGCCCATGGCAGAGGTGGAACAAGATGAACTTTGTTCCCTTCCAATCCAAATCATTCCATGATTCTCCCTGGACTCCTTTCCCTGCTGGCAAAGGTGGTCTCACAACTCTGCTGCTAAAAGGTGCCCAAGGACCCCCTCCTGGCAGCTGGGCTGTGCTTCCACCTCAGCCTTCTGAGGGCACAAAGCTCCTTCAGAGCCACTTCTCCCTCAGTCCACATCCTCTGGGAACAGCTCTCCTGCTGCTCAACGACCACCTCTGCCTAACCTGTAGGAGATGGACAAGCAGACAGGACAGACAAGGCAATCCCTCACCTGGGGTTTACAAACCTCTTGTTTACAACTCTCAAATACTCCTGGAAAAGTCCACATCCCTGCAGATGGGATGTCCATCCCTGGTAGCATCTCCAGCTCTTTGTGGGTGTCTGGTGCCTTCCCAAGGCCGCAGAATTCATGGATGGGCACCACAAGATCCGTCGTGCCAGCAAAGCCCCGGGCACATCCATCTTGGAAAAGGGGCTTTTTAATTAACCACAGGAATAAAGCCGTGGCCAGTCCGTAACCATGGTGATGCAGAGCCAATCCCAGAGGATCGCCAGCCAGCTGGAATATTTGCTGGATGGCAAAGCTTCAGCCCAACGTTTAATGGTGTTCGACTCTATTCGGGGAAACAATTACATGCTCCATTTTCAACGGAGTCAGCTGAACAATGGAGTCAATGAGGCAGTTTCGGCACAGGCTCCTCTGCTCTGCTGGGCCCATGGAGCTGCTCCTCTGCCAGGCTGGAGCCGCCCTCTGAGGGCAGGTGTGGGGACACCTGGGGGCTGTGTGTGACTAGAACCACCCTGGTGGGGATGCCACAGGCTTTCACACTGGTGGTGGCCCCAGCACGTCCTCCTGGGCTTCCTTGGGTGGCCCAACCACTCAGATCTTGTCCCAGCCATGAGCAGTGTTGGGTGGTTGGAAGGGTGGCACCAGGAACACCTTGGCTGCCTCCCTGGCTTTACACACCTGGAGTGGGAGGTGTCCCTTGCTGGTTTTCCCCCTGCTCACTTTGGGGTCTCAGCCTCTCTCCTGGGGGGTTCCAACCTGGAGAAAAGGAGGCTCAGGGGGGACCTTCTGTCTCTGCACAACTCCCTGACAGGAGAGGGAAGCCAGGTAGGGTTTGTGCTCTGCTCCCAGGGAACAAGGGACAGGACAAGAAGAAATGGCCTCAAGCTGTGCCAGGGGAGATTTACATTGGATATTAGGAAATTTCTTCATGGAAAGGGTGGTCAAGTCCTGGAACAAGGCAGCAGCAGAATCACCATCCCTGGAAGTGTCCAAAAAAACATGTGGATGTGGCACCTGGGGACATGGGTTAAAGGTGGCCTTGGCAATGCTGGGGGAAGGGTTGGACTCAATCTCAGAGGGATTTTTCCCACCTGAATGATTCCATGACTCCATGATGCTTTGCTCCCCTCCTCCTGTGTGACACAGCCCTCTGTCTGTTTCTCACCTCCCTTTCCCAGAGCTCGCCCTTCCGCAGCTCCATGATCTCCTTCCTCCTTCAGGAATATCCTGTTCCCTCTCTGTGTGTCACTACCATTGCACACCAACCCCGTGGCCTCCAGACACGCTGGCCACAGAAATGCCTTTTAAGGCCTGCTGGGATTTAATTAATCGCTGCCTTTATTTTATTAGGATAAAAAATGCAGGTCTGGAAAATCTTTCCGAGGATGACATCAGTGTCTTCAGCTGAGTTTGGATTTGGTTGGTGTTATTTTAGGTATTCAAAGAATGTGAGGAGTAGGGGAGCCTGGTGACTCCTTCCCTGCTGCCACACCTTGCTCAGGCGTGTTTTTCCCTCTCCTTGACCTCAACACATCCGTGGAATGACAATCCATCCCAACTCCCTCCATTCTGTCCTTTCTCCCCAAGGAACTGGTTGGTTCCCATGGTGGTTCAGCTGATCCCTGATACTCAGGCCAGCTTTCTCCTCCGTGGTGTTCCCTGAGGTTTATCATCCCCCCTTTTCCTCATCCCAGCCCTTTCACCTCTGGCTTTATAACCATGGGCAGGGCCAACAGTGAATGGACAAGACTGCTCTTGCACAATTACTCCATGAGAACATTCCTTGGATTCGCCATGAGTGTTTCCTCAGCAGTTGAAAGCAGAGGGGATCTTTGGGCTGCCTATCTCAAGACCTTTTCCAGCCTCTTGAAGTCAGGAAGACAAACACACGGCATTGATTGTTTCCTAAGTGCCATCTTCCAGCTAGGTTCCCAAATCCCTGGTTATTCCTGAAGATTTAAGCTGCTGCTCTCCCAGTGACTCAGCTCACATTGATGGAAGAGCTTAATTAGGGTGTCTCAAACCAGGGTTACTCAACTGGATATTCATCCCCATAGGAAGAGCTCTGTCTCCTCACTCACCCTTCCTGACTCTCTGGGAAAGCCAACTCCAGGATTTATTGCAGGTTCCGGCATGCCCCATCTTGAAGGGAAAGATTTGCCTCCAGGGCAGGAGGGAACCATCCAAGAGCCTCCTCCTCCTCCTCTTCCTCCTCTGACTCTGCTGTTTCTCCACCTGCCCGTGGACCTCTGGCACCGCCACGCTCCTGAGGCTTGGAAAGGGCCTGGAAAGGAGAGCAAAAAGCAGTTTTTTCCTGAGCTGTTACACATTTCTGCTGGAACTCCCTGGTCTGGGGATGATTGTGAAGGAGGGGATGGAAAAGCTGCCTGAGAATGACTGTGGTGGGACAGCCTTGGAATGACCCCATAAGACCCCACAACCCCACAAAATTACTTTGGCCTCTTCTTCCATCATTGAGCTCAGTAGGAGAGGATAAAAGAGAGAGAAAGAGGGAAAAGGGAAGAGCCAGGCTGGGCTGGGAACAAATTGTTTGTCTGTATTTTCCATGAAGCATCAGCAATTCTTTAAAGAGGACAAAACCAGAGGGACCTTCCAGAGAAATCCTTGTAGGGGCTAGGGAAGTCTAATTAGTTTCTATATTTGACCAATGTAAAAGTTTATCTTGAAGCCTCCTGTATTTTTTAAATATGACATCAACGTCTTTGGCTTGGCTTTGATTGTCCTTAACGACCAGGTTTTATTATTATTCTTTTTTTTAAATGGTTTCAAAAAAATAAAAGGGGAATATTTACTCAAGGCATAAAAATACCCCTGAATTCTGATGGTTTTGGCAGAGAAGTGGTGGCCCTGTTGCTTTTCCATGTGATAAATCCTCCTGCTGCCATGCTGCTCCCACCCCAGATCCAAGGATTGTTTAATTTTCTGCTCGATTTTGAAAACCCCAAATGTTTGGAGCCCAGTTAATGTCGTATTAATTTTTTAAGGCAGCAAGGCAAAGTGGCTCCTAACATAAATATTTTACCAACCATTTATAAATAGCGTGGCTGCTCAAAAAGAACAACACCGTTGATCAGGAAGCTTTGGAGGCTCCGTGCTCGGTGCCAGAGGGATGGAGGGATTCAGGATGGGAGATGTCGGCAGCCACTCCAACGTACTGGAAGCTTTTTGGAGCTGGAATTTTGTTCCTGTTCCCCCCTGTTTTCTGTATCCTGGAGCTGATTGTGCAGCTGTTCCTGACTGTGGGGAAATCTGTTCTTGACATGCTCCCATCCTTGCCCTGCCTGGATGAAGGCTGGATCCTGTCAGCGCTGCTGGAATTGGCACTGAAATAGTGAGGGCACCACAAATCCTTTCTGGGCTTAGATCTCCAACCCTGACCTGAGGATTAGACAAATTCTTCTCCTGTCGATGCTGAAATTCTCTTTGGATCAGCGGTGGCAGCTCCCTCTATTCCATACCCACCCTAGGACCTTCTGTGTGCCTAGAGATGGGATGGAGGAATGGGAAGAACTGGAGGAAGAGACACAGGGAGGGAATGACTTTGTAGAATTCACTTTTAAATGAGTGAAAACAGCATTACCCAAACCCCAGCCCTTTGTGGGGAGGATAATCCCCCTTTCAGATGTTAACGGGAAGGAATTAAAACAAGGATTTGGCTCTTTTCTCTTCAGAGCAGGAACAGTAATTCCGTAAGTACATCTTGGGAAGGTTTCCAGAGCATTGGGAAGGGACAGTAATAAAACTGGACAGGTACCTTGGAGAGCAGGAATGGGATGTAACGGCCAAGAGCCCCCATAGACCTGGACTTGCATCCTACTCCTGCTTCTGGAGCAGGGCAAGGGAGAGAGGGTCCAGAGTGGAAAATGATAATGGAGAGGGGATGAGATGGAATGGGAAGGATGGGATGGGGTGGGATGAGATGGTATGGGATAGAATGGGGTGGGATGGAGTGGGATGGGGTGAGATGGAGTGGGATGACATGAGGTCAAGGGGAATGGGATGGATGGGATGAAATTGGGAAGCCTCTTTACCCAGCTGAGCTCTACAAGGGCCTCTGGAAATAGTGGGAGGTGTGGAATGTGCAGTGGATGCAGGAGCACAGCAGAAGGATCAGGGCAGAGCCTTTGGAGTTTGACTTGGATCGAAGAAGCCAAATACCTGTCCCTGACCCTTGCAGTGCTTCCCCTCAGCTGGAGGCCAAGCTGATAATTCCCTCCCTCAGGAAAAGTCACCAGGGTGGCAGAGCTATTTCCTCCTCAGATTGTGGGATTTTTATGGCTGTTTGCACAATTCCTGGATCACGTCAGCCAGGAGCAAGCTGGGAAGAGATCCCCACCTTTCTGAGAACACGTGGGAAAAGCAAACACAAGGATATGGCCTTCCCTTGCTCCGTGGGCAGCTCCTGCCTGTGGCGAGCTGGTTTCACCCAGGGTGATCCGGGCAATTTCCCTGCCTTCCATCCCCCTCCCTCCTTCTGCAGGCATTCTGGGGCATATTTCCCTTCCCTGACTTGGCACCGTGTCCTTGCCATCATTGGGTTCACGTGGACAGTCTGGGATAGCTGGAACTGCAGGAGCCAAGCCGCTTCCTGCCCATGGAAGCAGCATTGGGAGGAAGATGTCAGCCAGGGATGACGGGAAGCACCAGTGTGGTCGGCAGTATCCAGGGATCCCGGGATGTAAACACCAAACACACACAGGGCTGCCAGAGGAGAGGGGGTGGAATGAATAGCACAGGCTCCATGCCAGCTTCCCGGTGGCACATGGAGTTTGGGGCTGGCACAGGGTTTAGGGGGACAGGGAATGCCTGGAGTCTTTGGGGAACTCTGGGGATTGTGGTTTGGCTCTCCCAGGTCCCCCAGCTGTCCCAGGGGGGTCTCCAACCCGAGCTGGGGGCAGAGGATCCATGAAAATCTTCCTGCCAAAATGCTGGCAGCCCTCTGGGCTCCTCCTGGAATGTGGCAGCAGCTCCATCCTGAGCAGCTGAGGCAGGACCCAAGTTCCTACAGCCCAACAATAGCAGAGCTCAGGCCAGCCCTCAGCCCCTGAGGCTCTCTGCCACCTCGCTGTCCCCAGACATGCTGGGGACACTGGGACACCAATCCAAGCCTGGATGTTTCCTCTGTCCTCCCCTCCTGTCCCCCCAGCCTGTCTTGTCTGCATCCGATGCTCCAGCGAGTATTAATAGAGTTGCAACATCTGACGTCTCAAAGGAATCCCCTGTTGGGAAAAAGCTGCTCTGGGAGTTGGTGGTGGAATGGCTCATCCCTTCCACCACAGCATTCCCGCTGCTCCCGGCACAAGCCCTGGGCGTCACGGGGCTCCTGGATTTCAACCTGAATTCCAGGGGTTTGGGGGTGCACCGCATCCGCCCGTTTGAGCATTTAATGGGGTTTTACTCTGGGTAGTTTTACAACTTTAATGCACTTAGCACTAATTTGGGGAAGTTTAATGCCAAACACATAAATGTTGGATGGGAGACGGCCGAGGTGTTTTACGGCCTCTGGGAATTACCCAAAGTATGTGGGGCTCGTTTCGGCTTCTGATATCACTCAGCACAAAATTCCCGGTGCCTGGCCAGGTGCCAGGCGCTGGGGCTGATGGATGGCGGTGGCACTCTCGGAGCGGTGGCTGTGGCCATACATAAACCCCAGAGCCAGGCAAGGGCTCAAAGCCTCGTTAGAGCCTTCCCTAATCTGGCAGGATCAGATTTGCCCGGTGCACTCGGAGCCGCTCCCACTCCCAGCCTCTGGTTTGTGTGGTCGCCTCAGTTCGTAGTGTGGGGAAAGTGGAGACGGCTCCGGTGCGAGGAAAACACCCCGGGAGGCTGGGAGGGGGAACCCAGCGGGAAAACCGAGCGGGACGTGATGGAGCAGGGACCAGCCGAGCCAGCATTGTGTCTCTGCCCATCCCGTCACACCTCTTCCGTCTCCAGGAGTCCATTCCTCTGCATCCCGTGGGCTGGAGGATGGAAATGCCTGTTTTCCTCATGGCAGCGTCTCCCGTGGAGTGAGGGATTGCTCCACTGTCAAAGTCAAAGTTAGGACAAGCTGGTTGAGTCCTGGAGCAGCAGGGAGACCAGGAGTATAAATCCAGTGGGATGAAGGTTATCCAGAAGTCTGGGGCAGGAGGATGGACACAGAGCTGCTGTGTCCTCTGGAGGAGCTTTGGAGGAGTGTGGAAAAGTTGCTGCTTCTTTGGAGGAAAGGATTTGGCCGTGGATTTGAGCCCAGCCTCACTCCCCAGGCTCTGAAATTGGCCTAATTTAAATCATCCCCCCTGTGAAGCTTCATGGTAGAGCCTGTGGACACAGGGATGGCTTGGAAAAAGAGGCTCCCAGTGAAGATCCTGATGGATGTCCAGGTATGGGTGTCAAGAGGAGAGGGAGCTGTGCTCTCTGCATCATGTCCTGGGAGCAGGCACTTCCCCAGTGTGCAGGATACTCCTCTCTCTCGGGGAAGGAGATGACCTTCAGCCCTTCCTCCATGCAGGAGGGATCAGCAGCTCCCTGGGAGCTGGGAGCACATCCCACTCAGCTCACCCTGGGCACAGGGAATGAGCAGGGGAAGTACCACCAAGGGAGAAGCTACACCCCAAAACATTGGGTTTTTCTTAGTCCTTTAATTTAGCAAAGAAGTTGCTCATTCCCAGGCTGAGCAGGCTCTCCCTTCTCCAGCTAATCCCAGGGAAGCTGTTATGTCTGCAGGAAGTTTTGAGTGCTCTCCTCATCCCAGATTCACTTGTTATGAGTCAGAAGTCTTTTCCCAGCCTTGTCCTTCAGGTAACTCCTGTGAATGGTGCCTACTGAGCAGGCTCCAAACATTAACTTGTCAGTCATGTCCAGTCTGTCATTCTGCTTCCAGGATTTGGGATGAGCTGAGCCAAAGGCATTCAATGTCTTATCCAGGGCCAGCAGTGAAAACATTTGGGTCATTTGAGCCACCGATTCCCAGCCCTGTGCATCTTCCAGGGAGAGGTGGCAGCTCCCACTGCAAAGACTGGGATAGCTCTGAGGTGGGACAAAGCCTGGGAAGCAGCCTGGGAAAGCCTGTGGCTGAGGTCAGAGTCAGGGACTGAGCAGGAGGAGGAGGAGGAAAGGAGGAAGGTTGGGCTGAGAGCTCAGTTAATGTCAGTGTGGCTGTAGATGCTTCACTGCACTCTCCCACCTGCACTGAGGCTGCCTGGGGCTTCCAAAGCCCCAGCGGGAGCCTCAGGAGCTCCATGTGATCCCAGCAGCTCAGCAGGGACAGGGAGAGGGGTGGGATGGCATGGAACTCTCTGGGAGCTGTCACAGAAGGTGTCAGTCGGATCCTGGGGAGCCTGTGCTGCTCCTGACATTGCAACCAAGTTTTCCCACCTTTCCTTTTGCTCCAGGTGGAACGTGCTGCTTTATCATCTCAGACTAAGGGGCACATCAGGCCCTCGACTCTGGCAGAGCAGTTGGGAGCTGTTGCCCCCACACAGCCTGGTTAATCCGGTTATCCTATAACCAAGGAGCTTATCTGCTCCTGGAGAACAGCCAGGGACTTCTGCTTCCTCAGCACACAGCCCTGGGCAAGGGACTGCCCTGGACTGTGCAGTGACCCCAGCACAACTTGTCTGAGCCACCCTGGCACTGATTTCCATGCAGACACTCGGCCAAGCAGAGAGGCTTCGCTGTTCCCGGGCGGCCCTGCCGAATTCCACCGGAGCAGCCAACCTCACCTTGCACAGTGACGAGCTGCCCACCAGGACTGCTGTCCCAGCTCCCATCCCTGCTCCTCAGCTCCAATCCCTGCTCCTCAGCTCCACAGGGAGTGCAGGCAAGTCCTGGCATCTTTCCTGCAGGCAGGATTCGCTCCCTTTCCCGTTGGAGGAGAGGAGCATGGAGCTCTGGTAGTGCCTTGTGCCTGATGCCTCGGACAGACTCTTCCACCTCTGGTTCTACAGAGCCACTTGTGCTTGAAGAAGGTTTTAAACCATTGCACTGGGCTACATCCTCCCTGGGGAATTCCCTCACAGCCCTGGTAATCCTTCCTTTAATTTTATGCCTTTTCTTCCGTCGTCTCTTTTAATTACTTAAAAACCACCCCAAAATGAAATTGTGTCAAATAAATTCATGCTCCCAGGAGAGGAGCCTCAAGAAGCTGCAGAAGGCTCAGAGGGAATACAGACCATGTCTCTAGGATGCTCCAGGAGCTTTGACAGGAGGTGTCCAGGAGTCTCAGGGCTCATATTTGATTCCCCTTCCTCCTGGGAATCTTATTTATGGTCCCCTGGTTGGGTGGGGAGGAGGAGGGTGAACTAGGGGTGCCTTCCTTTGGTCTGCTGTAGCACAGGCATGAGAGGGTCAATCTGAGGGATACCCTCTGCCTGCTGAGAGCTGGGAAAAGGAGAAAAACGTGGAAAATCCATGGCAAGGCACAGCTGGGCCCCATGGCAGACATACTTTGCTCCATGTCCAAACACAAACCCCATGCCGGCACAGACCCCGCTGCTCCAAGGCTATCGGGAGCTGCCTTGGCACCTCTGAAGCAAACACCTCCCTTCCCCTTCCAGCAGCTGGAAAAGTTTTTTCCTTTGTTTTGACTCAACAAAAAGCCTTGCCCTTCTTGCTCCACCACTGGCTGTGACTCAGAGCTGTGCAAGAGGCAGCAGGATGGGCCCGGGACTGCTGGACCTGCCGTGCCCAGCCCGGGGCACACACGGACCTGCCCGGTGCCATATCAGCCTCAGCACCTGCACACAGACAGGGATCAAGCAGAAATAAAGCTCTTGGCCAAATATTTTCCCCAGGCAGGGGTTGGGGATGGCACAGGGATCCAGCATTATCTGGGCCATTTGTCCTTGTGTCCCTCCCTGCCTTCTCCTGAGGTGCTGCTCTGGGGCTGCCAGTGTCACCAGTGTCCCTGTCTCATGTCATTGATCCACAGCTGTGTGGGGATCTCCCTGCTGTCAGAGATTCATGGAAGAGTTTGGGTTTAAAGGGATGTTAGGGATCATCCAGTTCCACCTCTGCCATGGGTCCACCTCCCACTGGACCAGCCCTGTCCCTCCTGGCCTCCTCCACGCTTTCACACATCCATCAGCCACTGTCCCCTGGGGGAAGAGGGGAGGGGTCTCCAGAGACCTTGTCCTGCCAGGCCCTGTGGCTTATCCCTGCTCCATCCAGCCCCCAGCCATGGGCAGCACCTCTCCAAGGAAAGAGAGAGCCCAAGGGGACCACTCCTGCAAGGGATGACCTGACCCACAGAGCTGGTGGGGCACGGAGCTGGCACCAGCAGTTCCTGCCTCTGTCCCTGTCTGGAGGTGAGCAAGGACCTGTGCACTGGCTGGGGCCCCTGGGGCTGTCCTGGCAGCGAGATCCCTGCTCCACTGGTGTCCCCACCCCTTGGAGAGCCCACCCCACCCGGCCACAGAGACGCTCCCCTGCTGATGCCTGTGACAAGGACCAGGAGTGATCAGACAGTCCCCCCGCGGGGCTGGCAGACAGCTCCTGCTCCGTGTGGCTGAGCGGAATGTTAAAGCAGGCTTGGGGACACATCCCTGTGGGATGGAGCAGCTGCGGGATTGGCCCCCACTCCACAAACCCCACACAGCTCTGGGGGTGCCACTGGGGCACAGAGAACCAGCAGAGCTCCAGTAAAACCAGTGCCATGGGCTGGGCTCTGTGGCCCAGCAGTGAGGGGTGCAGGGACAGCCCTGCATCATCCCGCTGCCAGCTCCAGCATTCCCATGCCACCTGCATGTGAATGAAGGGAAAAATAGGACATCAATTACTCCAGGCAGGGATGGAAATGGTTGTTCAGGTGCCAGTTGATCCCACCTCACGTCAGGCGAGCAAAATGTTGATTGGAAAGGTCCAAAGTTCCAGTCCTGCTTGCTGCTGCTCTGTGGGAACGTGAGGTGACAGCAGGGACATGGCCACCAAATGTCCCCCCAGTGCCAGCCCCTGGGATATGGGGCCAGGCTGGGGAAAGCCCCAACCTGCTGGGCAGAGCCCAAACCTGCTGGGCAGAGAGTGCTGGCCTGGCACAGGGACAGATCCCACCAGGAGAAGGGTCAAAGCCCAGAGAGGGACAGAGCCAGGAGGGGGACAGGAGGTGACACTGGGACCGTGACCCAGCTGCTGCTCAAACACACCAGGCCACGAGTCCTTGGCATTCCCACATCTCGCTGGGCTCAGGGCCAGGCTCACAGCAAAGGGGAAGCCAGGGAGCCCTGACATCTCTTTATTCAATCCCTGGGAGAGGGAGGAGTTCAAATCTTCAAATTTCACCTGAATGTAGAATTGGAAAAACTGTGATTTGATAAATAAAGGAATTGTCTGTAAAAAATCTCACTCACAAAACCTGGAAGTGTTTTTTGAAGCGTTTTGGTTTGATTTTGATGTTTCAACTCAGAGGAAAAATGCTAAAACTGAACTGGGACCCCTGGACCTTGCAGTGTTTTCATAATTATTCACCAAACACGTCGATGAAATATAAATGTTTCCACTAAGCCCTTCCAGTGTGTGGAATCAGCATTTCCTGACTCCAGCATTCCATTGGAAAGTGTTTGGTCACCTCTCAAAAATGCCTCCTCTGAGCTGATCATACCCACCCTGCCCCTGCTGTCCTTTTCCTTGGAGCACTCAGGCTGCTCTTCCCACCCCAGCTCTGTGCAGAGTGTTGGATGGGGAGAAGGAAATACTGGGGAAAATCAAGTGGAAAATGTCCTTCCCTGCTGGGGAGCAGAAGGCTGGAGGCTCTTCCCAAGCTGGGGACCCCTTGTCTTGCCCAGCCATTCCCTCCCAGGCTCTCCCAGGATTCCAGCTCTGTGTTGGGATCCCATAAGGAGTTGGATCAGACCAGGAGGTTTCTCCACTCCACAGGCAGTAGCCACAGTGGGACATCAGGGGGATCCCAGGTATCCACCCAAGATACCTCAGATCTGGGGCAGCACCCAGCAGTGCCACCTGCACAGCTTCCCCAGCTCAGGCAGGAGTTGGGAATCTCCCTGGTGGGCTGAGCTCAGAGGTGCCACAACATTTTCTCTCCCTTCAGAGACTTCTCGGGCTCTTTACCTGGACCGTTCCTGGTTCGGGGATGCTTTTAAAAGGCTGTGCTCCAACAGAGGGGTGCAGCAGCAGAACCCAGATGTTTGGCTCCCCTGTGCTGCTGAGGGGACACAGAGGGAGCTGGGATGACCCTGATGAGTTGAGTGGAAGGGAACGTGGTAAGAGATGGATGCACTCCTTGAGAGCCTCCACGGAGCCCTTTGGGAAGGATCCTTTCCATGTGGTGGAAGCACAGATTCCTGAGCTCTGCAGGCTCCTGGCTCTTCCCAGGGCTCTGCAGCCCCCCCAGCTCCCCATGCCAGCTCCATGGCTGCTCCCAGCGCTGGGGCCATGAGCTCTGGCAGCCAGGAGCGAGAGCTGGCACAGGGAGCTGGGCCATCTCACCTCTGCTGATTAATTATCCCTTGAGCCTGCCGCCTCCTTCACCTCCAGCCATAATTCAAAGGCTCTTAAAAAAGCCGTGTTTTTCTTCTCCCTGTACCATTTAATTAGTTACACATGTCCCCGGGACAAGTTTTGGTGGTTTTTTTTTTTTTTTTCTTTTTTTAAATGGAGCACTTGGAAAATTAAAAGGAAGAGGTGATAAGGCTTCCTCATTCCCAGCTGCCCTCTGCCCGCAGCTCCCGGGGTGTTGGTCCCTTCATTCCCGGGGATGGACAGGGATGCCCGAGGGGGCACCTGGAGGTTTGCCAGGGGGGAGCAGCCCCTGGTCTCTGCTCCGTGTCCTCCCCGAGGGGCTGGAGGGTGGTGGGTGCTCCCTGGCTGCCGCTCCCGGCGGGGAGAGCCTGGGAGGAGCTGCCCACACCCCTCTGCCCACACCCCTCTGCCCACACCCCGCCTTCCACGTCGCCGGGGCTGCCCAGGAGCATTCCCATAACCTGCCTCTTCCCCACCTGCACACACCTTTGGGAAGAAAAGGAGGGGAAAATCCCAAGCCCGCCTGGAAGGAGCAAAGCCCGGAGCCGTCTGGCCCGACCCTGCTCCTATGGGTGGTGCCAGCCCTTTCCCCTGCTTTTTACACTGCAGCAGCATCCAACCCCGCTCCAGGTGAAAACGAGGGGTCCTGTTTCCCATTTATATAAATAAATATCTAAATCCTTATAAATATCTCCATATATAGAGATATCTTCTCCTGTGCATGACTCCCCTAAGTCCTTATGGCTTCAGTGGATTTCTTGTTGAAGATCAACATAGAATTCCAGAATGGTTTTGGCTGGAAGGATCTTAAAGCCCATCTAAAGGAAGGCATGACCTGCTGACAGCCCTGCTGGTGTCCCTTCAGCTCCCAGCTGGCCATTCTTGGCCCTCCCCAGGAAAGGGGGACCCTCTGGTGTGAGGGGCCATGTCTGTTCCCCCTCATCCTGGCCAGAGAGTTTGGACCCAGCCCAGGCTCTGCTTGTTCAGGATATGTTTTTCCCTGTCAGTGCTCCAGCACTTTTGTTTCCATCCAAAAACACAAGACAAAACACAAGTGGGGAAAGCTCAGGCGGCCTCAGCCCAGCCCCGGAGCGGGTGCTGTGAATTCATCTGCAGTGAAATCTCTCTTTGGAGACAAATGCAAGAATTCAGCCTGGGATGAGGGGTTTGCAAAGTCCCTGCCAGGAAATATTTGCCTTAAAGGAGGAAAAGTCCCCAGCCCAGCTGTCTCCTCCTCATTGCCACCATGACCAGCCTGTGCCCAGTGTCCTGCAGGCTGCCACTGGCACATGGCCCAGGGGACAGTGGCCAGCCCATGCCACAGCCCTCTCCTCTGCCCTCTGCAATGTGGGGGTGCTGCCAGGCTGTGCCAGGCCTCCCCCAGACTTTGTCCCCAAACTGAATGACCTCAGTGTTACACCACGGTGTCTCTCTGGGATCTCACAGCTCCCATCCTGGTGGGATGTGGTGGGAGAGGTCTCAGCTCCTCGTTGATGCCTTAAGGCACCCCCAAATCCCCCTGGGCTGCCAGTCTGGAAAACCATGGGGGGTGAGCCCTGAGCTCTGCCCCCCTTCCCAGAGAGCTGGGGACCAGTCCTTGCTGGAGCCCACCGGGTCCTGCTCCGTGCCTGCCGAGCTCCAGCCACACCACACTCCTCATCCCTCACCTGCCTGGAGTGGGAGAGAGGAAAGAAAAGGGGAGGGAGAGACAGGTCCCCGGGAAATTGGGATTTATGGTCACTGGTGACAAGTGCGAGGGACTCGCAGAGACCTCCAGGTTTTATGAGCGATGCTGGAGGCTTGACTGGCTGCTTAAACACAGCTCAGCTAATCCTGGCACAGCGTATCCAGCACAAATTGGAAAAGGTTTAGCGGGAAGACAAGGGGAAAATGAGAGCATAAAACATATTTTACATCGTGTCAAAGGAATATGTAATTTACAGTAAAAGGATGTTAAACAAACACCAGAGGCAGCCACGGGAACGGAGATGGAGCAGAGGAGCTGCTTCCCTTTGGGCAGCAACAGGAGGGATTCTCCAGAGCATGGAGAGAGGGATCAGCTGGGAGTGGCACTTCTGCTCCTCTCCAGAGACATCCTGGCAGTGGGGCAGTGCCAGGGCAGGGACAGAGGACACCACCCCTGTGGTGAGGCAGCACAGGAGGAGAATTCCCAGGGACCCACAGGCTTTTATCTGGACCCCTCCTCTCTGGGCTGTGTCTCTGCCTCAGCCCCTCCTGTGCTATGCCAGCTGGGGAATGGCTTCCCACTGCCAGGGGGCAAGCTTAGATGGGATATTAGGAGGAAATTCCTCCCTGTGAGGGTGGGGAGGCCCTGGCACAGGTTGCCCGGAGAAGCTGTGGCTGCCTCATTGCTGGAAGGGTCCAAGGCCAGGCTGGAGCAACCTGGGATAGTGGAAGGTGTCCCTGCCCATGGCAGGGGGTGGCACTGGATAGGCTTTAACCTTCCAACCCAAAGCATTCCATGATTCCATGGCACAGAGTGGGGGCCCGGGGGTGCTGCCTCACACGCCCTCAGAGTCCAGGCAGGCGCAGGCAGGTGGCCCTGCCAGGTACGTGCTTCCCTCGGGATCAGCCCAGAGCAGCAGCTCGTCCAGCTGCTCCCTCTCTCCTTCTCACCTGCCCGTGGGAGGAGATAGAAACCAGCCCAGGTGGGAGCAGCCTTGGTGGTGGTAGCACAACCTTTGCTGCAGGGGCTCTGGGAAGCTGCATTTCCTGGAGAAAGGAGCTTCCTTCTCCATCCTCCTCCATTAGCATTGCTGAAGAGAAGTGTCAGGTCCTGGCTGGAAGAAGAGCAGCTCTGGCAGGATAAGGAGCAGCTGCAGGCCAGGCTGTAGGAACCTCCTTCCCCTCCAAGGCTGCCCTGCCCTGTCCCTGCCAGGTGTTCCCTGCGCTGGTGCCAACACCTCGTCACCTCCCTGCCATGACCCTTTTCCAGCAGTGAAGCACAATTAGGAAGCTGCTTTTTTCCCTGCTGTGTCCAGCAGCTGCTTCCCTCCACTCTGCTGGCTCTGACCTTCCTCTTCTCCTCTGCCACGGAGCAGCCCGAGGCCACTGGGAATGGGCAGAGCGGGATGCAGGACTGTCACTCCTGAGGGACACAGTGTCTCCATCCCCACCTCTCAGCCCCAGCCAGGGGTGGCACTGGGGGGTCAGACAAGTCACCCCCCTGACAGGCAGAGCTGTGTGGTGCCTCTGTGGCTTCCTGCCTGGAGAAATTCCGGCTTTCCTTCACCAAGGGCTCCGTCCTGGCTCTCCCCAGCAGCCGCAGGCTACCAGGAAATTTATTAGACTTGTAAAACTTCAGGGTTCAAATCTAATTGTCTCCTTCTCCCCCCTCTCCCTGGAGGGAAGCTCCTTGATTTAAGCCCCAATTCCAAGCCCAGCCAGCGTGTCAGCACTCAGAGTTCAAAGTCAAATGAGCCATTTGTGCCTGGGCCGAGGGATAATTACAGCTCCAGGATTGGGGAGCAGGAGCAGCTCCTGTCCTGACACAGGGGTACCATCCCTTTTCTGGGGACACCTGAGCTGAATGGGACAGAGCTGAGACATCCCAGTTCACCGTGGCAGCAGGAATGTGGTGTTGCTTCTCCAGCATAAGCAACCCCTGCAGGAGGGAGCTCCTCTGCCATGGGCTCTGCCCGACACCAAAATTCGTAGATGGTCACAGAAACATCTGTGAGGGGACTGAGGGTGGATTAATGGCATGAGGGTTTGCTCAGCCACAAAAAGCAGCACCTGATGGGTGCAGATAAAAGGGTGTTCAGAAATTCTTCCTTCAGAAGGAAGCTCTCAGAAGGAGCTGAAGGCTTGGTTTGGGATTTAACCCCAGCCCTCCACAATCCATCACCCCCCAGAGATCCAGGGTTGGCCCTTCCTCCAAGTCTTTTGGGGGACAAGGACACCTGTGTGCTTGGGATGGAGGCTGCCTGGGGAAGTGGGGGCTGGGAGTTCAGGGAAGAGGAGGGCTGGGATGGCTCCTGCATTGGGGCGGTTTGAGCTGGACTAAAACTGGTGAAGCTGTGGAGGAAGGGATGTTCCTCGGGAATGATCCAGGTGCTTTTGCTCCTGTAATTCCCTGTAGAACTCCTATACAGCCCCCTTGCTGACTCTCCTGAGCCTGTGCTGCCTCATGGAGCAGAGATGGGGCCCTGCCTCCAGCCCTGTGTCTCCATGGAGCATGAGGCTTTTTGTGGGGCTGAGTGCCTTCGTCTGATCCCTTGACTGGAAAACCACCCTGAGCTCCCTAAATCCTCGCAGCCTTTCCCATGGCTTCACACAGGCTGTTTAATTGGGCATTTCTGTGCTTATCTGGGGGTTATCCTGGCAGGGATAGGGCTCCATGGCAGGCTGTAATCCCAGGCTCTGTGTCACCGGCTCCATCAGCCGCAGCCACCGGGGCTTTGTTTCCTGAAGCAGCTTTATTCCAGCAAGCTATAAACTCCAGGAGATTTTGCAGCTCTGCTTGGGGCCCACCTGGCAGAGCAATCCCATTTCCCTCTTTGCTGCCCTCTTGAAGATAAACTTTATTTTTCCATTCCTCAACTTTCCCTGAGCCGTGCTGGCTGTGGCAGAGCCGCTGGGCTGAGCACATTCTTCCCTGCACATCCCATCCCCATTCCAGCTTGGAGAGGGTGGGGATTGATGCCAAGGCAGCGCTGCAGGGCAAGACCACCATCTCTGGAAGTGTCCAAGGCCAGGTTGGATGGGGCTTGGAGCAACCTGGGATAGTGGAAGGTGTCCCTGCCTGTGGCAGGGAGGGGAATGAGATGGGCTTTAAGGTCTCTTCCAACCCAAGCCATTCCATGATTCCCAAATGAGGATGCTGAGCCCAGGGAATGCGGCTGCTGCTCCTAAGGGCTCGGAACTGGCCCCACTGAAGGATCCCACGTGGTGTGTGAACTTGCAGCCTTCCCTGACTCCCAGTTTCCTGGGCCTCACAAGCTGCTCCCCAGCAATTTGCAAATCAAGAAAGGAAGTTAAAATTCCGTCTCCAGAAATAGCTGATTCCTGGGTTTGCAGCTTGTCTGGGAGCTGCTGGCAATTTTGTCATTTGCAGTTGGGAGAAGGGAGAAAAAAAAAAACAAGGAGAAATAAGAAAATGCAAAATCCAATGAGGGCAGAAAAGCTGAAGTCTGGATGGAGCCAGGAATTACAGGAGATGCTTGGAGGTGTCCAACACCCTCTGAGCCGTGGTGCTCAGGCACTGTACCACAGAGGGAGGTGACAACAGCCCCTTCCTGGACAGCTCTGCTGTGCCAATCCATCACAGCACCTCTCATCCAGAGAAATGAATGGATACTGCACCGGGAGTAGATCAGGGGAGATTTATGGGGAGGGATTAAAAGAACTAAATATCCAGAGCTGGGTGGGGAGACATTT
Source organism: Notiomystis cincta (assembly GCA_013398075.1). NCBI lineage: Eukaryota > Metazoa > Chordata > Aves > Passeriformes > Notiomystidae > Notiomystis > Notiomystis cincta. The sequence goes on from VZRX01014057.1 coordinate 55,768, forward strand.
AAAGGAAAGGGCGCGTGTGTGCAGGCAGGGAGTGAAAAGTGTAATAACACTCTATAAATATTTGAAGGTGGAGGCACCAGCAGCAGATTGATTTATTTGTGGCTGTGGAAATGAGATGAAGCTATGGAAGAGGGATTGGAGAAGCCAGAGCAGTTTCCCTGAAGAAGGAGCACGGATCCCCTCACCTGAAGGCAGGTGGAGGCGCTGAGAGGACAGAGGGAATGTGGGATGCCTGATTTGGGCTGAGTGGCCCCTGGTGCTCTGGTTCAGAGGTGGAGATGGGCTGGACCCTGTGTTTGACTGCATCAAACTCAGCTCCGTGAGCTTTTCCATTCATCCCTTCCCAAACAGCACCCAGACAACGCCTGAACCGTTCCTCCTCCTCCTTCTCCTCCTCCTCCTCTTCCCCCCCTCCCAGCCCCTTGTGCTGCCAAGCTGTTCATGTGTGAGGAGAACATCTTGGGCAGGACGCGCGCTCCGAGTCCTTCCCGCTTTCTCAGCCCCCCCGCTCGGTGTCACGTTGTCCCTGCCGAGTGTGCCACACTGGGTGGCAGAGCCTGGCTGGCATCGGCGGCGCTGCGAACGCGACAGATGGGAGCGAGGAAGGCTCGCTCCGCCTGTGCCAGGGTGAAAATGGCTCAGCTGCAAATGAATATTTCCAGAAACCTCTCCTTCCCTGCTTTGTAATTATGAGCAGATTTTCTTGGGGATAAAAGAGAGGCTGGTTTCAAAAAAGAACTGACCCTGTGTGGGAAGAACGGATTCTTCTTGGAAAAAATATGGTGCCTTGAGCGAGTTTAACTCTTCTGCTTCCTCCAGGCAGGAGAGGATTCGCTGTATCCAAATTCCCATCAGTCAGCTCCGAGCCTGAGGCTTGGCTCCGGCAACCTCCCAGCACAGGAACCAAAGGCTGTTTTGAACCAGCCAGTTCCTCTTTCAGGCTCTGTGTGGGGGGCGGTGATCCCATGGGAAGTCCCTCCTTGGAAGCTCCCAGAGCATCTGTGGCAGGCAGGACTCCACTCATGAAGGTCTCTGGCAGCGTGACTGGGAGGCACTGGTGGGAGGTAGGACATGGTGGCATTGCCTGGTGATGGCTGTGGGGGTCCCTGCTCTACTCTGTGGTGCCCACCGGGGCTATTCCATGGGGAATTCCAGCTGGGGACACCCCTCTGGATTGGATTCGTGTATTGAAACCCAACCTGGAATTCTCTGGAAGGCAGCTGGTGCTGAGCACTGGGCTCCATCCGATGTGTGGGAACTTCTGCCAATGCTCATTGCACAGGGATGGAGGGAGGGGAGGCAGCTGGGAATGGGCTGAGAGATGTCCATGGTGGCATCACACGTGTCCATGGTGACATCACACACATCCATGATGATGTCATACACATTCATGGTGAGATCATACGTGTCTATGGCCACATCACACATCTCAATGGTCACATCACACATGCCCATGGTGATGTCACACACGTCCATGGTCACATCAGACATGTCCATATCACATCCCACAATTCCATGACACATCCATGGTGACATCACACATGTCCACGGTAACATCACACAAATCCATGATGACATCACACGTGTCCGTGGTCACATCATGGGATGTCCATCCCATCCTTGTGCTCACCAGAGCATCATGGCCATGTGTGACCAGCATCCCACAAGCTGGGAGCTCTGGGACACAGGATCCCCTTCCTGGTATCCAAACTGCCTCCGCCATGTCAGAAACACCCTGGAAAATTCGCATGACAGACGCGAGAGGCAAAAGGGCCCTTGGAAGTTTCCCCCAGCGTGAGGGAAGCTCTTGAAGTTGATTCCTAGAACAGGCACCTTATTAGGGAGCGTCGGGGCGAACTTTGAACAGCTCTTACACGGAAACAGATCTGCCTCTCGAGCAGCAGTTTGCTGTGTTCCTTTTGATAACGATAATGATCTTACATTGCAGAGCTGCCTTTCATCTCGCCCGATCTTAATGAGCTTTACAGACAAATGTGCAAGCGATACGGGCAGATCCATTCTCCCGACAATGCCAGCACTGGATGTGGCAGGTGTCTGGGAATCAGCCCGCGCCGGAGCGGGGGGGACAGGGGTTTGTTTTGATTCCTCCTTATTTATTGAAAATGCAGGCAGCATTTTAGAGAAGTGGGATTTGGCAGGCTCGGGTTTGGCTGGGACAACAAAGTTGTCTCTCTGTCTTTCCTTTTGGAGCGGTTCCTCTCCTCGATCCATATTTCAGCCGCGGTGGTGCCAGGGAAGGGATCGCTTCCCGGCGGCTGCAGCGGCTGCCTGGCGTGGAGGCTCACGGCTCCGGGGCTCTGCCGAGCGTTTCGTGTGTTTCAGAGGTGCCAAGAGGATGGAGAGGTGCCAGAATAGCCCATGGCCCGTGCCCAGAGAGCTCAGCTGGGCTTGGACTGAGGTGCTGCATCCATCGCAGCCTCTCCCTGCAGTTCTGCCCCGGGTTTTTTCTCCCTGTTTTCTCACCCATGCCCCAAACGATGGGGTGGGATCTGCCTCCTCACCCAGCAGGATATTTCCAGCCACTGTTGTGTTCAAGGGTAGAGGCATCACCTTGAACACTGGGCTCTGTCCCCGGAGTCTCATCTGTTCCCAATCCATCAGGCCAAATTTAGCCTTGCCGTGAGGAGCGGTCCCTGGGCTCGGCACATCTCCTCCCTCCATCTCCCCCCATCCACGAGGGCACCGCTCTGTTCCTCCCCATAGCAACCAGCTCAGGAGCCAGCCTCCAGTGGAGAGGGAAAGGCAGGAGCTGGGAGCATCCCAATGCCTCCAGGTTCAGTTTGGAGCCAATATTGTGCCTAATGATCCCAAGCCAAGAGGAAAACTGCTGCTACTGCTGCTCAGGTGTTGCTGGAGCCTCCTGTCCTGCCCCATCCATGAAGCTGGAATCCTCCTCCTCCTCCTCATTTAGGATTTTCCCCCAGGAAATAGCTGTTCCCCACCCCAGCACCCAGCCAGGGCTGTGTGTGGGTGGTGCTGTCCCTCCCCTCCTGGGGACATCCCAGCTTGGTCAGGATGTGCCCCCCTCCTTTTGGCCCTTTGGTTCACAAATGCTTTCGACCCTTTGGGGTTTGTATGGAAGCAAATTCCTTTTCTCTTCTCTGTTTCTCTTCCTCTCAAGCTGACCCCTCCTGAGAGCCCTTACATCCTCCTGTATCTCCATTTCCACCTCTTTTTTTGGGGCTGTGGTGGGGTTAACCCTTACTTTGCTGTCTGGGATTTGTACAAATTCTACTGCTCGGGATATTTGGGGTTAAAAGCAAACACTTGTGCCCTCAGGAAACAGTGCCACGTCCCTGCCAGGGGGCCCACAGGAGGCTGGTGTGGGACATCCCAGCTGTGAGGTTTTAATTCCCTGGGGAGCAGGGAATTCAGAAATGGGTCTAGTGGATGATGCTTTTTGGCCAACAAGAAGGGCCCTGTGGGGGGATGAGATAAATGCTTGTTTGCTGTAATAAAAATTCATTAGTAAAGCTGATCGACAGCAAAGGACACAAACACTGACTCTCCTGAGTGCTGATGTGTGATGGGAATGCTGGAGTGGTTATCAGGACAGTGCCTGCCTGTGGGTTTGGGAATTTTCCAGTCCAGGACCATCAGGACAATGTGACCTGTTCATGTGGTATTTGGTGTGGCTGCCCCATCCCTGGAAGTGTCCAAGGCCAGGCTGGACAAGGCTTGGACAAACCTGGAATAGTGGAAGGTCCCTGCCCATGGCCAGGGGTGGGATGAGCTGAGCTTTAAGGTTGTTTCCACCCAAACAGTTCTGGAATTCCTCTCTTGGAAGAGCTGCTGTGACACTTCAGCTTCCATGGATTCCCCGTGTTTGCAGCCATGGCCTCACCCTGACTAGTGGGCAATGGCATCAAAGGAAGCGGTTTGCAGGGAATTTCAGATCATCCAAGTCCAGTCTGGTGGCCTCAGCTCTCTGCTTGTTTACATGGAGACAACTGATGCTGCCACATTTGTGTTTGGAGCACTGTGGGAAAGGCTGAAATCTTTCCAAACCTGTTTTTCTCTGAGAATTAGAAAACCACAAAAAAAAAAAAAAAAAAAAAAAAAAAAAAAAAAAAAAACACCAAACAAAAAAAAAAAACAAACAAAACAGAAGAAAAGCCCACAAAAAAAGACAAACACAACCAGATTTGGAGAGTGTTTTTATCCATGTCAACTTCCATGAAGCTCCTCTCTCCCCTATTCCCCCACCTAATATGAGCATCCCTTGGGGTTGCATCAGCTGTCAAACGTTGGGATGCAACCAGGGGGTACCTACTTACATCCCAGGGCTCAGGAGAGGATCCTGAAGCTCTGGAGTGGATCTTTCTTTCCTCTCTCCAGCTCCAGCACGAGATCTGTGGTGCCAGCACTGGGTTAAATGTGCAATTATTCCCTCTCACTTCCCAGCTAATCGCTGTGGTTGTTGCTGAGTGGGAGCCTTTGGGACCCATCAGCTCCTCTTCCTCCTCCTCTGTCCAGCTGGCCTGCTGAAAAATCTGACCTGAGATCCCTTGGGAATGGGAGTGCTGCGTTTGCTGATCCATCACCCCGGGTTTTGGCTGGAGGAGGAGGGACAAAGGGAATAATCGGGACAGAACAGCCAAAGCCTCACAACGTGTCACAGTGCAGGCAGGGATGTAAGGAATTCTATGGAAAGATGATTAATAATCGAGGAGAAAGCTGCCTCCTGGCTGGTGCCAAACAAGGCTCCAGGGGTGAGAGGCTCCCCAGGTGTTGGGTGTGAGCTCATGGCTTGTCCCACACATGGGGGATCTCACAACTGGTGGGTGCATCCTGTCCCTCCTGCTCCAGATCCAGAATTCCCTCAGCTCCCTGGAAAGTGGGAAGAAGCTGAACTCACCTTTCCTCACCTCTTGAGCATGGAAAAGCAGTATCCAGCACCTCTTGTAACTTTGTTGGCAGGGAAAAGAGCAAGTGCCAGGGAATTTTGTTGGCCCCTCATCCTCGCTGGCATGGGAATAGTGCTGGGACTCAGGCTGGGGTTGAGTTCAGCCAAATTCCTTAACCCTGGAAGTGGAGGAGCCTCCTCTCTGCCTTGAGCTTTGTGGTTGGTGTCTGGATCATGCACCAGAGGTGGCCCAGAGGCACATGAGCGTTGTCACCCCAGATGTGCTCATGACATGAGCAGTATGAGCTCATAAAATGCTGCTGCTGCTGGTTCAGTGGTTGGAATTGGTGACCTTAAAGGTCTTTTCCAGCCTTAACAATTCCATGGGTTGTAATTCCCCTCTCCCTGCACTTGTAGGGTTTAAAAACCTGATTTTATCTGAGGTGGTTAATGGCCCCTCCCTGCTCCTCCAGCAGCCAGGTGAATGTCACCGGCCCTGTTTTACAGGCAGAGGGGACACTTGGCCTGTGGAGAGCCAATGTCAGAGGCAGGGTCACACCCCGAGAGCCAGTCCGTCCTCTGCTCCCTGCAGCAAGGATTTTTCTTGGAGCAACATCCCCCCTGTGTGAGCCGGGGCTATAAAGAACAAATAAAGTGCTGTGCAAGCCAAAGGAAACGGCATCGTTTAAAATCTGCACAAGGTTAAAAGGCACGGGGAGGACATGGAATGTGTGGATGGATGGCAGGAGAGCTGGCAGATCACACCCGGGGGCTGCAGAGCCCCAGCCAAATCAGCCGAGTGCACAAGGAACAGGGAAATCGGGCTCCTCACCTGCTCCAGGACTGTCCCAGGGGATGCAGATCAGCTCCGCGCCGCCGCCTTCCCGAGGGAAGGGCTGATGGATCGGTTTTTCCAGCGCCAGCCGTGGCCCTGCAGAGTCATCCCGAGCAATTAGCTGGGAGTGAAGCCCTGCTGGCAGTGACAGCTCCCTGCGATGCTCCCGGAGTCCGGCACATCCCCAGCTGGAGAGCGCCGGAGCCGCTCCCGGGGCTGAGTCTCCAGGGGCGCGGGCGGGGGCTGGAGGGATTTGGGGAGCGTTTAGAGCCGTTTGCTCTCGCAGCCCTGCAGGCAGGGCCTGGGGCAAGTTGCCTTCCCAAATTAGGCCACTGTCAGGTTTGGCGGCTGAGGTTTCAGTTCATTTTCTTCCTGGCTCGCTCCGAGCAGCCCCATGTGGATTCCCGGGCCAGGATGCAAAGTGTCTGGGCAGAGCTCGGTCGTGCTCCCTGCTGAGCTCTTAACACTGATTTTCCATGAATATTCAGGAGTGTGAGAGGCATCCAGGATGCTCCTACAGTCAAGGCTCGCTGGATCTTGACTCCAATGCTGCCATTGGCTTCCCATGGCTTCTTGGGCAAAGCAGCATTTGGCTCCCTTGGAGAAATCCTTTTATATCCCTACAGCCGAGTCCGCGGATGAGTAATGGGAGAAGGCTCATCCAGGAAGGGAAAAACCCATAGAATCATGGAATGGGTTGGGTTGGAAGTGACCTTAAAGGTCGTCCCATCCCACCCCTGTTATGGGCAGGGGCACCTTCCACTGTCCCAGGTTGCTCCAAGCCTCATCCAACCTGGCCTTGAACTCTTCCAGGGATCCAGGGGCAGCCACAGCATATTTGGACAATTTCCCCCAATATTCCATCTCACTCTGGCATTCCCTGTGTGCTGTCACTCCATGTCCTTGCCCAAAGTCTCTCTCCAGGGCAGGTGGCAGGAATGAGCTCAGGTAAGGTTTCATCACCAGCAGGATTTATTTCCAGTGAGACTGGGAAGGGCAGCATTCCTCCCAGTCATTCAGCACTAATCCTGGAGCTTGGCTGGAGTGGGGTGTCCATAATGAGCCCCCCAAGAGCCATTCCCCAGGAATGTCAGCCTGGACCCCCCTGTCCATGTAGGGGCCACGGGGGGCTCCTCACTGCTCTGACTGCTCCCAGAGCCTTCAGTTTGTGCTGAGAAGGGAGATTTGGGAGCAGGGAAGGTCCTGAGCAGTGACTGCTGAGTTTTGCTCCCCAGCCCATCATTCCCTGGCTGTCTGCTCCCAGCCAGCCCTGCTTTCCCACCTCAGCCCCGCTCCCAGTACACGGGAACAGCTGGATGGAACCAAATTTTCACTTGCTTTTGAAGAGCCAGCAGGTCCCATTGCCAGGAAAAACATTTACTGACTAAATAGTCGTGGATCTATTTCCCTTTCATCAGGGCGAGGGCGGCAGCGCCGACGGGGACGTTTCTGAGCCAAAATTCAGGAGTCACTGTCACTAAAATGGGAACCCAGTGTGTGTCAGACTGGTCAGGCAGCTGACACCCATCAGCCCCCTGGAAGCAGCCCAGGGCTCGTGGGGACAGCCTTTGGCTTCCCTGGCTCTGGTGGGCTTGGAATGGTTGTTCCTCTGAAAGCAGGGCTCCTGTTTAGTGGTTTTCCCTTAATAGAAGAGATTTTCCTGTCATTGCAGAGGAATTGCTGCTGGGTCCGGAGCTGGAATCGTTCAGAACTTGGTGCCATGAGCTCCTGAGCTCAGCCTCTCCAGCATCCTGCCCCTGCCTGGAATTCACCTCAGGAAGTCATTGAGCTCTTCCCCACCAGAGTCATCTCCTGGCTGGAGACTGACCTTCACCAAGACCTGCTCCTGGTTCCTGCTTGTCCTTCCCAAGGCACTGATCCTCCTGAGGAGGCTGGAGCAGGATCTGGGCAGTGACTGGGAGAGGGGCTTTCACACGGACCCACCAGAGCTGCTGCTTTGGGACAAAACTGGAATATTCATCCCATCAGTGCTCCCTTCCCTCTGGGACACCCCAGGCTGCACCCCCAGCCTCAAGGTTGGAAAAGCCCTCAAGGTTATCGACTCCAACCTCTGCCTAATCCCCACCTTGTCACCAGCCCAGAGCACTGAGTGCCACCTCCAGTCCTTCCTTGGACATCTCCAGGGATGGGGACTACACCACCTCCCTGGACGGTCCAGAACTTCCTACATTCCCCCTTGACCCTCTCTCTTCCCTCTCCCTGTCCTCACACAGATGCACCCACACACTGGCCTTCTTTTGGGTGAAGTTCTGTGTTATTCCTGTGGTTATTCCTGCTGAGCAGGATCCTTGACTCTGCTCCTGCCAGCCTTAAACCCCCCCCACTCCCCTTTCCACTGGTCTTGGGGTCAGCTGAGCCCTGAGGCAGGAGAGCTGCAGGTTCCCAGCTGCTCTGGAGGCAGAGGAGCTCGGGGAGCACCCCGTGGTTTGGATGCTGTCTGGGTGTCTGCCTGCCGTGCTCCATGGGCTGGCTGAGGAGCTGCACCTCTCCAAGGGCACTGACTCAGGCAGGGCTGGCATCTCCTCAACCACTGGGCACTGGCACAGGAAGTGGATTTCAGCTCATTAATCCCTGGCCACATTCACCTCCCTCCCTCAGCTGGTTTTTCCAGGAGCCTCATCCAAGTGCAATCTCGTCACTGTGTTTGCAGCGGTTTGGCAAGGACTCCTTCCCTGGGCTCCCTCCCCTTGCCCACTCCTTGCCCTTTCATTTCTTGGATCTTCCCTGTGTTCTCTATTTTTCTCCTCTGTTTTTCCTTCGTTTCCATGTGCCCAGACACACTGGAAGCGAAATTGGCTCCTGTCCCATTCCTGACCCTGCTGTGCAGAAGTGGGGGATGAGCACGTTGTTCATCCCTGTCGCAGCTCAGAGCAGGAGGAGACCCAAAATGCATCCCAGAAACCTCCATCTCCTGGGGGTGCAGCCCCTCCAGCATCACTCCCCCATGGAATGCAGCCTTCTCTCTGCTCCATGTGGTGCTCCAGTGGTTTTGGCTCTGTCTGGGGAAACCCTGCCCTGCAGAGCCCTGTCCAGACTCCTGAGGTGCAGGAAAGATCCTTCTGCCCCCTAAACTCAGGGATTTTTTTGGCTGGATCTTAATCTGGATTAAACCATGGTCTGAAAGAGAAGGCAAAACAAGGATAACTCTGGGCAGTGTCTTGATTTCCATGGGAGAAATTCCAGAGGGGATTCTCCCCTCTCTGGCACTGCCATATTTTTTTGACCAGACACAGCAGACAAGGAAGAGGATTGGAAAATGGGGTGTTGGAATGCAGAGTACAGCAGGAATGATGAGTTGACATCCCAGCTGGGGAGACATGGAGAGCAAGGAAAGTAATTCCAGTGAGTCAAATGCCCTTCCCTGGCCCCAGGCTAAAATCTAGGGAGATTGGGAAATATAAAAGGGGAGGGGAGGGAGCACCCTCAAACTCAAACAGAATATTCAGTGTTTGCTTTAGGTGGTGCCATTTTTCCTTGTGCCTCTTCCTCTCCAGAGAAGAATTAACCTCAGGATGAGAAGTCCAAGCACTTTGTGTTAAAAATGCCCGTCCCAGTTAAGTCTGGTCTTAGCCCAAAATTGCAAATAGTTTCCATCTCCCTGGAACTGCTGCTTCCAGTCAATGAGGCTTCACTCTAGTTACACACAGTCCTCAAACTGGTTAAAGGAAGAAATCCCCCCACACACACACTCTTCCCTGTGCATCCCAGTGCATCCACCCTCCCTGGAAAAGCTGAAGAGGGAAGATTTTTTGTCAAGTTTAAACAATGACTTCTGGGAAGAGCCATGGCATGTGTTCTGCAGCAAATCCAAGGGGATGACCACAAGATTCCCTCTGGCTCCGTGCTCTGGGAAGCCATTGTTTGGGATGTGTTGCAGGGCTGTTTGCCTTGGCCCAGCGTGTCATCCTCTCTCCAGGCTCTGAATAGGCCCTGCTGGAGAAAAGCGCTGGAAAAGTCTGTTCTCCATTTGCTCTTGGCATTCGTTTGGTTGTTTGTTTGTTTATTTCTTTGGGATTATTTTAAGGACCTCGAGGTCCCCACAGCTCCAGAGGCAGGACCTCCACGTGCTGCACGGATGTTCCCTCTCAGGCAGCTCCGATGGCACAGGATGGGGAAGGTCACGTCCCCTTTGTGCCACTGCCTGACCTGGATGTGCTGCTCCTCCTCTGTGTCCTGAAGGACCAAGGGCTCCCAGCATCCCTGCAGTTCCATTTCCACTGGGTGAATGATGTTTCCTGCACCCCTGGCTGCTCCAGGCTGTCCCCCAGGATTCCCAGATGGCAGGGTTAGATGGGATACTGGGAAGGAATTCTTCTCTGGGACGGTGGGGAGGCCCTGGCACAGGGTGCCCAGAGAAGCTGTGGCTGCTCCATCCCTGGAAGTGTCCAAGGCCAGGTTGGACAGGGCTTGGAGCAACCTGGGATAGTGGAAGGTGTCCCTGCCCATGGCAGGGTGTGGGGCTGGATGAGCTTTAAAGTTTCTTCCACCCAAACCATTCTGATTATGAAACCTCAGGACTGATCTCTCCAGCCTCTCCCAGAGGGATGGACTCCAAGAGGTGTCCTGGGGTCTGCAGGGTTCCCCCATCCTGTCCCACTCCCCTCTCCCAGGCAGGGTCGGCTGATTCCCAGCTGATTCCCACTATTAGTCTGAGCTCCCACAAGATCTGAGCCCTAGGGAGCCTGGCACAGCCCCAGGCAATCTGCTCCAGTGCATTGCTATCCTTAGAAAGGATTTGTAAACACAAATCTGGATCTTTTCTGCTGCAATCTCAGACCATTGTCGGGTCCCAGCCAGGCAGCCCCAGCTGCTTTGCTCTGAGGGCTGACAAGCTGGGAAAACCTGAGGCTTGAACAGGGCCTGGTTCTGCCCAGACCCCAATGGGCATCTGAGGAGGTCACCTCGGTCCTGCTGACATTCCAAAGAATCACAGAATCATGGAATGGTTTGTGTTGGAAGGGACATTTCAAGGTCATGGCAGGGACACCTTCCACTATCCCAGGTTGCTCCAAGCCCTGTCCAACCTGGCCTTGGACACTTCCAGGGATCCAGGGGCAGCCACAGCTTCTCTGGGCACCCTGTGTTCCTCACAGGCAACAATTCCTTCCCAGTCTAAACCAGGAGGATTCCTCAGCTCTGCCTTGAAGAAGAGGAAACCTCAGGTCAAGCAGCCAAGGAAAGGTCTGGCTGTCAGCTGCTCTGTGCCCTCCAAAGGGACCTAGGAGGTGTCCCAAGGTGGGAGGTGATCACCCACATCCTGCCTGGCATTTTCCAGGCTGCAGCTGAGGGCAGCAGCAGCGGTGGTGCTGACCACGAGTCCCTCTGGAAATAGCAAAGGGAAGAAAGCAGCAGATGGAGAAAAGGAGGAGCGAGACAGCGCGAGGGAGAATAAGTGGCTGTGCATGAGGAGCTGGGAGGAGTGGAGAGCAGAGGGAGCTGTAATTAGGGCAGGTTTGGTTGTGTGAATTTTGCTGGGTCTGCAGCAGGAGGTTGCCCAGCAGCTGCACAAATGATTTATTACATGCTCACTACATCTGCCCTGTAGGAAGGTAAATAAAATGTACACAGTGTCCCATTTACTCAGACAATCAGGGGGATATGACCCAATTTCTCTTTGACTCCGGCGTTTCCCTCCCCTGGGTGAGCCCCCCGGGAGGTGGGAGCGCCCCAGGCCCCCCCGGAGTCACATTTATCTCCCTGCTCTTGCTGTCAGAGGGATCCCGGGAGGCACGGTTGGGATTGACCCCCCCCCACCCCCCCGCACCTCCGGCAGCGCCCCCCCCAGGCACCGCTGACCTGTGGCNCGGGAGGTGGGAGCGCCCCAGGCCCCCCCGGAGTCACATTTATCTCCCTGCTCTTGCTGTCAGAGGGATCCCGGGAGGCACGGTTGGGATTGACCCCCCCCCCACCACCCCGCACCTCCGGCAGCGCCTCCCCCAGGCACCGCTGACCTGTGGCAAGGAGGGACAGCCCGGGAGGTGCCGGTCCCGCTCCAGGAATCCGCCGGCACCATCTGCGAGTGGGATTAGGGATGCTGTTCCTCTGACAGGGACAGGGAGAGCGACAGGAGCCGAGAGCATCATCTGGCTCCCACATCTGCCGGAGCTGCCGGGGCTCGGCACAGGCGGCTGCGCCGCGGGGAGGGGGCTCGGACCCCCCTTCGGAGGAGAAAGTGCTGTGTGAGCAGCGGCAACTGGATTTTCCATGGGTTTGCTCTGTCACTCAGCAGGTCTGGGGGAGATAAGGGCCCCTGCACCCTGGGATCCGTTTGCTGATATCCCAGATCCAGCCTTTGCTGAATGTGCAGGTTTTGGCCGCGCTGTTCCTGGCTGTTCCTGGGATTTTTATTTTTTTTTTTTCCAGCTCTCCTTGTTAAGGCTCCTCCGGCCTCCCCAGCAGGCAGCCCCGGGCAGGCAGGAGCCAGCTCCAGCCCTGCAGCCGCCGGGATTTGTTGCAGATGTGGGGCAGGGAGAGGCCGGGAAGGTGGCACGTGGCCAGGGGGGCCAAGGGCAACCGAATGGGCATAAAGTGGCCATTGAGCTAAAACCTCTCTTTGAGGGATTCAAGTTCAAGGATTTGGCTGTGCAAAGAAAGAGCCCGTGGGCCGTGGGCTCTTCTGAATCTCATTTCCACAGGACTTCAAGCAAATATTCCCTGGAAGCATGTTTAGTTTATCTGCTGGGTTTATCCCGCTGCATGCAGGAAAATACGGCTGGAAAACCCTTCTGGAGGGCTGAGGAGAGCGGCACGCAGGGGCTGGTGACAGCCGTCCCCGGCAGCCCCGGCGCTCCGGGATGGACACTGGCACCAGCCCCTTCCCCGGAGGGTCCCTCCTCTCCCCTCCTGCAGCCAGATGTTCCCCCAGCTGTGCAGGGCGGAGCAGGAGGAGGACAGGACACTGTTTCTTAGCAACAGCTGAAGGATGTGCTTGAACCCCGTCCCCAGCACCACCCTCCCGGCGAGTCCTGCGGGGCAACGGGCACCGTTCCCATCAGAGCGAGGCTCCACGCGGGATTTTTTCCCATTTTATCCTTCTTCCGCTCCATAATTTTGGGTTGCTTCAGACCCAGGGAGCTGCTCAGTCCTGGGCTGGGATGAATCCCGGCTCTCTGGGATGAGCGGGGCACACCCCGGAGCCGCTGCCCCTTCTCCCTCTGTTCACTCCAGGCTCCTTTCCCTGCTCCACGCTCCCGCTCCTCCCACAGCCCGAGGACAAAAACCTAATTGCACGACATAAATTATAGCAACTCTCCAAATAAAAGCCCAGGCAGAAAAGGCTGCGGCTGGATGGACACTTGAGGGCTATTAGAAGATGCATAAATTCCTTTCCTCGGGTTTTTCATTTTTACATGTCTAATTACAGTGAAAGGAGCCTTTCAAGGGCTGCTCAACTGCCAGGGCTCTCCGCAGCCCCTGGCAACTGGAGCGGGAAGAGGTGGCAGGGTCGGACACCCCCGTTTACCTTGGAGAGAGCCCGGGGCTAAACAAATGCCAAGGGCTTGGGAAGGAACGGAGAGGAACCGCTGCATTCTCTTGATCTCCCCCGGGAACCTGCAGCGGTTCCCTGGGCACCCATCACTCCCAGGGAGATGTCTGGGCCTTTGTGGTCCCTCTTTATTTATCTGACGCTCCTCAAACTTTAATTAAAGATGTCTCCTCGGGGTGTGCTTTAGCTCCATATTGAAGATGGACTGGCTGGAGAAAATGAAAATGAGCAGCGTTCCTGAGCACTGGGAATAAAAACCAGGAGGGGGATGATGGAATTTAATGGTCTGGCTGCCCTCCTCCCTGTGCTCTGGCCGTGGAGGCCCCAGATGTGCCAGGGTGGCTTGGAGGGAACAGGAAGGACCTGGGATCCACGAGGCAGGGGAATTTCAGGCTGGGATAGGGAGAAAAGCCCTTAAAGCAAGAGAAATGCAGCGGGGTCAGAGGGCAGAGCTGCTCCCAGCTCGGAGCACCCAGCGCCTGACGAGTTGCTGGGATAATTAGGGGCAATTTATACCTCCAGGTCAGGGGTTCACTCTGCCTTGTCATCGATTTTGAGGTGGGTGATAAACTGCTGGGAAAACAGAGCTGTCGGGATAACACGGGAAATGTCCCATTAGAGGGGGAGCTTCTGGAGCAAGCGCTGCCATCGGAGCCCTTCGGAGCCCCCCGTGGCTTTGCTGTTACTGTCCCCCCATCCCTGGGGCTGGCACAAGTCCCCTCTAATGCTCCTTCCCACGAGGGAAAGGTGTTGGGATGCTGGACATCAGCGTCCCCCCAGTCCATCATTTTTGGGAAGCAGATTTAAGAAGGCAGCCCCAGGTTGATGCTCACACAACACTCAGGGACAGTGATTTTTCTGCCTGGGAACCTGAAAACAAATCCAGGGAAGTTTTGTGTCTGCATTTGTCACTGCTTTCCCAGTGCTGGGGAACAGCCTTTGGCTCCTGGTCCTGGATCCATGGCCAGGATGGTTCCCAGGTGGAGGTGCTAAAGGCAGTAGAGGTGCTGGGGTGTGCAGAGCATGGATTCATCCTCAGTCCATCCTGTTCCCGTGCTTGCTCTGCTCCAGAAGCTATGGAAAAGGGAAGACCAGGCAAGGGGAGTGTTGGGAGCTCTCCTGCAGGGAAGGGTTGTCCCTTGGCTCACAGCTCTGATCACAGATGCAGATCCCGCTGCTCCCGGCGAGCACAGCAAGAGCTTAAATATGTTTGTTTCATGGCTTTCTTTGCAAACTGCTCCAGCAGGTAGAACACTTCCCAGATTTATTCCTGAAGCCAAAGAAAAGCAGCTGCAGGAGGGAGCTGGATGTGTGAGGCAGCTCAAGGTTCTGCTGCAGGGCACAGCGAGCTGTGCCCCTCTTCTCGGGATGCTCCCCCGGATTTGATTGCACCAGTGTGATCCCACTTTGGATAAGCTGCCTGAGCTGGAGCCTGGCTGTGCTTCCTCTAATTAAAGGTGTCAAATTATGCCCCAGACTGAAATCAGCAGCAGCAAAGTCCTTCCCATGTCCATGAAATCGTCCAGAGCTTGTGCCATGAAATTCCAGGAGAGGTGATGTGCTCTGAACTTCCTGGGCTGAGAAGTGCCCTTTTCACCCAAAGAGGTCCCAGACAATTAAACATGAGCTGGCTTGTTGCAATCAGGGTTAAAATTGCTCCATCTGTGGCTCAGGGCTCCTCCACAGCCCCTCAAAAACCAGGTGCTGATCCATACAAGTCTTGGAATCTGCAAGGGTGAGGATGGAGCAGTGCTGTGCTGAATCCCATGCTGGAAACACGGCTGGGCACTGTCACAGCCTTCCTGGTACCTCTCTGTGTCACTTTGGGTGATGTCCCACCTTTCAGAAATGATCCTTGTCCTGATGGAGACCCAATCCATGGGCAGTGTGGCAGGAATCAGGCATTCCCAACCACAAAGATTCAAGGAAACCCACACCTGCAAATGGATTCAGCAAAAAGACAAAACTCACCAGGTGAATTCTTTGCTGGAGCTGGGAATGAGACACCTGGAGAGCTCCATGTCCCCTCAGAACACTTGGGTTAGCAGATCCCCCTCACTGAGCACTCAACTCGTCACCTCTGTGGGGACAGATTTGTGAGCATGCTCCTGTCGTGCCAATAAAAATATTAATAATAATAGTAATAATAATAAAGGAGGGGGAAGGGAAGTGTGTAGGGTTGGAAAAGGGACTCTGCAGCCTGGAAAGCCACCCCTGAGCTCTGGCACAGCTTAGAGAAGCCCCTCTCGGCATCCCATCCCTGGGTGGTCTCTGCCTCTTAATTACAGGGTTAATGCCACGTTACGATCAGGAGAAGTTTCTTAGCCTGATAATGAGTAGGAAGCAGCTGTAGCCTGGAAAATGGAATAATTGCAGAGTGGAGCAGTGTAATTATAAGGTGTGGATCCACTGCCTCCATGTTTACCTAGAGGAGACAAAATCCCCTCAGAAGCTGCAGCCGTGGCAGCAGCTGGAGCTGTTCCTTGCAGGGGGGTGTAAGAGTGTAGTAAAGGGGGAGTAGGGACAAGTCCTGGCCTGGTCCAGTCGCTGAGGATGTGCTGGGGCTTGAGCTCAGGTGGACTCAGAGCCAGCAGCACCCAGCCTGTGCTGGATGAGCACCATTCCATCTTCTGGGAGGGGCATTTCCATGGAGAGTCACCGTGACAATCCCAGCTTGGACACAGCATCACAGGATGGGTTGGGTTGGAAGGGACCCTAAAGCTCATCCCATTCCAG
Organism: Notiomystis cincta; assembly: GCA_013398075.1. Taxonomy (NCBI): domain Eukaryota; kingdom Metazoa; phylum Chordata; class Aves; order Passeriformes; family Notiomystidae; genus Notiomystis; species Notiomystis cincta. The sequence continues at coordinate 71,713 of VZRX01014057.1, forward strand.
CCTCTGCCATGGATCTTTAAGATCAGCCCCGTCCCACATTCCCCTATCCCAGGTTGCTCCAAGCCCCATCCAACCTGGCCTTGGACACTTCCAGGGATGGGGCAGCCACAGCTTCTCTGTGCCAGGGCCTCCCCACCCTCACTGTAAAACCCTTGTTCCTCCCACATGCTCATTCTCCCTCATTTTCATTCTGGGAAAAAGCTTTTGCCAACTGGGTTTTTTTCCCCTGAAAAAGAGATTCGGCTGAATCCAAACATTTATTGCAGTTTTGCTGGGTCTGCTCAATTATTCTGCATTTTAAAAAGACAAAATATGCCAATGTGGAGAAGGAAAGTGGGTCAGGTTTGAGATGAGTGGCAGTAACAGTGACTGAAGCACAGCTGAGCTGTTCCAGCAGCTCTGTCCAATTGTCTCCTTGAGATCCTGATGCTCTCCTTGAGATCCTGCAGCCAGCACAACCTCGCTCCAAACCTATCCCGAGCTCCATTGCCTGTGCAACCTTTGGAAATATCTTCCTTTGATCTTCAGTAATGACCCTGTGCTGGTGTCTTTTGTGATGACTGAGCTGGAGAGGAGCAGGGGAAGGTGAGAAGAACCCTTCCCTAACCTTTCCCTTTCCCTTGCCAAAGTCCTTCACCAGGTCTGGGATCTTCTGCTGCTCATCGGCTGGAAAGTGGCTCAGGCGCCACTGAAGGAGTTGGACCAAGTTCTGTGGTGAGAGACAATGAATTAACTAATGAGGGGGAATTTTTCACGGCCCCACACATTTCCCAAATGTTCCTGGGACATACTTTTCCCTGTGGCAGATGTCCAGCTGGCCATCGCTCTCTGCCTGGGATGGGATGTTCCCATCCCTTGGCAGCCTCTCATACAATCCCAGAGCATTGGGGCTGGAAGGGACCTTAAAAATCATCCAGTGCCACCCCTGCCATGGGCAGGGACACCTTCCACTGTCCCAAGTTGCTCCAAGCCCCGTCCAAACCGGCCTTGGACACTTCCCAGGGGTGGGACAGCCGGAGCTTTTTCGGGCACCCTGTGCCAGGGCCTCCCCACCCTCATAGTAAAAACTTCTTCCCAATATTTAATTTAAACTGAGTCTCCTTTGGGTCGATATCTGGGCACTGGGTGGTTCCTGTGCCAGCTGCTCCATGAGCACCCAACCCCTGACTCCCTCCCTGCCTCCCCAAGGGACCAGAGCCCCTTGTGCTCCTGCACTGGACCCTGGGGATAAAACCAGGGGTGTGTGACTGCAGCGGGGTCCCTGAGATGCTTCAGGAGCCCCATCCTGGCAGAGGGATCCATGCCCTATCCCTGTCTCACCTCCTCCCCAGGGATCCCCCTCAGCTCCCAGAATTCCTGCACAGGTTTAAATTGGGCTGTTCAGACCTCCAGGGCAGGAAAGGCAGGAGGATGCAAACAGGAACTCAAGTGGCTGATTTAATTCCATGTTCCCATTGGAATCAGTGCTTTATTGGAGGCTGGAACAGGGAGCTCCAGCACGGAACTCCAGCCTGTGCCAGGGCTGTTCTGGAGGCAGCAGGAGTTACACCCTGATCACTTTTACTCGTTACCAGCAGCTCCAAATCCCTCTAAATTCCTCTTGTCTCTCTCCTTGATTTCCCCCTAGTCCTGCATGCTGAAGTCTGCAGAATCCCTGCCTTCCCTGTCCATTAAGCTTTTAACACTCCCTGCATTTCCCGACAATGCCGCAGATCCCATTACAGCTCCTTAAATGTTAATTTTTATTGATTCTATGCACAGACATAAAAATCCACCCCCATACAAACACCAGACATATATTGAGATATATATTGATATCTAGCAAGTGGTTCCCGGAGCAGGAGGCTACTGGAAGTGGGTTACTGGGACCCCAGGGAGTGGGGGAATCCTTCCCAGTGGGAGGGAGGCCAAAGGCAGGGCATTCCATCAACAAGAACTCAGGAAGCAAAGGGACTTTCCTCAAGGTATTCCTGAGGAAAAGGACTTGAGGATCTGCTGGGATGGATTGAATCTGAGGTGACAGAAGGGGATGGCCCCAGGAATGGGGGGGAATTTCCAGGGTTTTTGCTGAGATGAACCCCTTGCTCCCCACATGACCTGACAGCAGCCCCATGCTAGGCACACAGTGAACATCCTGCACCCATCCTCCCTCAGATCCTTCAGAAGAGGTGCATTTCCCTGGGAAAGGGGTTGGTTGCCTCAGAGATTACGGAGTTGTTGGGTTCTGAGTCGTGACCACAGCATTAAAGCAGAACAGAGCAGCCAAATGGCTTTGTTAATCCTCTGCCTTTGATTTCCAGCACCGCCCGTTTGCAAACACAGCTTTAATCTCCGTCCAGCGAGCTCCACGAAGGACACGGGAAAAGGAGGAGGATGCTCAAAGAGAAAGCAGCTGAGGATGACCCAGAGAGGGCCCTTGCAGAGACACTGGGTGTCCTCAGCCAGCTCTGCCCCCTCCCAGCTGCTTGATGGCCATGTGCAGGTGACTCAGCTCTGGGAAAACTCATTCCCATGTTCTTTATCTGGGAAAAATAACCTGCCCTGGCTCTGAGCTGCTCCCAAAGAGCATCAGTGTCACCTGCCACAGGGCAAAGCTTCACATGGGCAGCTTGCAAAAGGAACAAACTGGTGCTTGGATTTACATGGGAATGAGAGGAGCCACAGGGTTCTTGCTGGGACATTCAAAGTGACTCCAGGAGGGACTGGAAGTCAAATTTTCACCTGCCATCAGTTTTCTACTGCATGAACTCCATCCAGTCCCCCTATGCATCGTCCCTGTGCAAAGGGCTGGGCTTGAAACTAAAAGAGGGAAGTTTTACATTAATTAGGAGGAAATTCCTCCCTGGAAGGGTGGTGAGGCCTTGACACAGGCTGTCCAGAGAAGCTGTGGCTGCCCCAGCCCTGGAAGTGCCCAAGGCAGGGAGTGGAACAAGATGAGTTTTAAGGTCCTTTCCATCCCAAACCATTCTGTGATTCTGTGATTGTTTCATAGGAGATGGCACATGGGGAGCCTGGGAGAACTGTGGCACTGGGGAAGTGGCTGTTCCTGCTGTGGCAGCAGGTCCATTGGCACTGCTGTGGGGCTCCACAGAGCTGCAGCTGCATTGGTGGTTCTGTTTCACGGCTCTGTTGAGTGTCAGGAGGGAGGAGAGATGGAAGCAGCTTGATTTTCCTGAGAATGATCCATTTAGAGAGCGATGGCTCAGCCAATCCTTTGGGAAAAGCCCGGGGGCCTACGTGCAGCCACAAGTGTTATTGAGACTTTCAGCTCCGACACCAGCTCCCATCCATCACGTCTGCCCGGCCTTCCCACCGCCCCTCCTCCTCCTCCCACCAGTATTCCCAGAGCAAACTCCGCTGACCCTCCCAAGGTCCCCGCTCACCTGCTGCCTGACATGGTCTGGGCTCGTCCTCCGGCGTTGGAAGGGTTAAGCCCTGCCTGCCCCGAGGCCACGCTTCACTTGATAATGTCATCAGCTGGTGACAGTGTTAATGGGGGGATCAGGTGCAGGAGGCGGCTGCATTACCCTGGAGAGAGATGAGCTGTGTCCGGAAGAGCCAGAACTGGAAACGTGCAATGACTGCACCAGGGATGGCCTTCCCTCCTTCCCTGGCTAAAGCATCAGCTGCCCCTCCGTGGGGAGCACCCTCCTCCCTCTTGTTCCATGAACCTCTCCCCTTCCTCCTCCTCCTCCTCTGTGCCACATGGGATCGTGTCCCTCCAGGCTGCTGCTTGCTCCATCCCGGGCATGGTCCCTGTGGTGCAGAAGTGGCAGCACTGCTAAGCCAGTGCCAGCATCCCGCTGTCCCAAGTACTCTCTTCATCCTTCCTGCTGTCCCCCACCTGTGCCATCCCCTGTCCCCCTCCTGTGCCATCCCTGCCACTCTCCTGCCTGTTTAACACACTGGGAATTTTTTCAACATGTGTTTAAACCTCTGTGTCTCTCCAGGAGATGAAGGCTCCATCCACAGCTTCTCCCTCCCAGTATCCCAGCAGCCCCAGACAGGCAGGGAGTGCTGGGATACTGGGGAACTCGCTGCTGGGACATGCTGGTGTTCCCTCTCTGAACACTGGATGAAGTCACCGTGCGCTTTTCCCAGGCTCGTCCATGTGGGAGATTTGTGTGGGTAGTGGTGACTTGGGACGCTCTCCTGGGAGCTGAGCAGGGCTGGGAGTTCCTGGGACAGAAAGCAGGATCTGGGCAGGGGAAGCAGCAGAGGAGGCAGGAGCAGCTCTCACTCCCTTGGCAGCATCCTGCCCATCTGTACCTGGTGTTCCAGAGCCACTTGGAAACCTTCTCATCCCTTGGAAGCGTCCAAGGACAGCTGAAAGTGTCCCTTGCCATGGCAGGGGCAGGAACGGGATGAGCTTTAAGGTCCTTTCCAACCCAAACCATTCCCTGATTCTGTAATTCCATGATTCCACAAAAAGCCCAGGAACACTGAACGAGAGGTGACCCTGGTGCTGTCCCAGGGTCTGAGGCTGTGACAGGGACCACCTAAAACCTCCTGCAGAGACCTTCCAGCATCACTATGAGGGGCACCCTGTTCCATCAGCTGCAGAGCAGGACAAGTGGTTTCCCAGTTGGATCAGAGCAGGCTGGATGAGTCCCAGCAGAAAGCCCTGAGGAGCCCTTGGACAGTGAGGAGGGAGAAGAGCAGGCAGGAGAGGCTCTTGTGCAAAGCCTGGATTTAAATAAACAAGCAGCAGGCAAAGAAGGGTGGGATTGGAGGAGAACTCCTTCAGCTGAGGTTTCCATGAGTGCTTCCATGGGTACACAAACCAGGCCAGCACGAGGAGTTTGTCCTGATATTCCTTGTTCTGCACTTTCTCAATAAACATCTCAGGGCAGGACCTTTAGTGGGTCCAGTGGGGACAGCAGGGACATCTTTCCTTGGGTTGTTATTAATTGTTTGTGTTCTGCTGGTGCTAGGAGAGCTTTCCCGGGGTTATCCAAGGAAAAATAAGCTTTTCCAAACAAGTATCTAAAGACTGAAAGTGCTGCCATGGCCTCACCACCTCTCCAGCCTTGGCTGTGCCTCCTGCATCCCTTGGGATCTGCTGGCACTGAGGACAGAGCAGCTTCCCCTCCCTCCTTCTCCTGTGCACCATCGGGGCTTCAGCCACTTCCTCCCTCAATCTGGGGACCCCATGGTCCAGTCCTGTTCCTTATCTTCTCACTATCACCTCTTGCTGGCTCGACTCTATCTTCTCTCCCTGAATTTGGGGGATGTTTTCCTCTCTGGGGGTCCTGAGGAGCCGTGTCCATGTGCAGTGACCCCGGTGAGACTGAGACAGAGGCTTGGAGAACAGGAGTGAGGGGCAGGAATGGAGCAGCCAAGCCTGGGAAGTGCTTCCCATTGGAGCCAGGCTGCCCTGGCAGCCAACCTCAAGTCCTTGCAGCTTCTCAGCTCTTCTCACCCTGTCAGTTATTAAAGATGTCCCCAGTTTCACCAACACGAGGAATTTTTGCTCAGGGAGCAGGACAGACAGATTTTAACTGAGCTGCTGCTCCCCAGGCGTGTTCTCTGCACAAGAACATCTTATTTCTATCACCCTTTCACCACCCTTTTCCCCCCATCTTCCCCCTTCCCAACTTGGTTACGAACCAACTTGGAAATCTCAAACTCGGAGCCAGCCCCTTATTTTTAATTAATGCTCTCCCCTCTCCCCCAGACCTGCCGGGCTTTGCTGACACTCTCAGCATCCCAAAGAGCCTCGAGAAGCGGCTGAAACCTCCGTGGAGAGGGGGCCGTGCCCACCTCCCCCGGTTCCCACACTCCCCACACCTCCGTATCCTTCCCGGCTCCCGGTTTGCGTTTCCCCCGCACTGCCGGCTTCTCCCGGCTCGGCTCTCAGACAGCTGTGATGGATCAGTGACAAGCTGCCTTTGTGTCCTCCTCTTGCACAACAATAGATACTCCTGTCTGTTTATACAAGTTTGAATTTGTCCCTATAAATACGGGGTGGAAGAAACAGTAGACTATAGATTGCACCCTGACAGCTGAAAGATTAAGGGAATCCATTAACTAAACCAACTGCCTGGAAATCTTATGCAGAACATACACCTGAAAGCCATTACTGCTGTCCTGTCATGCTGCTTTATCTCTTTATTTAGGACCCTTTTTGTTTGGTTGAGGGGTTGCTGTTTTTTTCTGCTTTTTTTTTTCCCCCCTCTAATAATGTAAACTTGTTCTGGAGTAACAGAGGAGCCCTTGATGAAGTATCTAAGTATTTTCTGCTGAAGAATTTATGAACTCGGAGCCAGCACTGTCCTTGCCAGATCCCATGGAGCGGGAGGGGAGGGGGCACTCGCCTGTCTCGGGGTTTGTGCAGTGAATGGCCTTGGCTCGGGTTTCCCTGCACTGAACTGTTTGCTTTGCTCTCATGGGCGACTCTGCCTCACTTCAATCTCTGGCTGCACTTAACCTTTTTTCACCTGAATTCTCTCCCTCCTTCCCTCCCTCCCCACCTCTCCCGCCGGCTCCCTGCTTTCCAAAGCCCACCCTTCAAGTTCACGAGTGCAGCAGTCGCTCGGCTCTGCCGGAGCCGGGCGGGATCCTGGCTCTGATACTGTTGAAGTCTTTTTTTCCTGCCGGTCTATTCAGGAATGCACACAATGCCCGTCTCCATAGTGCCCGTGCAAGCTCCTTGTCTCCACCAGCACCACGCCTGCTCCTCTCCGGCCTCCTCCCCTCCTGGCTGGGCGCTGGGGGTTTCTTTCTGCACCTTGCTGGGAGCCACAATTAGGGAAGAGAAAAGTAGAGACGTGCGGCTGTTCTGAAGAGAAAGTCATTTCAGACTGACAGAGAGGGTTTAGATGGGAAATTGGGAAGGAATTCTGCCCTGTGAGGGTGATGCCTCAGGTTTCCCAGAGAAGCTGTGGCTGCCCCGTCTCTGGAAGTGTCCAAGGCCAGGTTGGAGCAACCTGGTCTGGTGGGAGGTGATCCTGCCTGTGGCAGGGAGGTGGAATGGGATGGGCTTTAAGGTCCTTTCCAAGCCAAACCATTCCATGATTCCATTCTGGAAGCACTGCTCACACAGAGCCTCTCCCACTCCCACACAACACAAGAGGTGCAGCTGTGCACGAATCACTGGTTGGCCTTTGGAATCTGTTTGCCTGGCAAAACAGAGGTTGAATCCCCTCTGTTCCCCTTTTTCCTCATCCTGCTTCCCCTCTCCCAAGGTGGGAGAGGCAGAGCCTCTCCAGCAGCACTGCAGCATTGCTGGTGTGACCTTGCAGCTATCAAATGACTTCTGCCCGATGTTCTCAGGCTGGACCCTCGTCTCAGAGGGCGACATCGAGAGTCCAGTCCCTTCCACTGTCACCTGGGTAGCTGTGTCCTTCGTTTGGGACGGGGCAGCAGTGGGAGACCTTTCCACAACCGCAGCGGTTCCGTGCAGGCTCTCCTTGGGTGGGAGGGTGACCCCCCTGTGGCAGAGCCCCCGTCCCGTGCCGATGGTGAGTGATTAATGCTGTCCCCAGGCAGGAATAAAGTTTCAGGAGCTGCTATTGTCAGGGGAACCGGAGCGGCTCCCATCCCGCTGGACAGATAGTAACCATGGCAACGGCGGATACACCGGGAAAGGGCCGGGAGGGTTTGGTGACCGATGGGACACCGGAGGGGAGATCCCTTTCAAGCCCATCCCTGGGTGTCACTGAGATGTGAAGAGTTTGAAAAGAGGGTTTCGAAGTTAAAGCAAATGAGATGGGGAATTTTGTTCCTCTCTCCCTCTAAGTTTGTCCAAATTCCCATTCAAGGCTGCTGGGCTGGATCCTGTCTCAGCATGGATGGTGCCTGCTAGGATTTCTCTGAGTTGGGAGGGAGATGTTCCTCAGCAGCTGGGAACAATCAGAAAGGAGTTTAGGGATGGAAAGGCAGGAATGAAGGATGGGAGGATGCAAGTGAAGCAGCTGCAATCGCGGAAAATCCTGGATGAATCCACAAAAGAAAACCCACCCATTTCAGGAGGCTCTGGGATGCTGGAGGGATCCCTGTCCCTGGTCCATGGCTCTGCAAAAGCACTGAAAATGTCCTGGAGCACCTCTGCCAAGTGCTGCGGGGAACTTTAGGCAGGGAAGAGCTTGGATGAACGACCGTGGGTGCACCATCAATGGCTTCTGCTTGAAAGTTGTCTCTGGGACTTCAGCCATGGATGGATGTGTTGGAAGGTTCTTGGACACCTTTGGTGAGCTTTGGCAACAGCTCTGAATGGACATCCACTGACCATCAGTTGGGCCAAAACTTCTCCTGGAAGAATCAGTGGGATTTTAGGAAAGGATGGGTGGGTTTGAAGGCATGGATGCTGTTTTAGGCTTGCTAGGGAGCTCTGGGAATCCAGGCCAGGATCTCCAGTGTGGAGATACTCCAGGGAAGAATCCATGGTGGTCCTTCCTCCAGACCAACCATCAGCCACCCTGGGAAGTGTTTTCCACCTGGGAGATGACAGAAAGGGCTGGAGATGGAACGATGAGCCCCGTGCTGCCAGAGGACTCCCATGTAAATCCGATTGTGCCGGAGAGGGCTCCATGCAGATCAGGCTCGTTTGGGCTGTGCTGGGGGGAAATGGAAGAGGCTGGGAGAGCTGGGGTTGCCAGGCAACACTCCCCGTATATTGGGAAGACAAATCCCACAGTAATGGAAAGAAGGGATCCTTTCCTCGCCGGTTGTTTGTTTCTCTCTTCCTCCGTGGTTCGGCTCGCTCGGATCCCGGCTGTGGCTCCAGGGAACAACGTGACCTTTTCATGCTCCAAAGGACCAAGAGGTTTATCCTTGGTGATGAAAACTGGGATTTTTGGATCTGCTGGGGCAGAGGGCTGGTGGAGACAGGCATGCCTGGTTTTGGGAGGAAAAGGGATTGTGGGAAAAGCCAGTTCCTTATCTCTGGACACATCCCACTCATGTACCACTTGCTTTTGGCAAACATTTGTGTGTTTGCTCTTTCCCTGTCTCCAAGGAAGCATTTTGTGGTCCCTGCTCTGAACAGGGGCTGAGGTTGGTGTTGGGCTCTGCCTGGATTGAGGTTGCTCTGTCAGCACCAGGTGACTGATTCCATCCCTCTGATCCCATCACTCATGATTCCAGCTCAAACACAGCTGGAGCACCGAGCACCCTCAGCGAGCTGTTTGCAATCAGCCAAGAAAAAAGCAGGCAGACAAGTCTCCCGCTCCGGGTGTTTAAACACTTCCCAACAACAAGAAAAGCTGGAGGAAATTGCGATGATGAGACCGACCAGAATTGGAGGCTTAATTTATCCCATCTATCATTTGCTCCGATGCATCCAGCCAGCTCGATTTTCCATCAGTGCTTTTCAGGGATGCAACTGGGGTGAGAAGGAGAAGAGACAAAGTAGGATGAGAATCCAGCTTGGGGAGCATTCGCTGAGCACACTCTGCTGTGTCAGTGTCCAGCATCCTGGCCCAGACTGGCAGCATTCCCTGCTCCCAGGAATCCTCAATCCTCAGGAGCGCTGACCTTCGCTCAGAGGTTGGACTCAGTGTTGGAAGTGTTTTCCAACATTAATGATTCTATGCAGAGGAAAGCCCCAAAGAGTGGTGGTTCCTCTTCCTACCCATCAGGCAGAGGAAGCAGGCCCAAGCCATCGGATTCCGGTGCTGCTCCTGGGAATTCCACCGTCCCTGGGAGCGGTGACCTTTGCTCAAAGTTTGGACTTGATCTTGGAGGTGTTTTCCAACATTAATGATTCTGTGGAGAGGAAAACCCCGAAGAGTGGTGGTTTCTCACCCCACCACCCCTCTCCCCACCCATCAGGCAGAGGATCCACCCCAAGGCTGGGCTGGAGCCATCGGATTCTGGAGCTGCTGCTCCCAGCTCCGCTCGTTTCTGTCTGCAATTAGCTTGGAGCAGCATGGTAAATATTTCATACCTTAGAGCAAAGGTTGTTTAATTTTTCATTCTCTTAAAGCTGCTCATGAATGTTTTACGGAGCTGATCTCCTCGGCTGGAATGGGAATGGGGAAGCACGAGAGAGGTGTCCTGCAGCTCCAGGTTTGGGAGTGTATCCAGTGACCCCTCATCCGTGGTGGATCTTAATTGAAGGTGCTGATGAGCCCGACTGGAGCGGGATGTTGAGCAAAGCATCTTTACAGAATCTGCTGCCATGTGAAATAAATGCCTCTAATATCTCTCTCCAATCCTATTTATTCCAGCAGGAATTAAATTGTCCTGTATTCCATGGACTCAGCAAGAAGACAACCCCCAGCTAGTGTGTCATGGCACTTTCTGCTCTGGGGTTTTTGAGAACTCACTTCAAGTTCCACCGTTGCTGGGATCTGCCAAAAATGCCATTTCCTGAAGCCATTGCTTCTTCTCATTGTCATGTGGAAGGTGGCCCTGCCCCTGTGGAGGGTTGGAACCTGGTCTCTTCCAACCCAAACTATTCCAGGATTCTGAGTTTCTGGAATGACCACCTTGTTTCTTCTCCATTTCACTTTCTCCAGGAAGAGAAAGCCAAGAGCAACTCTGCTTGTGACATTTCCCACCCAGGCTTTTCATTCCAGATGCCAGGGAATTCCCTGGACTCAGATCCTTGTCTGCCTCCCTGCTGGACAAGCTGAGGGGGAAGTGGATTGGATGAACCCAAATTAAATCCTCAGGAAAGGACTTGGGAATTTAATCCCAGCTGGGAACTCAAGCATGCAGGATGTGCTCCCACAGCTGCATTCCCTCCATCCCTGCTCCTGCTCTCTCCCTCTGCCCACATCCTCTGGTGCTTTAATAGGAACAGATTCCCAAAGCCTTTAGCACCCATGCATTGGATCAGCTCCTTCCACTTGTGTTTTGCCGACCTGTTTTTATTGCACAACCAGGCTGGAATGCACAGAGTCCTGGCAGGGAGCTGGTTTCTTTGGAAGACTTCCCTGGAAAAAAGTTCTTCTTTCTGCTTTTTCCTTCCTGAATCAGAAGCCCCATCCCTGGAAGTGCTCAAGGCCAGGTTGGATGGGGCTTGGAGTAACCTGGTCTGGCTGAAAGAGTTGGACCAGGTGGCCTTGAAAGGTCCCAAATTATTCTGTGATTCCTTCCCCACACTCAGCAACTCTGGAAAGAGAAGGGATGCCACAGGTGTCCTCCCAAACCTCTGGCTTTTCCCTGTGCTTCCCTGTCCTTACTGAGCTGCCTCATCGAGCCTGATCCAGGGGACATCCCTCAGTCCAGTGGTCTCTGCTGCAAACATTTGGAATTCCTTTTCCTCTGCAGAAATGGAGGAACACACATGAAAGGGGAGGAGAAAAGAAAGGAATACAGAGGAAAAAGGGCACAAAAATGAGGAATACACACTTTAGAAGGAATGAAAAGCAGGAATACACCTGATAAGGGACACAAAAAGGAGGAATACACATGATAAAGGGCTTTAAAAGGAGGAATACACACCACAACAGGCACAACAGGGAAGGAATACGCATGACAAAGGACAATTACCAGGAGTAATGAATTGCCTGGGATCTCTTATCAGATGTGTTATCTCCTTTCTTCTTCACTTTCCCTTGTTTGGGACCTGCCCAAGTGGATTCCCTGTATTTCAGCCCCCACATGGATGATCCTCACAGGCTGTGCTCTCCCATGGCAGTTTGGGGTGACCTGATGGACTTTGACTAGGCTGGTTTTCCCATCGAATTCCAGTAGTCTGGACACCCAGGGACAACCAAATTCCCGATCTGAGTTCGGCTGCTGCCCAAACCAGGAATTCAGATCCTCTGTTCCCATGTGCTTGTGCCAAGCAATGGTTTTAACACAGAACTGCAAGAAAATCCTCATGAAAAAGTTATCCAGTGAATGCTGCAGCTGGGATGAGCTTTCCTGAGCCTCCCCGGGGCTCTTGGATCCAGGATTTGTTGGCCCTGGCATGGAAGGACTTTGGAGAGAGTTTTGTGGTGGCCCCTCCCTGATGGCTTGAATCCACATGGGACAGAGGTGACAGCAGGAGGGATCTCCTTCCCCATCCCCGAGTCACCTCGGGGTAGGAGCAGGGATGCTCTGAGGTGTCACCATCTGTCCCCTCTCCACACCCTAAGGCCACATGCTGCTGGGGGACATGAGGAGCAGGTCACACCCCCTCCTTTGTGTGTCCAGACCTGCCACCTGTGTGTGTCCTGTTCAAAGAATTCCTGGTGCAAGCTGCACTTGGATTTCCATTCTTTTCCCTGGGGCAGGAGCAGGTGATCAGCCCAGGAGCTCTGGAGCACTCGGAGCTGCTGGGATTTGGCAAGGAGGCTCTGCTCTTCTCCTGGAGATAAAATGAAATTTGGGATGCAGGTTGTGGTTTGGGATGCAGGGTTTGGGGACAGCTGGATCCACACTGTTGACACAAGGAGCAGGGAGCCTGGGATGGGCAAGGAGAGGGGACCAGCCTGTTCTGACACCTCCCACCACCGGTGACACAGGGAGCTGAGTCAGGTGGCAAAGCCAGAGGAGCTTTGGGAACACTGACCAGGAATTCCTAATGGATGAAATCACCCCGTGGCACCTGATATTGTAGCTGCAGCCTGCTCCCTGTGTGCTTTCCATGAATCCATTAATTAGGGACTGAGTCTCGGAGCAACATTAACAAATCATCAGGATGCTTTGTCTGTGCTCCCTCTGAAAGCTCCCATTTGGAAATCTGATTAGGATTGGATCATTTTAATCAGTGACCGAGGAACACAGAATCCCTGTCCTCCCTCTCTGCCTGAGTGATGCAGGCACACGGCCTTGAATTCAGGCAGCTCTCCATAACCTTTTCCTGGAAAATCAAAGGAATGGGGGTGTGAGGGGCTCATCTTCTGCAGGGCTGGGACACCTTGTCCAAAATTCCTTCTGGAAGATTCAGCTCATGCTGGGCTTGAGCAGCAAAAAGGGATGAATAAAAAAAGAGTCAAAGACAATAAACAGGAGGACAAAATGCTCTGGAAGGCAGTGAGGAATGTAAGTGATGGTTTAGTGTGACCTGGAATCTCCAACAAACAATTCCAGCAGCAAGGAAAGGTTTCCCACCAGGAGGCTTCCATGAGTGCTTGTCCCAAATCATCCTCACCTCAAATGCCAGCGCAGAGTCCTCTGAGGAGGGACAAACGCTCTCATCCGAGGAGGAACAAACACACGGATCCAGACCAGATTTTTTACTTCACCTCCCCTGCCTGAAAGTCTGCTGCTCCCAAAGTGTCAGACAGGGAAGAGACTCCCCTTTGTCTCTTCATTCACTGGGAAGAATCCATCATCCAACACTTTTCACCTGCCTCAGTCACAGGTAAATCCCACACCAGATTTTCTTGCACTCAAACCCTTCACGCTTCCTCTCACCTCCCTCGATGGGACAAATAAAGCTCCATAATATGCAAAATCCCTGATTTTTTGAATTCCTTCCACTCCAAGATGTCTTTTGGCAAGGAGCCTTCTGCAGAAGGGATGAGCCCCATCTGTGCCAAAATGCAACTCAACCCCCCGCTTGCAGCCCTAGGTCGGATTTTGATCATAACTCTGCTTTGAATACATGGAAGCATTAAAAAAAAAAAAAAAAAAAAAAAGCGGGGGGAGAAAAGGACATTCAATGGAAAACCAAGAGCTTTGAAATGTGATCTGGGCTCGGGCAGCACCGGGGGCTGCTGCCGAGCGGCCTCGCCGCGCTCCCGGCGCTCTCCCGGCGCTCTCCCGGCCTTCCCCCGGCGTTCCCGGCCGCTGCCCCGCCGAGAGAGCCTTTTGTCTTCCCAGCAGGCTGGGGCTGAGCGCTGGAAGCCGCTTCCCAGAGGGAAGGCAGCTTGTTTGCAAGAAAAAGGCGAGTTTTCTTTGGCTTTTTTTGAAAAATAATCTGCCATTTATTTATTTTTTTTTTCCTATATCTGCATAAATGCTGCAATTCTTTGTGGGATTTTTTTCCCCCCTTCTCTCCGCTAACAAATGCTCCAGTGTCTTTTCCAGCATAAAAGGGTGGGGGAGGGAGAGGCACAACCCCCTCCTTCCCAACCAAACCAGCAGCATATTTGCACTGGTTAATTTAATCGGGAATTAATGCCATTAGCGGATTAAACACGGCAACAGCCCCGGCTCCCGGCGTGAATTCCGGCGGAGCAGACGGGGCGTGGATCCAGCACACGCTGACAATGAAGTGGGAAGGAGCCGGGCTGGGCGTGGTGCGATCCGGGGTCCTCCTGCATCCCTGTGAGGATCCGTGTGGCACAGGGACAAGGAGGACCGGGATGCGGGGAATTCACTGCCGGCCACGGGCAGGGGTGGGATGGAGGCTCAGGAAAAAGGCTCTGGGTGCATTGTTTAGGTCCATCCTCGGTTTTCTCCTCTGTAAAATGGGCAAAAAGACATGGGTGCAGCATAGTCTGGAGCACGATAGCAACAGGGTTATCCAGGAGAGCCCAGGGATCAGCAGGAATGTGCTGGAAGAGGCAGGAGAAGGGAGCTCTGGCTCCCTTTAGCACAGCCTGAGTTGATGTCCCAGCCAGGTGACTGTGCCTCGAATTTGGGATTCTGTATTTCCCAGGAAGTGGGAAACAGCTTTTTCTCCACAATTTCTTCCTTCCCTGTCCCTCCCTGCTCATTTTCCTCTGAGGAACTCAGGTTTGGAACACTTCCCCCCCCATTCCTGGTGGAAAACCTGGCTGCTCGATGCCCTCTGCTCCTTTCTTGGGAACTCTACCCAAGTGTGGGACATTCTCCTCTCCTTCACCTTGGGGTGGCAAAGGGCTCCCAGTCCCTGTTCCACCTCCACTGGAGGAACAGGAGAACCCAGGGCCTGGGCAGGGAGAAGGGGCAGCGCTTTGGGTGAGGAGTTTTAAGGAAGATGCCCTCAGGAAAAAATGGGATTGTGTGGAGAAAGCATCCAAAGGGGAAAATCTGCACATCCAGATGCACCTGAGTATGCAGGTGATGCTCAGGGGCTGCACCAGGGGCAGCCAAGGAGCCAAGAGGAGCCAGAGGGATGCACAGGATGCGGAGGAAGAATGAGCTGAGGTGACGTGGAGACAGCACAGCCTGAGCCAGAGCCTTTGGAGCGTAGGGAGAGGGAAAGGAAGGGAAGGAGGCCAACAGAAGCGTCACTGGGACCGGTCAAACATTTCAGTTTTGGCAGCTGCGCTCCAAAATTCTCAACGAGCCCGAAAGAAAAAGAACTAAAGAAAACCACTTCAATAAACACTAAAAAAGACCAGGGCCTTTTATTGGAATGTGATTTGCACAGGATTTTTGTTAGCGGGTGACAGGATCCCCTCCCTCCCTGGCGAGGCACCTGGCAGGAGAGCAGGGATGAATGGAGGAGGGATGGATGAGCAGCTCGGGAATGTTGGCTGGATGGCTGGCAGCACTCCCCAGCTCGGGTGGGATGGGCTGGCACAGCATTTGGGCTTTGCTGCCAGTCCGTGGAGAGGTGAAGGAGCAGAGCAGAGAGTGGGAGCATCCACAGCTTCGCTCCCAAAAGTTTCCCAGAGAAGCTGCGGCTGCCTCATCCCTGGAAGTGTCCAAGGCCAGGCTGGATGGGGCTTGGAGCAGCCTGGGACAGCAGAAGGTGTCCCTGCCCATGGAAGGATGTGGGCTGGGTGACCTTGAAAGGTCTCTTCCACCCAAATTCCATGTTTCCATAAAAGCTGCCCAGCAGCCAAATTCCTGCTGGTGCCAGTGAACACCCAGACCTGCAGCTCCTGACTCCGGGAGATGTTTCTTACCTGGCTGCATCCCTGCAGGACTCCTTGCTGCCCATGCCAGCCCAGAGGGTGCAGAAAGGTGCAGAAAGAGGGTGCAGAAAGCCCTGGGTGGGTCCTGAGGACCTTTGGGTGCTCCCTGGCGCTGCAGCCAAGCTCCACGTGCCCCTCTCCCACCCGTATCCCCCTTTCTGGAGCCCTCAGCCATCCTGTTTTCCATTAGGTCCATTAACTTTTGGACTCTTAATCCCCTTCATGGAATAAATCACTGCTCCCAGGCTGATAACTCCTCTTCCCCTGGAGCCATCACCCCGGGCTTTCATTCCAGGCGGGATTGGAGGCTCTCCCTGCTGGCTGCAATCAAGCTGCATTCTTTCAGCAATTATTTTGTGGCGCTGCTCTCCCCTCGGGAATTTTGGGGGCTCGCAGCTTTTTGCGCTCACAGGCTTCCTGTGGCTCCTTATCTCCAGCCAAGAGGTCCTTCCATTGCCCCTCCTCCGTCTGCCACAGCCCTGGATATGGATCCTGGTCCAAAATGCTTTCTGCACACGTTTGTCAGGCTGGAGCTTTTGCAGCTGGGCTGGGAGGGCAGTGCTGTGTTCCCTGTCACTGGGAGCAGCAGCTCAGCCAATGTATGGGATCAGGGTTTCTGGGATCACCAGGATAGTTGGAGGAAGCTCTACAAGGGTGGCACAGGGAAATGGGGGATAGGGAGGAGAGGGGGAATTCAGAAGCACAAAGGAGCCTTTGCTTCCCTTAGGGCTTTGCTGCAATCCTTGGCTGGGGACTCCTCATCCCTGGAAGTGTCCAAGGCCAGGTTGGATGGGGCTTGGGGCAACCTGGGATAGTGGGAGGTGTCCCTGCCTATGGAATGGGATGGTGTTTGAGGTGCCTGTGCCTGCTCAGCCCACCCGTTCCCTCCGTGACATTCCTGACACCACAGAACTCACCAACCACTCAGGATCCTCAACATGGATGGTTTAGACTTAAGAAAAAAGGACAAAACAATTCATTTTCCTTTGGTTTTATTTTGAGGTTGGATCAATCCTCTCTCCTGAAAGGAATTTTGATCGAATTCACCTCAAGAAGCCAGTCAGGGTGTTGGTCCCCTGCCAGCCAGGTGCTCCTGGCAGGATGGACCCTCTCGAGCTCATCCACTGAGATTCCCCAAAGCACAACCCTGCTGTGGGCCTGGATTTTGGGCTTATACAGCATTTTCTGTGGAAGAATTTTGAGGGAAAACTTTCCCACAGCTACGAGCTTGGAAGGTTTTTGGCTGGTGCCACACGGGTCCGTGCAGTGCAGCCTCTGGATTTGAGGGGCATGAGCTGTGACAAGGACTGGAGCTGGAGTTGCCATTCCTGGAATGCTCAAGGCCAGACTGGACAAGACGTGGATCAGACTGATCCAGTGGAAGGTGTTGCTGGCCCAGGGACAACCCCGAAATCAAGCCCAGGGCACCACAGGGATCAACAACCTTGATGCCTGAATAAACCCACCTCTCCTGAACACAGGAGGACAAAAATCCCTGCTTTTGGAAGGAGCTGTCAGCACTGGAACAACTTGGCTGAGCAGGATGTCATCGATTTAATGTGTCCTGAGCTGTCCCCCAGCTCCTGAGCCCACTCCAGCAAACTCTTCACCTGAGGCATCCAGTGATTCCCGGGGCTCCTGGTCCTCTCCTGGTCCCGCCCGTGCAGCTCCAATCCAGCTGCATTCCTGACTCACAGATAACAGGGAGTGAGAAAAGGAGCCTCTTTGTTCAGCAATTTCCCTGCTGCTGCTGCTGTGTGCAGACAAAACATCTCCAACAAGAAGAATTAAACCTGGAAGGAGGGAAAATGGTGTCCGGGATCTTCCATTCTCCCAGATTCGTGCCTTGGCAACCAGCTGCTCTCAGCACTGTGCATGGACATCCCTGTGCTCCAGAAGGGCACAGATGGAGCCCTGGGAGTGTTGGGAGCTGCAGGGTGTCCTGTCCAGGCATGTCATTCCTGGGAGAATCTCCGAGGCCTGCGCTGGCTCCAGGCTCCGTGGAAAAGCAGCCGCGCTGGAGCAATTAAAGCAGGCGGGAATGTGACACAAATGTGGGGCTGTCTCGTCAAGTTAAGGGAAAATTCCCAGCTCACCTGGGGGGGTTTGGCCTTTGAACCAGAGCCTGGCTCTTCCCTGGAGCCCCAGGCCTGGGATGCCGAGGATGGAATCAGACCTCCATCCCCACAGGGTCATCCTGCTGCTCCTGCCATCATTCCCTCCTGTCTGGGAATTCCTGGAAGCCAGGAGCGATTCTGTCACCACAGCCTTTACCTGGTGGCTTTGCCTGGTCTGCTGGGCAGTGCCAAGGCCTCCTGTCTGCCAGAGAATGTTCTGGATCCGGTGAAGCAGGCAGGAGCTGCAGGGAATCCTCTTGGATCAAGGTCCAAGGCACTGCCAGTCTATCCTGAGCAGTGACCAAGGCTTTCAGCCTCCAGACAAACTGGCACTGGATATGTTGGAAGTGTCCAAGGTTGTATGAGGCTTGGAACAACCTGGGATAGGGCAAGGTGTCCCTGCCCTTTGCAGTAGAATGAGATGATCTTGAAGGTCACTTCCCACCCAAACCATCCTGGGATTCCATGACTCCATGATTCTCTGCTGTTCTTCGTGGCAATGGTGCAGAAAATCCCCATGGAAAGCAGGCACAAGCTGAGCTCTTCCTTCTGGACTTTTCAATAAACAACTGCAGGGAGCCAGAGCCGGGGGCAGGAGTGAAAGGGAAGGGAAGCTGGAATGAAATCCATGAAATCCTCCTCTTCTCTCCATCCTCCTCTGCTTTGTTTCACCCCTGACATTTACTCTGCTTAATAAAAGCAGAATTTATGTTTGACTCCCGGAATGGTGCCTTTGAATCTCTGGGAGTTTGATCCTTCAGGATTCTTCAGGGCTGTGTGTGCACCCAAAGAAGCGAGGATGAATCCCAGGCTGAGGGAGGAGGGAGCACGAGGGGCACTGGGGGTCAAGATTGTGATGTTCCACATCCCAAAGGCTTTAAGAGCCACATTAACACTGTAACCCTGATGACAAGGGCTTGGAAGGCTCACTTGGGAATCTTTGAGGATCCTGGGAGAGGAATGGCAGGCCCAAGTGGCCCAGCAGCATTCTAGGCCTTCCATAGGTCTCCACAGCTTCCTCTCAACAAAATATAAATAAAAATTTACCAGTGATGCCAGTCCTGGGATGCAAATCCATCCCTGCTTTAGACTAAGAAATGGGGCAGGAAGGGGATTATCCCTGGGATCCCTGTGAGGAGGGATCAGCCTGTGGCTGCTGCCAGCACCTCCCTGCTCCCCCCATCCCTACCTCTTCCCAGGGGTCTCCAAGGCCTGTCCCAGTCTGGGTTCCATCTCCTCTTGCTTGCCCTGGCTCAGGCCATGCCCCCGTGGGGTTGTGCAGTGGGCTGAGGGAAGTCTCAATTCCAGGGGCGCCAGGACAAGTCCTGGTGGGACCCACATGGCTCCAGCACTCCCTGCTCCCACTGATTAATGACTCCTTACCAGAGCCCAGCTCCCTCTGGAAAAGAGCGTTTCTGTTTGCCCAATTAGAGCTGAAGACGTGATCTCATTAATTCTGGAGGTGGCAACATGGAAGAATTAATTTTGGGGGGTATTTCCCGGGATATTTGTCTCCCAGGGCTGCCTTGGAGCTGCCCCGTCAGGCAGGACGGATGGGCTCGGCTGGGCTGTGGGGGCAGCTCCGGCATTCCCGGGGCAGATCCCACGCGCCGTGTTTGCCTTGGCTCTGCTTCCCGTCCCTTCAAGTGGATCCCGGCTGGAGGATGACAGGGGCCAGTGACAAATTGGGAACATTCTTTGGGAATCAGGGCCCAGAGCAGCGGGGTCAGCACGGGGAGACCGAGGCCTGCGCGTGGTTCATCTCACCCGAGCTCAGGCTTGAAAACCGGGAAGAAAAATCATCCCCAAGTTCTTCAGGTCCCTCCAGAGCCTCCGGATGGAAATTAATGAGCTGGAATGTGGCAGTGGAGACGAGAGTGGGGGGACTTTACAGTGCTGGCGGCACAATTCCTGCTGAGGAATTGTGGTCACCTTTGGAGGACAGGGTGGCACTGGGGAGTGGTGGCACATGTGGCATCTGTGCCCAGTCCTGTGCACGGTGCCAAGGAGATTTCCTGCCTCCTGCCTGGGGCTCTGAGGTGGGCATGGAGTGGAGCTGAACTTGCTTGGGGTTGGGAGATGGGAAGGAGCGCGAGGTCGTGGCTCAGCACAGGACACATGGCATGGGACACATGGCAAGGCACAGGACACACGGCATGGCATGGAGCACGTGGCACATCATGGGACAAATGGCACAGGACACACACCCTTGGCACAGGACATATGGCACAGCACAGGGCACATGGTATGGCATGGGGCACTCACAGTGTGGGACACCTGGCATGGCGTGGGACACACACGCTCAGCATAGCACACGTGTCATGGCATGGGACACATGGTATGGCATGGGACACCTGGCAAGGGACATATGGCATGGCACGGAACACATGGCATGGCACAGGGCACAGGGCACGGCAGGGACACATGGAACAGCGTGGGACACATGGCACAGACAGGACACATGGCACATCATGGCACACCTGGCATGGCATGGGACACGTGGCATGGGACACGTGGCATGGGACACACACCCTCATGTGTGTCTGCCACTGGGCTGCCACATCCCTGGAAAAGATGGGAGGAATTTGGGGCCGTTTTCAGCCCAATAAACCCAAAGCCCTTGGGATCACTCTCAGGATTTTATTTTCTCCATCTCGCTTTTTCCAGTTATTTCATCCCTTAAATTGTTCTTCTCCCTCTGAGATGTGCCCTGGAATTTCCCTTGACCTGCAAGGCAGAGCCGGAGGCTCCGCTCTGCTCCTGCTTTCCCGAAACACGGAGCGGTGTCACAACGGCAAATTAAGCTGTTGAAGCCTTTTCCACTCTCATCTGTCCCTTGGTTTTGTTGTTGTTTTCCTGGCCACATTCCCCTGTGGAAACCCCAGGTTCCGGCTGATTTTCCGTTCATTCCATTTCAAAGGCGCCGGCTCTGCCCGGCCTTCAGCAGGTGCCAGCTCGGAGCTGGCGGTGCCAGGGCTGCCCCGCCGAGCAGAGCTCCCGCCAGCAGCCAGCCTGGATCCAAGGAGAGGGGTGGCTGCATCCCAAAGCTCCCCGGGCATCCTTCCAGGATGGCGGATGGCTCCCCTGTGGAGCAGTCAGGGTGCCAATCCCGGGCTGCCCTCATGCCACAGGGTCTCTCACTGGTGTCCCCAGTGCCAGGACATGGCTGGCAGCAGCTGGGCAGGGCTCTCCTTGGAAGGGATTGATGAATAACCAGCTCCAGCTTTCACTCAGGCTCCTGGGAATTTTAAACCCAACTTTGTGGTGCTCCAGGAATTAATTCTCCTTTGCAAAGCCGGGCTCAGCTCTCCATCTCTGCTGCTGCTCCTGCCATGCCCTTGGTTCAGCCAACAAATCCAAGCAGCTCCTCCAAGGATTCCTCCCAAATTGCAGGAACTGTTCTGAATCCCAGTGCCAAGGTTTAGATCCCCACATTTTTCCATCCCTTTTGGCTTTTCCACCCACCAGGTACCAGCAGAGCTGCCTCTGGGTGGGTTCACGAGTGAGGGATGATCTTTTCCTCCAGCTTTTGGGATTAACAGGGTTTTCCTGGACACCCTTAATTCAGAGCCCACAGACAAAGTCAGGCTGGTAACACAAATGAGGAATTCCAGTGGTAAAAAACACTGAGCTGGACAATTCCATCCTCTCCAGCTCCTGGTGGAAGGTTGAGTGGAGTGAAGAGGAGTCATGTTGATTCATCTCCCCCTGAACAGAGGAACACTGGAGAAGATCTGTGGGTTTAATGTCTTTTTTATTTCTGGCAAACTCCTGCCCATCATCCTTTCATTGTCCTTCCTCCCTCAAAGGAATGAGATGGAAATAAACCTAAAAAAGAGTTACTGGGGATCTGTGTTTCCCAGAAGGGCTGGAAGTGTGGCTGGTTCCCAACTCCTGCTCCCACTAGACTCAGTGTTTCAGTTCCCCTCATCCTCCTGCATCCCAAACCTCAGTGGATTCCTGCATCCCAGACCTCAGTGGATCCCTGCACCCCACATCTGATGGGAAACCCAGACCTGAGAGCAATGCTGGGGAATCAATCAGGGAATGGATCATGATCTCCCTCCTGGAGTGAAGCCAGGACTCGAGCGGTGCCCCTGCAGCACTTTTGGGGTGCAGCTTGTCCCTGGTGTGTCCCCCAGGGCAGAAACCCGTGGGAGGAGGGAAGCTGGAGTGTGGCTGCTGGGAGCTCACCCGGACAAACACTTCCAAATGCTTCCAAACGCTTCCACAGCCACATTTTGAGGCAATAACCACCCCCCCCCTCCCCGCTGCTTCCCTGCCTTGATCAAAGCCCAGCCGGGAGGAAAGTCCATCTGGGACACACGGAGCTGAGCCTTTCCTGAGGTCTGGGGCTGGCAGCGACATCTCCCTGACAAATCCAACCGGGAAAAACGGCAAAATGAGAGGCTGGGAGCTGTGAGCATTTCCCAGCTGACTGGTGATGTGTGTGGGGAACATATGGACAGTCTGTGCCCGCTGTCCCACAAAGCCTGCTGATTTTACACTTAGATTTCTCAGATTCCCTGACAGCTTTGCAGACCGGCTCCGACAGCCCGGGAGTCAGTGCCGCTCAGTGCCCGGAGCGGGCAGGGAGTGCCCGGCACAGCGGGGCTGCTCGGGGTGTGGCTGTGCGAGGGGTGTGGAAAGGGATGAGCCATGGGACCAACCCCAGGCATCAACCTCGGCTTTCAAACAGCTTGAGAAAGGCCAGGTTTGTATCGGGCTGTCAAGGATTTCTGTTTTCCATGGATTTTGCAGCTCTTGCTTGGACTGAAATAGCACCGAGGCTGCTGCTTCTCCTGCACCTGACGGGCTGGATGTGCCAGGCAGGACTGGGCTGTGCTGGGCTGTCCCAGGTCCATCCAGTATCCAGGGCTGGGAGCACTGGGGAATAGAGACAATGCCACACCAAAGGATGTGTTCTCTCTCTCTCACCTGCTGGGTGGCTGGGATCCAGCTCTAATGTGCAGAGGGACAATTCCACATGTCATGCCTTGGTTTTTTGGGTTTTTTTCCAGGATAAAAAAGCAGGAAAATGCAGTTGCTGGGTCAGGCCATGGGTCCCCTTTGCCCACCCCCAGTTCTGCCATATCCCAAAGGCCAGTTTGGAGATACACAGATGAGGAATCCCACAGGACAGGATGAGCTTTGCTCTCTCACCTTCTGATCCAAGGCTTCCCTGGCAGAGGGAACAGCCAGGCTGGAACATTTTCCAGCCTGGAATGGACTTCTAGCACCTATTGGAGTCTGTTTGTAGCTGTGCTGCTGCAAAACCCTGTGGGGATAAATCCCAAAGGATAATCTTCCCTTTGTGAGAAAAGCCAATTTATTAACCTTAAAGGACTCTAGGGAGTCCAGGGCTCCCAGCACAGTCCTTACACAGGGAAATGTGGAATTTGTGAGCTCCCTTGTTTTCCTCCCACAGCTTCTTCCTCTATGGAATGAATTTGTTTCTGTCCCAGGAAAGGGGAAATGGAGAAATGCAGAGGTGGGTTTGGATTCCCACCCCCAAACCAGTGCTCTGCAGGGAACCACCAAAATGCCCACTTAGAATGGACCTGTTGGATCACCCTGTGGAGGGGAAGGAAAATGGGAGAGCTGAGAATGCTCAGGTTGGAGAAGAGAAGGATCCGGGGAGAACTTGGAGCCCCTTCCTGTGCCTAAAGGGGCTCCAAGAGAGACTGTGGACAGGGGATGGAGTGACAGGACACAGGGAATGGCTTCCCACTGCCAGAGGACAGGGTTAAATGGGATATTGGGAAGGAATTTCTGGCTTTGAGGATGGTCAGGCCCTGGCACAGGGTGCCCAGAGAAGCTGTGGCTGCCCCTGAATCCCTGGCAGTGTCCAAGGCCTGGCTGGATGGGGCTTGGAGCAACCTGGGCAAATGGAAGGTGTCTCTGCCCATGGCAGGGTGTGGCACTCATTTTATAGATCCCTTTCCACCAAACCATCCTGGGATTCTGTGATTCCATATTCCTGCTCAGAGAAAAGCCAGGATGAGCTCCCAGCCACTGACTCTGGCCCAGCCTCGCTCTGCACCTTGTTTTAATTCCCTGAAGGTTGGATTCCTGCTGTGTGAAGGGACTCTGGGGACAGATCCCAGTGTCCCTCTGTTGGTAATGTCCTCAGGTGAGGGGGTCTGGGATCTCCACCCTGGGGACTGTGAAACACAAAGGTCACATAGGGCTGGAGCAGCTCTGATATCAAAGATTCCCAGGATCAAGGGAAGTGCTGATTCTGCTCCGATTGCTCGGGAGCACAAAACCCTCACAAGTCAAATTACTACGGAAGTGTCTTGCAGAGACACTCCAGAGATTCCCTGGAGTGCATCCATCAGAGAGGGAGGATTTGGAGAATGGGGAAATAATAGTGGCACACTCCAGTCTGGTATTAACTCCCTAATTCCAGGAGTTTGCAGGGCCCTGGGTGGAATTAATGCAGGTTCTCCCTGTATTTATGATTATCTGCAGTGTTAAATATGTGCACTAATCCCGTGGGGAACTGGGGAGGCTCTGCCTGGCTGCAGGACTCGTTTGCTTGTGCAGGGGTGGGATGGAACCAGCAAACCCAGCAAAGCAGAAGGTGAATGATCCGAGGGGCTTCTCAAGTGCATGTTCCATAGAATTAAAGAATCCCAGGATGGGTTGGGTTGGAAGGGACCTTCAAGATCATCCAGTTCCCCCCCTTCCATGGACAGGGACACCTTCCACTATCCCAGGTTGCTCCAAACCCTGTCCAACCTGGCCCTGGACACTTCCAGGGATGGGGCAGCCACAGCTGTTCAGGGAATTCCATCCTGGCCCCTCCACCCTCAAAGCCAGGAATTCCTTCCCAATATCCCATCTCACCCTGCCCTCTGGCAGTGGAAAGCCATTCCCTGTGTCCTGTCCCTCCGGGCCCTTGTCCAAAGTCTCTCTCCAGCTCTTTTGGAGCCCCTTTGGGCACAGGAAGGGGCTCTAAGTTCTCCCTGGATCCTTCTCTTCTCCAGGCTGAACAAACCAGACTAAATCAGCTTCTTGAGCAAAGGTGAGATGGAAGCAGAGTCAGGAAGAGATCAGCAAGAACCAGAGGTGATCCCAGAGGGAATCCCCAAAGGCTCTAAGGCCCTTCCCTTGGACACCAAATCACAGGAGAGTGACCTTTTGGTGCAAACTCTGGGAAGCCACAGGATAAATTCACAAGCCAGCACCTGGCTGTTTAAGTGGAGAACCTTCCAGAAGCCTTCCAGTACCTAAAGGGGTTGGGAACTGAGCTGATGGATGTGGCTGGGGCTGTTTCCAGAAACTTCTCCCACTCTGCCTCCTTCTCCTGTCTGAACCACTGGTGGAGCCGCCAAGTCTGGGAGCAGAAATCTGCATTTCTGTGGGGAAGTGGTGGATGCACAGGCTGGGAAAAAGTGCTTTGGGATCCTCGTGAGGGGAAGAGCAGCAGAAACCCAAACTCCAAGTGGAATGGAAGGCGGACATGTCCTTGGTGAGCAGCTCTGCATGTGTGTGGTGCAGCCTCGTGCTGGGCATCCAGCCCCTGTTTCCATCCAGAAATATGGATTTAATCCTCCAGTGGTGCTCTCTAATGCTCAGTAATGATCGTGGCTCGGGCTTTCAGATGTATTTTAGATTTCCCAGCCTGGCTGTGGGATGTGAGTGAGATGCAACGGAAACATTCAAAACATATTTAAGGAAGCGTTTGCAGCAGCTCCAGAGCGTTCCTGCAACCAGGCCACAGGAACCAACTGGCCAGCTGGGAGAGCTGGAGAGGATCTGTTGGAGAGGTAATTGGCACATCATTAGCCTGGAAAGCAAATCCAGTTGGACTGGAGGAAGTCCAGGATCAGGCAGACTCTTCCCATGCTGGATCCGGAGGGCAGGTGCCACCTCTGAGCAGGGAACATGAACATGGTACTGAAAAATTGGAGCTGAGAAGTGGGAATGAGCTGCTGGGAGCCTTCTTGATCCATGCAGAGGTGGAGAAAACCCCGTGGAGGATCTGGATTTACTTGGATGTCCTAGCTTGGCCCCCAAGCTGCAGGATGGAGAGGGCTGGAGAAGGCAGGAGATGTTCAGAGGTGAATGAGGTGAGCACAGAATGGTTTTGGTCTTCCCAGAACTCAGCAATAACAGTGGGACTGGAACAGGCGAGTTTCCTTTGTGGCAGGGGGAGGAGGAGTGGTTTGGAGAGGATGGATCTGCTCCGTGGCTCTTCCAACAGCATTGCTGGGGACTGGAGGAGTCTGTGAAGAGAGCAGTGCAGGGTGGTGGTGGTGAGCTGGTGGTTGTTGTCACCTCCCCAGGATGTCACCCACACCAGGCTGTGCATTCCCACCTTCTGGACTGCCAGCCACACCCTGCACCTTTGTATTGCATGACAGAGCTCTTCTTCCCTGGTCCTGCTCATTTTCCCTGTCCCTGAATAGTCCCTGACGATGGAGCAGCCCTCCCCTGCAGGGACCAGGGGACTCTGGGGCTCAGCAGGTCATGATCCATGGGGGAAAGATGCCATCCCTGGGGGCTGGGGGCTTTCCTTTCCTGAATTTTCCTCAAGGTCACCTCCTCGGCATCTCGGGAATCTGCTGAGCGGGCACGGAGAGGCTGTGCAGGGCAGGGAGCAGCCTCCCATGCAGCAGGCTCAGGTGTGAGCTGAAATCCCATTGATTTCTAATCAGTGAGCTCATATTCCCCACGGCTGCAGTGGGACAGGGTCAGCAGCCAGGGGAGGGTGGGGGGATCCTGCACTTGGGGTGGTCCCGGGGTGGGACTGACGGAGCCGCTGACAGAGGCTGAGTTATGGCTCCAGAGATGCTTTGGAGGGTTCCTGGAGCCTCAGTTATTGTCTGGCTGAGTCCTGCTTGGGGGAGAGCAGCGAGGGAAGGACGTGTGAGCCATAAACCACGTTGTCTTTTAATGAACGAGACTCCCGGGGGATCAGGACTATTTTTTACTCCGTCGTTTTTCTTTCCTCAGCTCCAGGAAAGTTGCTGAGTGTTGTGTCTGCCAACTGCAGGCCAGATGCTCCAGGAGAACCAGAGTCATGTCCCATCCAGCCTGGCCCAGCCCAGCCTCCCCATGACATTCCCATCTGCTCCCAGGCTGCCCCAGAGCCACCGGTCCGGGCTGTGGTGACACCAACCAAGACCAATTGTCAGGTTTGATATTCCAGAGATGCTCCCAGGAGAGCAGGGCTGTAACATTCCCCACAAGGAATCTTATTAATGCTGCTGCTGCTGAAGGAAAAACAGTAATTAACCCTGAAATCCAAGTGTTGGAGGGGTTTGGATGAAAAGTGAGGCCAGGCTCACTCTCCTGAGCGTGAGGAAAGTGCATGGAAAGCACAGGGATGTCACTGATTTCTTGTCCCTGAAGAGCTGATCCTCTTGGGTGGCTGCGGGGAAGGACCCTCCTGCAGGATCCCAGTAGCTCACCCCACCTTCCACACCTCCCCCTCCAGTGACAGGGACCTGCTCCAGAGCCTGAGGATCCCAGGAGGAAATAAGGTGGGAAGAAAAGACAGGAATTAGCATTTGGAACCCAGCAAACTGAAATCTGACTCCAGACTCACTCCAGACTCACTCCAGGTTGGAGGCCAAACTCCAGGCTGTGCCCTTTGAGGACAGGCTGCCCTTTGAGGACAGGCTGTGGTGGCACACTTTGATCTGATCTGGGCTTGGTAGGACAGTGTGACAGGGGTGGTCTCTTCTCCTTCAGTTCCATTGCTGTGAAACCCTCCTGGAGCCAGGAATGCGCCCTGAGTTGTCTGGCTGGGGATGGGGCTGAGCCCTGGCTGCTGGGACCTTTCCTCTTTGGGGGGAAGGTGCCTGGCAGCCCCCAAACACAATTGTGGGGTCACTGGGCTGTGTTGGGTGGGACCAGCCATGGCTCTGACCCCACAGCAAACCCAGGGGCTCTGGTGTGGAAGAGCTTTGAAAGGTGACCACTGGGATGTGCTGGGAATGCTGCCAGCCCAATCCCCGTGGTGGGAACACAGCTCTGTCCCACCCACAGCCCCTCTGGGCATGGGGAGATCCCACCCTCCACCTCAGCCCTTCTCTCCTATCACAATTCCAGCTCCATTTGGGATAGATGCCAGGAACCCATCCAAGCTGTGCCCGTGGCTGGCAGGGATGGGCAGGGCCCCTTCTCTGCCCAGCAGCGGGGACCTAAATCAGGTTGTTCTGTCCCCTCAGCAGAGCCAAGTGACATTTCCCAGCACAGGCACTTTAAACAAGAACAATAAATTGGGAGATCTGTGCCGAGCTCAGCTGCGGGGCTGGGATCCCCTTTCAGGGAGTATTTTAGGATGAAGGCACTACAGCTGTTTGTTGGTTAATCCCTTTGCCCTCCCCATCAACCTCCAGAAAGGACTTTGCAGACCCACTCCAGCCAGGAATAAATTGGGAAATGGTACTTTATCCTCCCCAGGAATAGGCTTTCCTCAACCCCTGGAACACGGCATCCAAGCCCAGCATCTGCTCAGGGGGACACTCTGCTACAGACAGGCTCACAGGGATCCATGGAACACATGCTCAGCTCCTGGTCACCCATGGGACACAGGTTTGGCTCTCAGGGACCTGTGGGATCCACACACATCCCTGAGGTCCCGAGGACATGGTGAGGAATCCATCGGAAGGGGAATGGGAACAAAAGCAGACCCAAAATCCCATGGTTAACACAACAGCACGGCTGGAGTGGCTGCAGAGAGGAGCTGCCAAGCCCTGCCCTCCTCTGCAGATCAAGATTCCCAGCATCATTAACCAGATAATTAAACATTCCCTCCCACTTTAGTGCTTCTCAAATCCATGACCCAGTGGCACCTATTTAAGGGGCTGTGGGAATTTCCTGTGTGATGTGCTGGCCTGAGGCTTGGTGTGACAGAGTGCTCGGGGACAGGAGGTGGCTGTCCAGGTGTCACCTTTGTGCTCATCACCTGAAGCTGCTCCCATGGAGCTGTTCTGTGCCTTCCCAGAGCCCAGGTGGGGTGTGAGGCACTGCAGAGAGGGCTCAGGGTGCACTGAGGTGCTCAGGGTATGGGGACTGGGAGCCTCCACAGGCACAGGGGACATCCCAGCGTTGTGGGGGGCTTTGGCAGAGTTTTCCACAGCTCTGTGAGTCCCAGAGTTAATTGAATCCAAGTGTGGGAGCAGGGCTGTGCCCTTGGAGCTGCGGCGGGCAGCGGGAGCAGCTCGTTCCTCTTCTGTTCCCTGCCTGCTTTGAGTTCTGTCCTTTGAAAGGGACGCCTCTCTCTGTGTTCCCATCAAATGTGGCTTTTCCAAGTTTCAAAGCCTTTTGGTCTCTTCAGGGAATGCTCTGCAGGAGGCTGGGCATGGCTTGGCCTCCCCAGCCTCCTCCTTGCAGCCCCTGCCTGTCCCTGCCAGGATTCCCTCACAAGGGGATCCCTCTCCTGCCTGGCCTGGGACACCCAGGACACCCCAGCCACCCCTGTGGGCCTTGGGCTGGAGGCTGAGAGATGCTGCTCCGAGGAGGACGTGGGTGGCTCTGGAGCAGAGCAGGGAGCAGAGAGGGCCACTGGTGCCCAAAGGGTGTCCAGGCGCCCACTGGCTTTAAGATGGATCAGTAGGTTCCCTGGCAATGCTGATCCAACACATCCCTCTGCAGCTCCTCATCCCATTTTGGGATGTTCCTGCCTGGTTTTCCACTTGAGACTTCGACATCAAGGGAATGGTCACAATCCTAAGGCTGTCAGAGCTCCAGGAGCGTTTGGACAATGCTCCCAGGCACGGAGTGGGGTTGTTGTAGTGCCCTGGGCAGGGCCAGGAGTTGGACGGGATGATCTCTGTGGATCTCTTCCATCTTGGGAGGTTCCAGGATGTTTGTTTTCCTTCCCAGAGGATTTGGCTGGTGCAGGACCAGGCCTGCCCTCACCAGTAAAAGGCAAGGAAGGACCAGCATTTTGATCCGTTTTTCCCAACACCTTTGACAAAACCAGGGATTTATAGCCAGGTCCTGGCACGAGGGACAGGCTTTTTCCCAGAGGCATTGGCAAATCTAAGCTCCTTATTCCCAGAGACATCCCCAGCTGTCAGCCACCGTCACCACAGGGAGCTGAGCCAAAAGTCCCTCGGTTCTGGGGGAAGTGTTTGCTCCAAGGGAGATGAGATTCCCACACACTCCAGAGCTGTGTCCCCAGCCTGCTGGAACTGCAGCTTCTAAGGATGTCTCTACATCCACAAAATTCCATTTGTTCCAGGAGGTTGGGGGCCATTGGCTAATGAGGTTCCTGTCTCAGTCACTCCAGAGGGATCTGCCCATGGAATGGGAGTGCTCCAGATGCCCTCAGCCTCCAGTTCTTCTGGGAGCTTTGCACAGAAGGGGAGAGAGATCCAAGAACTCGGGCTGGGAAGACAACATGGCTGTGGCTCTGGGAGGATTTCAGGAACTAAAAGTGAAATTACAGATGAATCTATCAAAATATATATTTTTTCCTGGCATTTTAATGGAGACTCATGCAAAGAGAAGAAGGCCCATCCCATCCTGCATTCTCAGCCTCCCGCTCTCTGAGGTTATTTATGGGCTTGCTACACAAGTTGGGTTTTTTCCTCCCCTTTTCTTTTCTCTTCTCTTCCTTTTCTTCCCTGCTTTTGTAAATTGAATTATTTAAATGCATTGTTTGGCAGCCTCAAATCCCAGCGTTTCCTTCTCTTTCCCCCTTGGCTGCCATTTCTTTCCTTTCTGCTCCTGCATTTTCAGGATCATTTCCCGTGTTGTTCCAGTGGCATTTATTGAAATTTGCACAAAAAAGATCCTTCTTCAATGCCACCATTTCAGGCCTAGCAGGAGATTTATGGGGGCAGGAAGACACCTCCCGTGGCTGGGAGGTTTTGCCGGGAGAAAGAAAGGAAGGAGGGAAAGGAAATGTGGTGGAAAAGCAAAGGATGCTCAGAGCTGGGGAGCAGGGAGGCTCCACGGAGGTGAGGGAATAAGGGGACAGCCCTCCTCCTCCACAGGTGACACGTGTGGGCATGGAGGGGTTTAGTGCCAGGGTTGTATGGCTGCGTGGAGGGAGCACAGACAGCCCTGGGTGGCCTCAGGCACCAGTGACACTGGGAACATGGCCTGGAGAGACTTGGGGACACCTGGGGCACGCCTGGGACATGCTCGGTGTGCACTGGGAACATGCTTGGTACACGCTTGTCTCATGCTTGGTAAGTACTTGGCACAAGCTTGGTGTGCTATTGGTGTGTAACTGGTGTGTAACTGGTGTGTAATTAGTGTGTAATTAGTGTGTAATTGGTGTGTAATTGGTGGGCAGTTGGGGCACATTTGGTGCAGGATCTGTCCATCCTTGGCGTGCAAATGGGGGCTTGGGGCACTCTTGGGGAGCCTTGAAGCACTCTTGGGACATGTTTGGTGACAACTGGGACACGTTTGATGACAACTGGGACACGTTTGGTGACAATTGGTACACGTTTGGTGACAATTGGGACATGTTTGGTGACAATTGGGACACGTCTGGTGACAACTGGGACACGTCTGGCACGCGCTTGGTTCATGCGTGGTACAAACTTGGCGCACACTCGGTTAGTGCTTGGCACACACTTGGCACACATTTGGTGCAAGTTTGGTGCAAGTTTGTTGCACTCTTGGATCCATCCCTCCATGGGCACCCAGCGCTGCTTCCAGAGCCGTCTCCCAGCTGGAACACCGCGCAGGAGCTGCTCTCGGAGCCGTTTGAAGGAGCGCCGCTCTCGAGCCTCGCTATCTCTAATCCTGCTTCAAAGCCAGCTCCTTCTATTTCCATATTGACTTATGATTCCTTTAATTGACTTTCTTGCCTCAGAATTGTACTTACTTAATTAATCTGATTACATTTCTGCTTCTAGCTAAAGAGTTTCTGTGTTGCAGCCCAGAGGTGAGGACGTTCCTGGGGAGGGATGAGCTTCTGGTCGATCCCACCAGCAGATAGAGCCTGCAAAGCATTTTGGGATCCTTTGGAAGGGGAGGACAGGCAAAAGCCATGGAAAGTGCCGCAGCAATTTCCATTTTCACACACGCAGCAGCTTTCCTCGTGGCAGGAGTGAGGCACATCCCTAGTCAGTGGGATTGAATTATCTCCATAAATTCATTACATTTTAAAAATATGATAATCAGCACGGAATGAGCCTCCCGAGGGAGACGGAACATGAACATCTCAAGTACTGTTAATAATCAGCCTTTATTTTACAAATGCCCAGGGCTGGCTCGCAGCCGTCGCAGCCCCTCTGTGGTGGAGGGGCTGGTGCTGTGCCCCTGCCAGGACCTGCCAGGGGTCCCTCCCCACCCTCTCAGCTGTCAGTCCCAGGATGGTGACCCAGACACAGCTGGGATTTGAGATGGACAGTCTGTGCTGCTCTGAATGCTCCAAATAAAGCCTGGGCACTCACTGCCCTTTGGGGTCCCCACAGGGGGCCCCTCAGTGACACCTGCCCAGTGACTCAGCTTCTCCCACTTCACCTCCACAAATACCAGGATTTAGGGAATGATTAGTGCCAGTTTAACACAAACCAGGGGCAGTTTGACACTGGGTCCATTTGTGGTCATAAAGGATCCCAGGGGATTGGCACAGGTGAGGGGTCAGGAGTGTGTCCTCTGGCACTCCTGTGGATGAGGGCTTGGAGAAACTGGGGGTGTCTTACTTTTGCCAGAGCCTGACAAGGTCAAGAGAGGTCCCAGAGCAGCCCAGGGATGAACCAGGGCAGGGGGTGCCCATGGTCACCTCACAGCCTCGGAATCACTGGAATGGTTGGGGTTGGGAGGACTTCAAAGCCCATCCAGCCCCACCCCTGCCATGGGCAGGGACACCTTCCACTATACCAGGTTGCTCCAAGCCCCACCCAGCCTGGCCTTGGACACTTCCAGGGATGGGGAATCAACAACCTCTCCGTGCCAGGACCTCTCCACCCTCACAGTAACAAAACAAAACCAAAATCCCACTTGGACACTGTCACTATAAAGTTTTCCTCTTTATTATTCCACTTTGGTGGCAGACAGGCGGCTCCTCCACCCCCGTTTGTTAAACACTGATTAATTATTAAATTGGCCATTAACTATTAATAGCTGATTTTGTGAGTGTTAAAATGCCAGCCCTGTGCAAAGAGAGCTGTGTCTCTGGCAAACCTCAGGAACCTCAGGGAATGAATCCTCGATAATCAATCCGGCCTCTGCTCCATTTGCCATTCCTGTCTCATCCTCTCTGCTTTTGGCATCACTTCAGGGGAGTTTATACAAATGAAAAAGCCAATTTTGCTGCTGCTGGAAATTCCCAGCTCCCAGAGATGATGGCAGAACCCTGTGCTTTTCTCCAGCGCTGGAGGGGCTCCCTGATCCAGTTCTGCCTCTGCAGAGGATCATAAAGTCCTGGAATGGTTTGGGTTGGAAGGGACCTTAAAGCCCATCCCATTCCACCCCCTGCCATGGGCCAGGACCCCTTCCACTGTCTCAGGTTGCTCCAAGCCCTGTCCAACCTGGCCTTGGACAGTTGCAGAGATGGGACAGCCACAGCTTCTCTGGGAATTCCATCCCAACCCCTCACCACCCTCACAGGGAAGAATCTCTTCCCAGTATCCCATCTAACCCTACCCTCTGGCAGTGGGAAGCCATTCCCTGTATCCTGTCACTCCAAGCCCTGGTAGATCCATAGAAGGTGTCCTGTGCCACAATCCTTCAGCACATCCCAAATCCCCACTGGATCCTTGCTCCCGCTTTTGGCTGTGGATTCCCATGGAAATCTTGGCACATGCTGGGATGTTTCCTGGGAATGTTCCCAAGGGATGCTCACCATGGAGTTGTATCAGAGACAGGCATCAGGGGCAGTGGGATCCTGCCCCCACCCGGGGGACAGGAGGGAGGGTGGCAGTGGGAGCAGGAAGGGGAGCAGAAAGGACACAGCGCTGAGGGGCTGGAGCCACTCCACATCCAGTGTGAAAGCAGCAGCCACAGGCAGCTCCAGAGCCTTTGGAAGCAGATGGCCTTGCCCCAGGGAAGAGTTTTGGCCCGGGGAACGTTATTTTGACGGATGCATTTGCAGTCCCCCAAAAGCCGTGCTCCTTTTCAAGCCGTGCTGTGAGGAGAACCTTCCCTGCTCCAGAGAGAAAGAGCCTGGGATTATTTTCTCATGTCAATTAACAGCGCTTTCCAAAGGCAAACCGGGCTCCTCGGATCCTGAGCTCGGGACCCCAGCCAGGCTGCTCCCCCCAGCACGCTGGAGGGAAAAATCAAGGAGCTTTGGCCAGCGAGCTCCTGGGCTGAAGCCAGCAAATAAAATGGTCATAACGAGGCCTTTGGAGATAAATTTGGAGGCTGGGGTTGCTTTGCTTTAATTTTTTATTCTTCTGGTGTAGAAACACCCTCACCCAAGAGAGGTGGCAGCAGCTCCAGAGCAGCAGATCCGTGGGGTCCCCATGAGGGTCGTCTCCCCCTGGAGCTGCTCCTGGCCAGGTGTGCACCAGCACTGGCTCAGGTGTGGCATCAGGTGGGGATTTGGGTGTGGATTCAGGCACATGGTCAGGAGTGGTTTCTGGTGTAGGATCAGACATAGATTCAGGTATGGATTACCTCCTGCCCCTTTCCTGGCTCCCTGTGTTTTCCCGGAGCAATCCTGGAGCCCTCCAGTGGTGGATGCACAGGTAGAGCCATGCTGCTGGGCTGGCTGCAGCCAGGCTGGGGGGAATTCCCAGGGACACTCCCAGGGACACACAGAAATCCCTCAGACAGGGCGGGTTTAGAAATAACCCCTCTTGGAGATTCCAGGTGCACAGAACCTCTCTGGGAAAGCTCGTGGAGCTGCACAATTTGCCCACAAGGAGAGCATTTCCCATCCTTGATGACTTGGGATCATCTGTAGTCGTTGCCAGGAAGATGCTTTTCCAGAGGGGAGCAGGTGCCAGCTGGCCACAGACAGGGATCTTTGATCCCTCGCAGCTCTTTGGGAAGGAAAGCAGGATGTTTTCCATGGCCACCCTCCCGGAGATCCAGGGCTCCTGCACCAAAAGTGCAACTGCCCCCGCTGTCCCCCCACTCTGGCTCTTCATGTTTCAAAGGCTCTCCCACTCCCACCGCTCTTCCCAGCTGCTTCCCGATCGCCCCCCTCCATTGGGGTGGGCTGGGACAGCGCTGCCTGAGCGCTGCCAGACTGCGGGAATACGTGAGGCTGGCCCGGGGAGAAGGAGAGGGATGAGGGCCCTGTCACACCACCCCCGCCTGTGCTGGGGGATCAGAGATGCTCCAGAACGTTGGAGCTCGGAGCAGGTGGATCCACCCGTGTCACAGGAACGCCGCAGCACGGATGTCACAGCTGACATTTCATCCTGCAGGGGACTCTGGGTGGGACAGGACCTTCCCGCCCCGCTGGCGAAGGAAGCTCTTAGGAAAGGTATGAAATCCACCTGCCCCTTCCCGCATTCTCCTCATCTCCGAGAGGATGCGGCTCCGGAGGGTTTGGGGAGGGCCTGCGGGCAGGGATTGAGCTGGGACCCCTCTGTCACACGGCTCTTGCGGGTGTCCCTCAGCAGGGACCTTTCCTGCCTCTGTGCCACCTCCTGTCCCGCCGTGTGAAATACGCCACTGGCAGCAGAACAAGGCAGGAACGCTCGCCTGGAAGCTGACCCGGTTTAGGGTTTCATTCCAAATGGAGCGACAGATCAGCCCAGCCCGGACCTCCCGAACTCTTCCTGCCGCTGCCCCCGCTCGCAGCCAAACCTCTGATCCCTGTCCAGCTCTCCACATAACTCCTGAGGCTTTGGTGGGTCAGAGCCGGGACCACGAAGCCGGAGATGCTTCGGGGGCGGCAGCGTTTGGAGTCTTCTTCCCGCCTCCGCTCGAGGTCCGTGACCTGTTCGGATCCGGCTCTGCGGCTCCGGAGCATCCTCATGGGATGGACCGGACTGGTCTGGGCGGTGCAGGTGGTCAGGAGCTCATCGGAAGTGCCCAGGAGGACGGGGACGAGGGAAAGCTGGACCCCTGGGAAAGGGGGAACCTGGAGCCCCCTGGATAGGGGAAAGCACGCAGTTCAAAGCCATCGCCATCCCTTTGGGAGCCCGGGCAGAGCCCTCTCCCTACTGGAGCGGCATGTCCGTGGCCAGCAGAGGTGATGGAAGCGCGGCCCCTCCTCCTGCACCCGCGGCAGGAGCCGGAGCGCTATTGGAAGCAGGTGTGCTGCCCTGCCGGGCGATGGGAGCCATTAGGGAGAAAGCCTCTCAAGGAAATTTATGTCCGTCTCTCCTCACCCCTCTCTCCTGAAACCAATTACACCCCAGTCCTGCCCCGCTCGGGGGGACCCGCTCGGCTCTGCCCCCTCCAGGGTCCCGTGGGATGTCCCAGCACGGCGGGGAGGTGGGGGCGGCCGGACAGATGGGGAGCGCTGTGGAAAGCAGCGGGCTCCTCTGGCGGCCCCTAATTCATCTCGCTGGGAGTGCGGCGGGAGGATCCCGCAGCACCTGGGCTGCCACCCCTCTCCAGCCGCCCCTTGGCAGCCGCACGCCGGCTCCGAGCGGGGAGCGAGGGGGGACAAAGCCACCCCCCAGCAGCAGCGCTTTCCCCGAGGTTTATTATTACACAAATGTGAATTCCAGAACCGGCATCTGGGGAGCAGCTGCTGGGAGTTAACCCCTTCCCAGCCACAGGAGAGCTGAGCCGGAGGACTGGGCACCTGGAGAGTGGCCACCCCTGGGTGGGAGCTGGCCATGGGGACATGGCCCTGTCCCACCTGGCAAACAGCTCCTGTTGTGCAGGGACACATCTCCCTGCATGGATGAGAAGGCAGGTTCCAGGTTCCTCCCTCCCTTCCTTTCTTCTCCTCTCTTATTTTCCCTAATAATAGGCACTTCTGTTTCCATTCAGAGTTTTTATGGGGATTTGCTCTCCCTCCCAGGCAAGGCCTGAATTTCCAGTGTGCTCCAGGATGGAGCTCCAAGGGATGCTGCCCTTGGTTTTGATGAGCAGCCTGGAGATAAGGAAGGGGTGACAGTGGGAGGCCGGTGCTGCTGAAAGGAAGGGCTTGATCTGGACAGCATGTTTTTGTGGAAGATGGATGTTTGGGAATGAAGGCAGGTCCTCACAGCCCCACTGGCTTTATGGCATCTTCCAAGGTGTTGGAGGTTGGTCAAAATCCCAACTTTTCAGCCACCTGAGTGCCCCGGGCTCTTCCCAGGTCCAAGAACCTGTTGTCCCCACAGCAAGGCATGGATGTTTGGGCAGAGCATGATGAGAAGGATCTTCTCACTTCTTGACTTGTCTGGGAAGCAATGCCTAGGCTGTCCCTGCTACTCCTTCCATAGAAACACAGAATCCCAGGATGGTTTGGGCTGGAAAGGACTTCAAAGCCCATCCAGTTCCACCCCTGCCATTGTCAGGGACACCTTCCACTATCCCAGGTTGCTCCAAGTGCTATCTGACCTTGCCCAGAACAATTCTAGGGATGTGGCAGCCCAGCTGGTTCCTGAGGATGGAGGGGCCACTTCCAGAGCAGCTTGACATGCTGGGACATGTGGGCAGGCAAAGGTCAGGGGCAAAAGGGGACAGGTTCTGTCAAACACCTCTGGCTGCCAGGTGCCACCGTGATGGGCAGAGCTGAGGCAGCAATGAGTGTCATAAAGGGCAGGAAAAATCTGGGAGGAGGTTTTGGTGCCTGGATGAAAAGCAGGTGTGAGTTCTGCTCCTGGCTGGCTGGGAGAACAGGGAGAGGTGGGAGGTCGGAGGGCCCAGCAGCCACGTGAGGTTGGGGGAGGCTGGAGACAGCCCTGGGACAACTGGGAGTGGAGAGCTGGCCTTTGGCAATGGGATTGGCTGCCCTGGTGAGCAGCTCTCAGCAGTGGGGACCAGAGCTCCTCTGGGAATGGTGCAAGCATGGAAATCCTCCCCTCAGCTCCTCAGGAGGGGACTGGAGCAGGATGGGACAACTCATCCTCCTGATCTGCAGGATCCAGCTCTGCTGCTGCTCCCTCCGAGCCTGAGCCGGCCCTCCCACTCCTGACCCTGCCGTGGAGCTGCCAGGGCAGACAAAATCCCAGCAGCAGAGCAATCACCGTGTCCCGAGGAGGTGTTTATAATGCAAGGAACTCCTGAAGGGATCAGAGTAGGAATGGGAACAGAAGCTCCTTTGCTTGGGCTGAGCTCCTGCCTGCAGCCAGCAGAGCTGCTCTCCAGGCTCCCAGCCCGGGAAGGGAGTGAGAAATGGAGCTGACAGGAGCTCCTGCAGCACCAGGAGCTTGGCAGGCCCCAAAAAACTCTCTCCCTGCTCCAGCAGTGCCTCACCACAGCCAGCTCTGCCCTCAGTCCTCAACCTCTTCCTCCCTCACCTCCTGCCCCAGAGCTCACACTGCTTGCTTTTCTCAGCCTGCAGGTTTTTGGGACGATATAGAGAAGGAGCCCCACTCCAGATTTCCTGCCCCAACCCCACGGTGTGAGGGGGTTCGGGCTGTCCTGAAGCCCAGCGTGGCAGGAGCAGGGGCTCCATCTCCCGAACACGCCGAATCCCAGAATCCCAGCAGGCAGCAGGGGTAGGATGACAAATTGTTCTGACTAATAGTCTAAACAATGGGAAACAATGGAAGTCAGGGAGCAGCCCATAAAATATGCAGCACGCAGGGGGCTTGGCTATTTTATTTGATTTTCAAATGGATATTCCAGTGGCCGGGATCCATCAGGAATAGAACAACACATGTCAAGCTCAATAAGGGTTTTCCAGGGATGGTGGTGGGAGGATGCAGAAATTCCTGCTCTGGGGTGAACTTGGGAAGCCTGACTTGGAGTCAAGTGCTTGGGGAAAGGAGCAGCTCTCCCTGCCCGGCACAGGAGCATCCATCCCACCTTCTCCAGAGGGATGGTGGTGAAGTGCCTGAGCCTGACCCGTGGAAGAGGGGCAGGAAGGCTGGGAAGAGGCGTGGGAAGGCTGCCCGGCTGATGTGGTTGAGCAGACGGGGGAGGTTTTCTGTCTCCTCTTTGAAATTCCTTTGCATTCAGGGTTATTTTGGAAGTCAAAAGCTGTTAGATTCCCTGGAAGCTCGGGGAGGGAGATCGCCTGGGTTTGTTCTGACGCGATTTCCCTGCACAGCTGTTTGTGCCATCAGCAGCGGGGCTGCTCTTTCAAAAGAAGACATTTTATCCATTAAAAAGAAATCCATAGATGATGAATATGGATTTGGGCTAAGGCTGAGTGATGAAATCCTCTCCGAGGTGCAAAGATCCCATTATCCATCCGTCTGCAGCCTGCCAGGGACCAGTGGTGGGGTCCCTCAGAGACCCCTCAGCTTTCTGGAAGCCTCGGGGTCAATGAGGATGCGAAGGGCTCTCCAGCCAGGAAGTTTCTCTCCCAAGTCTCCTTTCACTGCTGTGTTTGAGCAGGGCAGGAATGCTGTGAGAACAACCCTCGGAAGTTGTCCCGAGGCTTCCAGCTGGATCAGAAAATGTTGTCTCAGCACGGGGGATACAAAGCTGTTGGTGGGGAAGAGAGAGTTGGAAGTGCTTCCCTCTGCCCACTGAGAGGGGCTTATTCCCTGCTCCCACCTGGAGCATGGATTTCTGCCATGGTTGGGCTTTTCTGGGTGGGTCCTGGCTGGGGATGCTGAGTCCGGATTGTGGGGACCTGCAGAATGCCCAGGGACTGGGACATTGGGGTTGGAGCCAGCAGCCCTCGGGGACAGGGTGATTGTGCTCACAGCACATCAGGAACACGGCTCTGGGTCGGCAGCACCTGGAGGACGTGGCTCTGGTGCTATGCACGGGTACAGGAACTCTTTTCTGATGCCTTGTCCCTATCTCAGCATTTCCTGGAGATTGTGTGTGGGATCCAACAACTTTCCCATCCAAACTGGAGCTGTTTCATTCCCACTTCCACAGCCTGATGCTTCCTAATGAGCTAAATGGGATTGACTTGAACCTTGTCCACAGGGCTGGCACAGCCACCTCCTTCCTTATTACACTTGTCAGGTTGTCATTTATTTTTGCATTTATTTTGCATGGAAAGATGCCCTGGAGCTGGCACATGGCCCTGCCTCCACATTCCCTGTGGTGCCAGTACCGATGGTGACGAGGACCAGCACCACGGGATCATGGAATGGTTTGGCTTGGAAGAGACCTTAAACCCCATCTCATTTCTGTGCCCCCACCATGGACAGGGACACCTTCCACTATCCCAGGTTGCTCCAAGCCCTGTTCTTTGACAGGGATGGACCATTCAGTCCTTCCCTTGACCTTTTATCTTTGCTTCTCCCTCTGTGTCTCCTGGGAAGGGCAAGAGGATGAGCAGACAGAACAAGGAACACCTGGAGAGAAGGCAGATCACCTTAGCAGGAGGGAAATGGAGCAGCTGAAATTGGGAAAAACAGCTCCAAGTTTGGCACTGTCTGCACCTGATGCAAATCCGTTTGCAGGGGGATGTTGGGAGCAAAGAGCAGAACGCTCCTAATTTCACAGGGTTCTGTTGGGAATGGGAAGATCCCAGAGAGAGCGAGATTGGGAAGGAAATAAATTGGGCAATGCCAGCCAAACCAAATGGATGCGACCCCCCAGCACTCCCGGAGGGAAGCGCTGCCCTGAAGGGAGGGGCCGGCATCAGGCCCGGCCAAAACGCTTTAAAAGCCTCCTTTTAGATGGCATTTGTTCTTCAAAGCCATCAGGGCTCGGGAAAAGCCAGGCCATTTCCCTCTGCCTCTGACATGTTAATGGCTGTATTTTGGAGTCATTAAATATTGAAATGCGGCACACTCAGCAGCTGCCAAACCTCCCCGAAGCCCTGCTCTCCCCCTTCTCCTCTCCTCCAGAGCCTTCTCCCCTCTTCTTTTTCTCCAGCGTTCCCTCCTCTGGCATTTCCCCCTCCATCCTCCTCTTCCTCCTTCCCCTGCCTCCCCCACTCTCTTCCCCAGCTTCTCTCTGCTCTGCAGTTCACCCCCAGCCTTCCTCCCCCATCATTCCTCGGCTGGAATCTCGGTTCCTGGGAAGCACTTGATAATCTGCAGCTTTAATATTCTCACCTTGCCAGTCTTCTATTCAGCGGGACTCGGAGAATTACAAATGTATTTATCTGGGTCCACTGGAGAGCGAGAGAAACAAAGAAACCAGCGGGTCTTTTCTAACGAGGAATGACTAATTTGACCCAGGAGAGCCCGTCCTCTTTCAAGCCCTCAATTTTCCCCTGGTTTTGCATCCAAAGATAACGTTGGCGATGCCAGAGGCGGGGATGGGGCACTGCCAGCCCGGTGCTGAGCCCCCACCGGGGCTGCTGCTGGCAGGGGTTGCTTTACCTGCTCCCTCACTGGGACACAGCCCTCGAGCCAGGGATGGAGGGCTTGGAAAAGCTGCTCTTTGTCTGTGGATGGCTCTGCTCAGGGCTCCGTAAGCTCCGAGAAATCCCAGTCCCAAAGCGCATCCTTGCCGGGACCGGGCTGGAACGAGGCCAGGCTTCCTGCAGCCTTCCTGTGGCTTCCAGCAGCTCCTGACAGCTCATGGGCAGGGAAGGGACACTGACCTGGCCTTGGACACTTCCAGAGATCCAGGGGCAGCCTCAGCTTCTCTGGGCACCCCGTGCCAGGGCCTGACCACCCTCCCCAGGAGCAATTCCTTCCCAATATCCCATCCATCCCTGCCCTCTGGCAGTGGGAAGCCATTCCCTGTTGTCCTGCCACAACAGGCCCTTTTCCAAAGTCCCTCTCCAGCTCTCCTGGAGCCCCTTCAGGCACTGGAAGGGGCTCTGAGGTCTGCCCAGAGGTTCCTCTTCACCAGGTGAACACCCCCAGCTCTCCCAGCCTGGCTCTATGGCAGAAAGGTTCCTTTCCAAGAGAGTTTTCCTTCTGGTGATCCTGATTACTGCAGGGTGGATTGGCTAAATTCCAGCTCAACCCCATGATCTTACTGGATCCAGACTCTGCCTTCTGGCTGATCTACTCAGCCCCCATCCTGCATTGGATATACCTGGAAAGGACAGTGGATATCATGGATTTCTGGACAGAAAAGAATATTTAGGCCAATGGACTTGGGATTTTTATTGCAAATGAAGAGCTGGGATGAAATTTCCTGAGGCTAACGCAAGTTCTCTGTGGATTTTTTTTTTCTCAAATAGAGGAGCAAATGTGGTTTAGTGGGCACAGACAGGATGAGTGGTCCTGGAAAAGTTATGCTTGTGTAGTCTGGAGAGAAATCAGAGGCTGAGATGGGTCTGATTTGCTGCCTGGAAAGATATGGAAGAGGAAACACCCAGGAATGCAAGGAACTCTGGAAGGACACTGTTGGCACCAGCATGAATTGGTAGAAACCTGTCGTGAATAAATGTCAGTCGAAAATTGAAGGAGGTTTCTCCCAATCATCAGATGAGGGAGTTTATAAAATAACTTTCCAGCGGGGTAATTGAGGGAGGAAACTTAACTGGTTCAAGATGGGAGGCTGACAAATTTCGGAATTTCAGTTTAGGATGGGGCTGGATTTGACAGTCTGGCCCCTCCTGACTGTGTCCTGCCTCAGCCCAGGACTCTGCACTTGTGCAGGGTGGGGAGTCCCTCTGCTCCCCATGGAGCTCATCCCTGCCCAGCCACAGATCCCTGGGCAGCCCTGCACTCCCAGTCCCACTCCTACTCACCTGTCCCTGACACAGAGGCTTTCCTCCTGGTTAATAA
Source organism: Notiomystis cincta (assembly GCA_013398075.1). NCBI lineage: Eukaryota > Metazoa > Chordata > Aves > Passeriformes > Notiomystidae > Notiomystis > Notiomystis cincta. Next base: position 114,100 of record VZRX01014057.1, read on the forward strand.
GCCCTGACATGCCAGACATGGAAACTATGAAAATTGGCCAATTTTTTAATATTTTAAGCCCCATCACAGCCTTTGCTGGGCAGAGCAAAGCGCTTTAGGACGCCTTAGCAAGGAAATGGGAACTATCATTTGGGATAATCTGCCTGAGCTGGATTGACCTGCTGATCCCAGCCAGACCCTCCTCCTCCAGCACACCCCTCCCTACACCCAGCTCTGCTGCCCAGATGGGGAAAGGAAAGTTATGGAATCATGATTTAGGTTGGAAAATCCCTCTGAGCCCTTTGAGTCCAACTGTTCCCACAGCACTGCCAAGGCCCCCACTGACCCATGTCCCCATCTGCCACATCCACAAGTGTCTGAACACTTCCATGGTGACTCTGTCATTTCCCTCCTCCCCTCTTTGTCACCCCTTCCCAGCCAGGTGCCCTGCAGAGGGGCTGTGCCTGAGGCAGGGGCTGTGCAGGAGCAGGATTGGGAGCGGATGCTCCGGCTCCAAACCCTCTCCCAGCAACCCCTCCCAGCTCCCCCTTTCCTGTGCTGCCCCGGCAAGGGCTGGGTGAGGTCCAGGCTCCTGCCCGGGCTCCTTCCTTAATCGAAATCAGGGAAAGGTATTTTTTCTTCTTCCTTTTATTCCACCCTGAGTGTTGTGCCATTGCCACTGACAAAGGAGCCGGAATTCCACGCATTTCTCTGGCTGTTTAGCAGAGCTGCTGCCCTACTCTCCCCTGTCAGACACTAATCTCTCCTAATATTTAACAGTCCCAGTAGGCAGTAGGATTTATCCTCTGGCCTTTCTACCTGTCATTCCATCCCTTCTCACTAAGGAGCTCTTTGATTCCCTTCCGAGGAGAGGTGCCAGGACCAGCGTGATGGATTGGCTCGTGCTGGCAGTTGGAGAAGCAGCTCCATTTCTCTCTGCTCCAGCTGTCGGGTGTTTATCCGGGGCAGCTCCCTGCAGCTGGGAAGGCCCTTGTGCCTCCTTGCAGGGAGCCGTGTGGATGGGCAGGCATTCCAAGCGGGAAGGGGCTGTGAGTGTTAATGCTGCAGCTCCTCAGGGCCCCGCTCCAAACCGCAGCCGGAGCCGTGGATGTTGGAGCTCCTGCGATGATCTGGATCGAAAACCCTCATCCACTGCAGGGAGGAATTCCTCCCCCAGCGCTCCCGGATCCCTTCCCAGAGCTCTGCCTCCACATGTTCCCTTTCCTCGGCATCCCAGCTGCCATGTCCTTGGAAGCACGGCCCAGAGACTAACAGGCTCAGAAGGAAAAGGTGGGAATACCCCAGGGGACTGCTGCTGGAGGGGCTGTAGGGGCTGTCCTGTCCTCATCCTGCAGGATCGCGTGGTCGGTGACAGGGAGGAGCCCACATTCCAACAAGGATGCTGCACCGTGGAGCAGGGATGCTGCATCCCAACAACAGAGCCTCTCCTTGCTCCGCAGGCAGGTGCTGGAGCAGGTCGGGAGCTGGAGGTGTCAGGGCAGCACAGGAGCTCTTTCTGTCACTAACGAGCTCTTTAATTGCCACTTCCTTAGGCCGGGATTGGAAGTGATTAACTCCGAGCTGTCCTCGCCCTGGGCTCGGGTTACACGGCGGGCCGGGCTGGGCTTTGGGGGGTCAGGGGCTGTTCCGCGGGGCGTTTCTCCGTGGCGAGGGCAGAAACCCAACTCCCTCACTAATGGCCCTTCCCGACGTCGCTGTCACCCCAGGGCGCCACCCTCGCACCGCAAGCAGGATCCGTGTGAGGCTGTGGGGACGGGATCCAGTGTCTGCTCTCCACAACTTCCTCACTTTGTTCCTTCCCCTCCTGCCCAAAAGTGGCCAGGTCAGGACTCTGCAGGGCTCCATCAGGACATGGATGACCCTGCAGATGGAGAACAGGCACCACAGAATCCCTCTGAAGGGGCCTGTGTTCAGCACTGACCTGGCTGGGCCAGGGTTTCCCAGGATTTTCCTTCCTTCCCAGATATCATTCCTGGAAGTGTTGAAGGACTGAAGCAGCCTGGTCTATGGAAGGTGACCCCACCCATGGATGGACTTTAGGGTCCCTTCCATCCCAAACCATTCTATGATCCCATCATTCTCCATCCTGGATTTCTCTCCTCTCCCCAAAGGCGGGAGGCAGGACCTGGCAGGACCGACATTCCCATCACTCTCCCTGTCCCTCCCTCTCTGTCCTGGCCGGACACAGCCACGCCACTGCCGAAATGTTGGTCACAGCTTGGTGTGACCAGAACAGGGCCATGGAGGGAAGAGTTGGCAGTGTCAGCTATTCCAGTGGGAACAGGGAGCACAGTGCTGGAAGCCTTTGGACACAGGTGGCTGTGCTGGGAAGAGGGAATAATCAGGACTTTTGTCCGGAGGCAGTGCGGGAGCTGCCGCTGTTCCACGGGATCAGGTTTAAATCCGCGTGCAGACAGCTGGGATGGCACAGCCACATCCCAGATCCAGGCCTGGCTTAGCTGCCCAAAATCATTAGTGAAGCTTTTGGAGAGGAGCACTCCCTGCCCACTGCTCGGACTCTGACATTCCCCTGCTCCAGCCAGGGGGGCAGATGGAGACAAGGCCTTTCCTCTGCTCCTCCGGCTCCATCCCAGCACAGACGGTGCTGAGAGAGAGGAAACATCTCTGGAAATGTTAAACTTTTATGGATCTCCAAGTGGGCTCAGCCTGAACTCGACTTTGTGGGGTTAAATCCGTCATTACTGGACATGAGCCAGAGTGTTTTCCACTCACAGCAAACTCCTAACAGCTTTAAATTGAAAGAAAGCCGGATGAGATGGGAAATTGGGAAGAAATTCCTCCCTGTGAGGGAGGTGAGGCCCTGGCACAGGGTGCCCAGAGAAGCTGTGGCTGCTCCATCCCTGGAAGTGTCCAAGGCCAGGCTGGACAGGGCTTGGAGCAACCTTGGATAGTGGAAGGTGTGGGAGGGGATGAGCTTTAAGGTCCCTTCCAACCCAACCCACCCTGTGATTCCTGACCCGGGGAATGGGGCTATCCCTAGCACAGCCTGTAGCTCCGCAGGGTGCTGGGGGGGTACCGGTGTTCCCGGGGGTCTGGGAGGCTGAGGAGAGGTCGTGGAGCACGCCTGGGATGCTCAGAATCCAATACTTCCCCTGCTCCTCCTCCATTCCCTGAGGAGAATTCCCACAAGGCATGGGGGTGACAATCCCTGGCACCTCCTGACTCCCATGACAGGACAATCCTGGACCCATGGCCTGGGCAATCCTAACACTTCTTTGCCCAGCTCCCACCAAACCCCACTGGTTGTGTCACCCCTGTCCATCCCCAGCTCCATCCTTCCCCATCCCGCCCGCCTCTCCCGCCGTTTCCAGAGCCGTTCCATGATGGATGTGATTAAAATCTGCTCGGAGAGCACTCGATCCTCCCGTGCTGCCTTTGAACCTCGGATCATTAATGTCTCCATATGGGCACCATTTTTCCTTGTCACGACACAGCTGGATCTGGAGAGAGCGGGAGCCGAGGCTGCTTCCCAGTGGCAAAACCCTCAAGAGCCTGGACTCCGGAGCTTTGCCCACCTTTGGGAAAGGTCAGGAATATAAATAGCTGTTGCCAGGAGGTCCTCAGGCACGGGGCAGGAATGGAGATGGCTGCTGCAATGGCAGTGAGGGCTTTAAGAGCCCTTTTCTGCCTGTTTTGAACTCTCTCCCTGCTCTCTGCTCGTTCCCCTCCACCGCTCGTTCCCTCTTTTCCTCCCTCCCACTCAGTCCGGTTTTTTGAAGGGCCGCAATTCCTTTCCAGTTTTATTTCTCATTAAAAATAAATAGCGGTGCTATAATTTACAGCGAGTTTAATTAGAAATGAGTTACGTAAGCTGAGCATTAGGACTTAATTGCTCGTTCCTAAAACAATTTCCTCATCTGAAATGTCCCCAGTTAATGATCATTCATTAAACAGGATTGGAGGCTCCGAGGTGGAGTTGGAAAGGATGGAGTTTCCCTGTGATGGGGCTACAGCCACTGGGTGTGGAGCCCCCGGAGCTGGGGGGCACTGGGGAGAGGGAGCTGAGTTCCCTGCAATGGGAATGACCACGGAACATTCCCTTGGGAAGGAACTCCCAGCAAGGCCCCTTGGAGCTGGGACTGTGCCCTCTGAGCACGGGGGGTCCAAGGCTCCGTGGGGTTGGAATTGCCTGGCCAGGAGCCACGTGCTGACACCCAAACCTTCCACCCACACCTTCCACCTTCCCTCTGAGATGTGGAACCCCTTTCTCTGTGGCGAGGGCAATCTTGGCCAGCCCTGCCTGGGGTTTTTGGGGAAGGAGATGATTTTCCAGAGGAATGTTGGTTAATCAGAACAGGAGCGTTCACAGGAAGCGGGGGGAGATGGCGCTGGGGTTGGGTTGTGCTTTACTTGCGCATTTTTAGTCCAAAAAATTCCTAATCAAAACCACATCTGCAGAGAGCAGCCCTAAGCCTGCCCTCAGCCCTGTGCCCAGGGAATTGGGATGTCAGCAAGGCCAGGAGGACCTGGAATAGCCATGAGGGCGCTGGAATGGTCAGGAGGGTGCTGGCACTGGCAGGACTTGCCCTTGGTCCCCAGCTNTGAATACAATGGGATGGCAGCACTCTCTTTTTTCTCAGTTTTCAGCAGGAATTCCTGAAAAGAGTTAAGCTGAAACAAGCACATTCCTTAAAAAAAACTTTGTTTTGACACATCAGCATTTTTCCAGGGAGACAAGAAAAAAAATCCCACAACAAAACCAACCCCAAACTCTGTCCACTTGATTGCAAAAGTCCATGGCAATTCCTGCTCTGAGCTTCCCTGCCCTGCTCCACTGGGCCGGAGAGGGAGGGGCTGGACTGGGCTCTCCATCACGGATCGCCAGCGTGTGCCAGAGGTGCTGGAGCACGGGGAATGACCCTCACGGTCCCTGCCTGTCCCGGGACAGGGCTGCAGCCCCCGGCTCTGCAGGAGATGTGGAGCTGCAGGGTGAGCCCGAGCTGAGCTCTGGTCCGAGCGCTCACCTGCGGCTCCTGAGAGTCCTCGGGAGGCTCCGGGCCGCGAGGGAAGGAGGGATGGCATCCCGTGGGAGGGAAGGAGGGATGGCATCCCGTGGGAGGGAAGGAGGGATGGCATTCCCAGGGAGGGGTGGCATCCCCGGGACACGCCTGGCCCCGCACAGCCCGAGGCAGCAGGACAGTGTCACCTAGCAACGGGTAAACAGTGACAACACTTCCTCGGTGACAAACATCCCGTGTCACTGATCTCTTTCCAAGGAAGTGTAAAACAGGGAAGAGCGGGATTTGAAGAGGGAGAGAATGCAGGAGACACGAGCCCCTGGATAACCTCGCCCACATTCCCGGATGGCTGAGACGCAAGGAGGCATCGGCAGGGCCGGCTGGGGGTGTCTGGTTGCATCCAGCATCCATCAGCACACGGCTTTCGGGAATGGGGAGAGAGAAATAAGTGCAAGGAAAGGTTCCAGTTCCAGGGAAAGGAAATTATTTCCTTCTCAAGTGATCCTGGGCATCATTATACAAATAACAGAGCAGGAATGGGGATGGAGGCAGGGAAGGGGCTGCAGGAAGAGAGGGATGTTACCTGTGGAGTGACACAGCCAGGGGACAGGGGGTGAGGGACACATGGGGGACAGGGCCTGGGAGAGGAGGTGTCCTAGGAGTGATGGGGAAAGGGAGAGGAGA
>VZRX01014057.1:120119-300427 GCA_013398075.1 Notiomystis cincta
GCGAGGCGAGGCGAGGCGAGGCGAGGCGAGGAGAGGAGAGGAGAGGAGAGGAGAGGAGAGGAGAGGAGAGGAGAGGCTGGGAACTGCCCTGTGTGAGTCCAAAGGTTTGTGTGGTACAGACAAGTCCTTGCGGCCAGACAGGGCTGCCCAGCTCTGCTCTCGGACACTCTGGGGATTCCTGGAGCTGTTTGCTCCCCTCTAGGACACAGTTCCCAGAGCTGTTCCACCCACAGAGCCCATCTCCAGTGGCTCCCCTCCCTCCCCGCTCCGTGTTCCTTGCAGGATTTGGCAGTAGCGGATAAATAAACGGCCATCAATCACCGGGCCCAGCAGCGCTCACCTTACGGGACTTGTTTCCTCTCCAAATACACAATTTAATTTCTATTTAGCTTCCCCTGAATTTTAATGTCGACTTTGGACATAAATATTTGAGTGTTGGGAGAGGGACAAAGTGGGAGCAGATGATGGGAGATCCCACAGGGCTGTCTCTCTCTGGAGCAGGAACATCTCTGTCTTCATCCCCAGCATGTCCAGGGCTCGGGGACCTCCAGGACCTCAAGATCCCTCCTGACCTCCAGGTTGGGATCCTCCAGCATTTCCAATGGAGCATCACTTGGCTCCTCTGTTTGCAGCCCTGGATTTTCTGAGCTGAGAGGTGATGCAGGACAGTGACATTCCCAAAACACACGGATGTGGGAGCAGAAACTCCTCCCTGGCTGGCAGCCGTGACCCTGGGCTGTGCCTCATGTCCTGTGTTTATGGAAAGCTCTGTAAACTCACCCCAGGGATCCCTGGGGACTGAGGCAGATGGTCCTGGAGCTTGGTGACAGTTTATTTCCTTAGGGAATTTCACATTCCCTGGAAGGAAATTTAAAGTTGTGAGAGAAGAATGGCTCCTGAGCTCCCTCCCTCTTCCCTGGGTATGGAGCACTCGGCTCTCCCGCTGCTGTGGTGGCCCCATCCAGGCAGGTTTCCCTCATTGCACAGTCCCTGCTCCCATGGGACACCCAGTCAGGCTGCTGTGTCCTGATGGCACCTCAGGGCTCATCAGTGTCACCCTGGGGACTTGTGCACAGTCAGGGCTCATTTCCTGGGAGCTGCTCAGCTGCAGCAGCTCCAGCAGGGAGAAGCTGGCCCAGCCAGGGGTGGGGGAGCAGCAGTGGTGCCTCCAGGGCTCAGGGCTGGTGGGTGATTGATTTGTATTCCCACAGTCAGCCCCAGCTCTCCCGCTCCATCCCACATGTGCTTATCCACGGTGGGAAGCAGGTGCAGCCTGTATGGGATCCATATGGAGAGCGTTTAGGCTCACTTTGCTGCGGGATAAATCACGGCACGAGGAGCAGAGCAGGAGGCAGAGCCAGCCAGGGCTGCCGGTTTGGAGGGAATGTTTTCCAGCCCCAAACCTGCTCACAGCCTGTTGTGCTTCGCTGTTATCTCAGAGATGTTATCTCCCTCAGCCACTGGACAAACACCTTGAGCCCTTTGCCTGGAATCACGGGATAATGAGGTTGGAAAAGCCCTTCAGGATTGAGTTCACGCTGTGTCTGATCTCCACCTTGTCACCCAGACCACAGCACCGAGTGCCACTTCCTTGGACACCTCCTGGAATGGGGACTCCAAACCTCCCTAGGCAGCCCCTGCCAATGCCTGACCACCCTTTCTATGCAGGAATTCCTCCTGATGTCCAACCAAAACGAAGAGAGGCTGTTTCCTCTCCCAGCTGCAGCACAGCCCTGCCTGCTGTGCTCTCCCACAAATCATGAAATGAGTGCCTGAAAGAGAAGCAGTTTGCACCAAGGATTACCTGGGAGAGGAATCCCAGAGCTGGAGATCTCCAGCCGGATGCCATCAATCCCTGTCAGGAAAAACTCTCTGGCTGGCGTGGCTGGAGTGACCAGAGCCTGTGTTGGTCACAGTGTGTAAATAAAACTCATGTCTGCCAGGATGGAGAAAGTGATGGAATAGACCAGGACAGATTATCCCAGTAAATTTAGGGATTATCCTGGACCAGCACAACAGCAACTGTCCACCCCCACAGAAGCACCTTTACTCCTCTTAAAGAGCCACCAGGACCCTGTGGTTCACATACTCCCTCCTGCCCTATTCCTTCATATGCTCATTCCTAGCCTGGTTTGGGTGTCTTTAACCCCTGGCTCCATGTCTTTCCCCTCATCTCCGAGGAGTTTATGGGATGAGATCCATCCCCTTGCCCTTTTCAGCTCAGCCAAAGCTCCCCCTGACATGACAGAAATCCAAGGAATCAGCAGCTCGGGAGGTTGGTAATAATGCTGAATCCTTCCTAAAGCCAGACACTCAGCACGAAGAGGGGTCAGTGATCCCCGGGCTCCTTCCCCTCTGCCTCCTGCCATCCGTTTGGGGGGATGATGGGAAGCAGATGGGGCACGCTCCGGACGCCCGGCTGCTGCCAGGTACGCTCATGGTTTGTGTCTCTGGAGCAGGCACAGGACCCTGCTCCGAGGGTTCCTCCCGGAGGAGACACAGACCTCCCACCCCGAGACCCCGGGAGCCCTCCCACATCCCGGCTTCCTCCTGGGTGCCTCTCCTGGGAAGGAGCCAGAGGCAGGGGCAGCAGCAGCAGCAGCAGGGAGAGGACCTGCCTGGGATAGGACATGTGTGTGTCCTGGTAGGCACAGCGTGTCGCTGCAGGGAGGGTTCGGCATCCAGGACATCTCACTGAGCTCCCTGGAAGCCCCTCAGAGCCTGGACACCTCCCTGCTGGCAGAGAGGGCTCAGGGATGGTGTTTAACCCTTTGGGGGCTTCACACGGTGCCTGGGAAGGGCGCTGGGGGGCCAGGGAAGCAGATCCATCACCTTCCCTCCTTCTGCCTGCAGGTAAAATAAACACGGCTGCAAAAACACCCGGCAGGGTCACTCCGCTCGCTCCTGCACACCCCGACTCTCACACTGTCCCTCTGTCCGTCCTTCTGCTCCTCCCAACCTCTGGTCTCACATTCCCATCCCAGCATTTTGCTTCCTGGCTGCCTGCTGCCCCAGCACCCCATGGAGCAGCTGTGGGTGCACAGAGCCCCAGCTGGGAGCAGAGGGGATGGAAACACCACAGGGCTGAGGCCGAGAAGCTGCCAAGACCCATAAATAAGGAAATTCTGTTTGCTTTCTCCTTGTCCGGCCTGTACAAATATTTACTGCCCTGGTGACCCGTGCAGGCAGCACAGGCAGCAGATCCTGGAATGGTTTGGGTTGGAAGGGACCTTAAGGATCATTTACCCCCTGCTATGGACACCTTCCACTATCCCATATTGCTCCCAGCCCTGTCCAACCTGGCCTTGGACCCTTCCAGGGATGGAGCAGCCACAGCTTCTCTGGACAACCTGTGCCAGGGGCTCTCCGCTCTCACAGGGAAGAATTTCCTTCAGGGATTTGTGGGTTGATCTTGGAACAGCCGGTGGGACTGGAGAGCAGAACCAGATTGCCCTTTACCTGCCCTGCAATCCCTTGGGTAATGGACAGGAAAGTGTTAATTGCCCCCTGCTGGCTCAGGAATGCCGCACTCAACTGACCCAGCTGGGATTTGCTGGTGGGAGGCTGGACCAGCCCCCGTCCCGTTTTTAGGGCAGGGAGGAGGGGAGGGAGGGGATGCTTTGGGTCACCTCAGGGCGGCGGGTGAGGTGTGGGGGCCAGGGCCGGTGTGAGACTCTCGGCTGAGTGACTCGGGCCTTTTGGAGAAGCTCTGGCTGATTTATTTGCCTTTAGGTAAAGATGTGCTTTGAGCCTGTTTTTCCCAGGTTTCCCTGCAATCAGATTTTTTTGGTGGATGCACAGGCTGGGATACAGCTCAAATGGCACCACTGGAGGAGCAGAGATGTTTTCCCTCTCCTGGTAAGTCTGCCCTTGCTCTGTCTTCCCTCTGACCTGCTGCATTACACGTGTATCCCTGTAATCTTCCTACGAGGGAGCTGGGAATATATGGAAATGTGAAATGTCCTCCTTGCCCTTTCAGCATCCCCGGTGCTGGTGAAGTTCCACATCCAGCCTGACCTGGGGCTGAACAGCTTCACTAACAGCTTTCTTTTGTAATATCACAGCCTGGAGGAGTTAATTATCTCCAAATATTGAAAAGGGCAGATGGATTTTGTCGGGTTTCCTTGGCTGTGTAATTTCAGTGCCCCAGAGATGCTGTTTGGTCTGCCTGGGCTGAGTGACACCTCATTGCACCCGGGTGCAAATGTCACCGCAGTGCAGTACTGCCTCCCTCTCCTGGTGTTTGCCCACCAGGGAGAAGTGGTTTTTCCAGGCTGGGCCGGCCTCGTGGAGCTGCTGATGCTCCCGGCTTGCAGTGGCCAGCTGAGGATGGACCCTGGCAGCTCTGCAAACTTCCAGCCCTGGATTCAAAGCCCGAGTCTGGAGTGGAAGGCAGAGCTGCAGCCCCAGCTGGCTCAAGCTGACACACAAATGTCAGGGAGAGCTTGGAGCGCATCCTGCGTGTGGATGCGGGAGAGGCCGGTTATTCCTGATGAGCAGTCCCGGCTCCAGCTGGCTGGAAAACGGCCCGTCTCGGCCCCTCTTTCATCACTCCGTTCCTCGAAACTCCTCTCGGGGGTTTTGGGGAGCTGTGCTCATGCTCTGGCAGGGAAACGAGGGGCGGGTGTGAAGGTTTGCCTTCCCTGGGGGAGTGTGTTCCCCTTTCCCTGCTGGAGCCGCGCTTGGCTCTCCCTTCCCTGCCCTTCCCTGCCCACTGCTCCCGCTGTGGGGGTGCAGAACTCCCGTTCACCCTTCCCCGGCGGCATTTAGGGACGGGGATTTTTGGTGAGGTGTTCAGCACGGAAAAACTCTCCTTTGTTTTCCCGGCTCCTCCACCCGCTCTGCTCTGTGACTGTTTAAAGGTGCCACCGCATCCCGGGCGTGCTCAGCCGAGACTAAACCGAGATGTTCCCGCTGAACTCCCTTTAATCTCCGCTTGTTTGCCAAGCGCAGCAATCTCCCCACGCAGCTCTGGGAAGCTGGTGAGGTGGAGGTGACTGCTAAACAGGAGACAAACACACCGATTTTATTATTTTGTGGGGGTTTAACACAGGAATGAACTTCGGGAGACCTTTGCGAGGCTCCCCTTCTGTTCCTGGGCAGAGCTTGACTCCGGTGTTCGGCGGAATCTGGGTCAAACAGCTCAAGGGCCTGTCTGGGAGGGTTTGCCAAGTGGTGGAGTTGATTGGATCGGACTGGGGAGGGCAGTGACCACAGAGCTTCCCCCGGCCTCCAGCTGCTTTGACTTGCAATGCAAATGTTTTCTCCCGTCACCTCTTAATGATCCTTTATCCCCTCGCGGGTGTATAATTTCCCCTGGAAGTCTCCAGTGAGTGGTTTCCATCACAGTTATTTGTCCCTTTCTTTTCAACTGCTCTGGAATTGCAGAGCTGGCATGATTTGGGCTGGGAGTGGATTGAATTGCAGGATTTCGTCTCTGGCTCCGAGCTCCCTTCCATGGGGCTGCAGTGGGGAGACACCAAACCTGCTGGAATATGGAAGAGGGGGTTGACAAATGGCCCAGTTTGCAGAGGGAATTTCGCTCCAGGGGAGCAGCATCGCTCCCCAGGCCTGGGATGGAGGAGGAGAAAGGAATGCTCGGCTCGGAGGAGCCGGGGAGGAAGGGGAGAGCAAATGCTCTTCTGGGGGATACGATTGGAAAGACATCACAGAGGAGGAGTTCATAAATCCACGGGGCTTCTCCTGGCCAGGCTGATTCATCTGCACATCAAAGGGAACCATGAGTCCCTCGGGCAGCCCAGGAGCTGGGGAGAGGGGGTGGCTGAAGGACGGGGCCCCCACGTGTCACCCCCAAACACGTGTGCTGCAAAACACCTCAGAGGCAACATCGGGCCCCAAACCATTCCCTGCAGTCTGGGATGCCCCGTGTCTACCTGCTTGGAATCACCTGCCTGGAATCTCCTCCCTGGGTGAGGGATGTTGGAGCAGATCTGTCCCAATGAGTGCCAGCCCTTTTGGCTCAGCTCTCTGGCCAGATGTGCCCACCTGAGGGGAGCTGCAGGACCCCACCCCAGGAATAAGGGGGGGGGTGTTGGTGTTGGTTTGGGTGCTACAGCTCCATTAAAAATCCCAGAGGATCCTGTGGATTTATGGAGAATGCAGGGCATGTCCATGCAGGACAGGGTGATGTCACTGCTCCCATATGGAATATATTGCCTTGCTGCCAAAGTACAGATCTGGGGACAGAGTGACACAGGGATTAGTCTACATGGTGTGGGAGGAGAGGAGAACAGCTTCAAGGCAACACTGGGAAGGACCCACCTAAAATATTTGGGCAAAGCATGAGGAGCTTGCAGCCCTCCAGGTGGTCTTTCCTATGCACATGTGGGAACATGTGGGAATGGGGACCCTGTGAGATGTCACTTGTGTGGCTTCTCCTGTCCTGGCCACAGCCTTGGGGTTCAAAATTTCCTGGAGTCAATGCCCAGGGAGGTGCCAGAGCCCCTGGCAGGAGCTCAGCCCATCTTCCAGCAGTTTTTCCTTTCCTCCTTCGTGTTCCCAGAGCAGAGTGAGCAGCTCTGGAGGAGAAGGCTGCATAAATCAAGCTTCTTTATCACCAGGCACTGCTGCAGCTCAGCCTGGAGCTGGCTGTGCTTGGAGTGGGATGAATCCATCCCTGCCTTCCAAAGGTCAAGCCTTGAGCTCCCAACTTAGTCCCTACAAAGGCAGAATCCCCCTTGAAGCAGTTGCTGGGGTCTCAGCTCTCTATAAATAACACGGGACCAAGGGGAAGCTGAGCCCGGCTCTGAAGCTCGTGGAGTGCTTGGGGATCCTTGGAAATGCTTGGTCCTGGGGTAACTTCCGATTTTAGCAGCACAGGGAAGAACAGAGGCTCGGATCACAGAGTAGGAAAGGGTTTTTTTCTTCCTTTTTCAGCTCTTCTCTAACCTGACTTCCTCCCTTTGACGGAGGAATCCCTGAGAAGTGCAGCCTTGCTCCGAACTGTTTGGTCTGATCACCTCACAGGAGCTTTTTAGGGCATCACTGGGAGGATTCAAATGGGAGGGAGTGCGGCAGGCAGATGGAATTTGCCATTCCTGCTGCCCTCTGCATTCCCCTGCTCTTTGTTTTGCTCTCTCCAGCTCTTTTTTTTCCCAGTTTGGCTCGCTTTCCCCGAGGGGGAACGAGCTGCGGCTCCTGGGATTGCCGCTGGAGACGCAGGCGGTGCCCTGGCCCCGCTCGATCCTGCCAGATAAATCACCCTGCTTCCAAATTGATCGTTCTGGGATGTGGAAGAAAGCGGAGTGGGCGGATTTCCCCCATTAGGGTGCATTGATCACCATTACCGCTTGTAATCAGGGTTAATCTCAGGATTAATTGGGGGGATTTGCTGATGGAAACGATCGGCAATTTGTGTTACTTACTGCTCCATTCGCCTCTAATGGCTTAATCAGATTACAAATTAAAAGTGGCTTCTTCCAGAGGATCTCCCTGGACTTCGGCAGGAGCCGAGGAGGGAGGCACAGCCGGAGCATCTGGTTTGCGACTCGGAGATCAATTACCCAACAGGAGGAGGCGTGGGGGGAAAAGCTCCGCAGGGAGAGCACCCAGGGGCTGCAGCAGCTCAGGGCCAGCTCTGCCCCGGCTCTTGGGGAGCTGGGGACAGAGCAGAGCACGAGGAGGGCACAGAGGGGCGTTTTTTAAAGGATTCCTCTGATGTGGAAAAGGGGAAAAAAATCCAGTTCTCTTTTGGCTTGTGCCAGGTGTGTGATGCAGCATCCCAGAATCCATGAGGTTGGAAAAGCTCTCCAGGATCGAGTCCAAGCTGTGACTGATCCCCATCAGAGCACTGAATGCCACATCCAGGTGTTCCTTGGACACCTCCAAACCTCCCTGGGCAGCCCCTTCCAGTGCCTGTCCACCCTTTCCAGGGAGAAATTCCTCCTGTTCTGACCTGAGAGCTGGGATGGGTGGCTCTAGGTATGCTGGCAATGGCAGAAGTAGCTCTTGGGCCTTTTGGGGAGGGAGCAGGACCAATTTCAGCTCAGCAAAGCTTTAAAGAGTGATTCTGCAGCAAATAAATTAAGGCTGATGAGCTGAGACTGATCAAACTTAATGATAGAAAAGGGTCTTGTCCTGGAAAGATTCATCAAGCAGGAGCTGAAAGCCTCTGAACTCCACGAGTTCAGCAGATTATAAAGCCAGGAGGGTCTATCCATGAACATAAAGGATGCAGGAGAGGAGTCTGGCAGGAGCAGCAATCACCTGGAGCTCCCCCACCCACGGAACAGGCCACAACTGGGACAAATCGGGAACTGTCAAGTCCAGCTCTGCTGTGAGCAGGCATAAATGTATTTATCTGTTCCTTGGAAGTGCATTCCTATCAATTCACCTCTGCAGCTGGGGCTGGAGGGAGGTGGGGAGGCTCAGTCTCACCTCATCCCTAATCTGGGCCGTATCGATTGAGGTTTGAGCTGTGGCAGTCAGAAGTGCTGGAAATCTATTTATCCAGCTCTTTATAAAGACATTAGCAAAGCTGAAGGGAAAAAAAAAAAAAGGAAAGGGAATGTTTCAAGTGGCTGCTGACAAGTTGGAGCAGTTTAATAAATCACTGGTAATAAACTGCCTCCCGTGTGCTAGGAAATGCCACTGGCTGCCCTAAAAAGCCCTTGGTGATGGAACAGGCACCACTCACGGCTCAGAAATCCAGGGAAGGGGATTGGGAATGAATTCTGGCTGTTCCCTGCTGTTACAGGTGTGGCTGTGCTGGGGTGTGCTCTGCACTGTGTGGATAAATCCAGGGGGGAGTGCAATTCCTGGGGAGGGCTTCCCTGCCAGGAGCTGCTCCTCATCCATTAGGAGCTGAGCAGGAAGGGGCAGCCTATTCCTCATTCCTGGCCAACACTCCCTCCTTTCCACAGCATCCTTATCTCCCATCCAGCCAGTGCAGGCAGAGCCCTTTCCCAGGGAGAGGAGCAGCAGCCCTGTGCTTTTGCCATCCCTCTCTTTTGGGATTAGGGAAAGGCCCTCCCTGCTTTTAGCAAAGCCAGCAGTGCCAGCTGCTGCTCTTCACTTTTTTCCAGGCCTTTGGAATGCAGCAGCTCCAGCTGGGGCAGGACTTTGGGGGCCAAAGGACACAGATTTGTGCAGGGAAGAGGCAAATCCCAAGGATGGATTTCAAAGAGCCTCAAAGGTGTGTTTAGACTAAGGGGAGGGGAGTGCCAGGACAAGGGGAATGGCTTCCCACTGCCAGAGGGCAGGGTTAGGTGGGATATGGGGAAGGAATTCTTCCCTGTGAGGGTGGGGAGGCCTTGGGATGGTTTTCCCAGAGCAGCTGTGGCTGCTCCTGGACCCCTGGAAGTGTCCCAGCCCAGGTTGGACACTGGGGCTTGGAGCACCCTGGGATAGTGGAAGGTGTCCCTGCCCAGGGCAGGGGTTGGAATGAGCTGAGCTTTAAGGGCCTTCCCAACCCAGTCATTCCATGGAGAGTCTGGGCTGGGAAGGGACCATTCCTGAGGCTCAGCCAATCTGCCAGCAGAGCCAAATAACACCTTGGGCAATGAAGCTCCAGGAGTTTTTGGCATTTTCTGGCAGGCCTCAAGTCACCCCATCTCCAAAATGTGACAGGGCCATGGGATGGCTGTGTCAGCCACACCAGGGAGCTCAGGGACATTTTGCTGTGCCTGTTATATCCAGGGGAAAAGGAAAACAATTTTTTTCCCGCTCTTGGCTTGGCTTAGATTTGGGAATCTGCAGCCTTTGAAAGGGACCTGTTTGGAAACTGTTCTATCCCAGAACATCCATACAACAAGGTGGAAAAGCCCTGTGTGAGACCTGCCTCTGAACACTGCTGTGTTCTCAGGCCATGTGGGCTTCCAGCAGAGACTCCCAAGCCATCACCTACAGATAATCTCCTGCTCCTCGGGCACATTTCTGCATAAATGAAACAGAACAGGGATGAGAGGGGCAGTGGTCATTCCTTATTTTTATTTGGATGCAAACAGAGCCACAGCAGGATATCTGTGAAGATATTATTCCTGGGGGGAAAGTGGGTAGTTGTATAAAAGAAGAAAATCAAGACTTTATTAGTCTGGGGGATTTTTTTTTTTCCTCTCCACCCCATATGGGGTATAGAGAGCAATCCCTTTTCCTCCTCCAAGCCCTGGCTCTGAGGAGCTCAGCTGTGCTGTGTTCCTGTGCCAGGTGTGATTCCCAAAGCCCTTGGCAAGCAGGAGCTGCTCTGTTATTTGGTTTTTACTGTTTCTTTATTAAAAAACTCCAGCCCCAGACAGGTCGCTCTGTTTGGTGCCTTCCTGGGGCCTCTGCTCTCCCCTGGGATAAACAGCCCAGCCTTTCCATCACTCCTGTGTATTTCCAAGCCATCCCACCTGGATCTGCTCCCAGGTTGCTGCAGGTCTCCCACATCCTCCTCCTCCTCCTCCTCCTGCAAAGCCCTGGCAGCCCCATGGCTTTAATCTCCCATCTCCCTCGCAGCCAGGTGGGTGCTTTGCCACCGCTGCTGTTTCTCCCAGCCGAGGAATCCAAGCCACAGCTGGCTGGGACGATCTGCCCTCAGGAATGTCGGATTTTGGGAACCTCCCCCTCCCCACTCCGTTAAGCTTTCTTCTGCAAGTGCTTCCAAAGTCACTCCCCGCAGCTTGGAGCGTTGCTTATCTCGGAGAGAGGCTCTTTTCCAGAGCCTGGGAATGTCCAGGACCTGTGAATCTTCCCCATCTGGACCAAGCTGAAGCTGCAGGATCCCCCCAGTTTTTCCAAGCGTTTCACCAGCTTTCCCTCCTCCTCTGCCTCTCAACAACCTGTGATTATTCATGGCACAGGTGGGGCAGAAGATGCTTTTCCTCCTTTCCTGGTCCCTGCAGCCGCGGTGGATGGAGGGGGCTCAGCACCTCTGGGATCACTTCCCAGCCAGGAGCTCTTGGCCGGGCAGAGGAGCTGCTGCCTTCCTCGTTCCTGGATCAGCCACATGGGTTTTATGGTTCTGATTATCACTTTTTCCCTTTTGGAGGAGGTTTTGAGAGCAAGTGCTCAGAAAACAGCGTTGGTGCTTGGCAAGGCGACCGCTGAGCCCATCTGTTGCTCCTTACATCGTTCAGCTGCTCCCTGCTTCCCATGCCAGCCTGAATCCTGTTAAATGGAGCCTCCCCAGGTCAGCAGAGCCAAGCAGCTCCTAAATTAGCCGAGCCATTAATCAGGCCCGTTCGGGTTAGAGCAGGGTGTCTGCGCCCTCCCCCTCCCGCCCATAAATTAAGGGGGTTTTTAGATCTTCAAGGCTTCCCTGGAATCGCGTCCTCCGTGCCCTCCACCCCCTTGCCGGCGCTGGTGACAAGTGCGCACAGCTTAATTGGTTGGCATGGGAAAGGGCTGACATTAATTGGCTGTGTTTGGCTTCCCGTGCCTCCCAGGGATCTTCTCAACCCCATCTCGGCGAGCAGCGGCTCCCGAGCGCGGCTGCCAGGGAGATGGGGCTGATCCCTCCCTGCTGCTGCCGCTGCTGATGGAAATTTGGGGTGGATTTGGCTGCGGAAGAGCAGTTTCCCAGCCCAGCTGGCAACGCCGGCAGCGGCTGGGGAAGGATCCGCAGGGATGGGATGGGATGGGATGGATGCTGCTCCCGGGGCATCGTACCCGAGTAAGGAGCATCGGGATCCCCACGGATGCTGCTCCTGAAGGAAGAGGTGGGTGTGGATACCCCAACGGGCATTGGAGGTTGAACCCCCTCTCTCCCGCGGTCCTGTGGCAGTGGGAGGGGAGGGCCACGGGTGGCACAGCTGGATTGTCACCTCCCAGAGGGGAAGGTCCCTCTCCTCCCCTCCAGGAGCTGCCTCCTCCAGCCTCTCCCACTGGGCAGGGACCGAGGGAGCAGCTTTCTCCTGCCTTCCGTGAGCCTTCCTGGGGGCGCAGCCTGGTTTCGGTTTAATCCATCCTGTACATTCCCTGATTTCGGTTTAATCCATCCTGTACATTCCCTAATTTCGGTCTAATCCATCCTGTGCGCTCCCATATTAGAAAATGAGCTGAAAACTCCCATTTTGGGAGCTGTGGATGTGTGTAGGGCTGTATGTGCTGGGTCTCTGACAAGTTCCAATAGCCGGTTTAACTTCTTCTAAGGGACAAATTCAGTAGTTCCTGGTCCTGATTGTTTTCACATCCTTCCCTTTACCTGATTAATTCTTAACTCATCTTCCTAATTAACTGTGAAACACAGCAGCTGTCCCCCTCTCCAACACTCCCTGCCCCATCAGGGAGCAAAGCTGGTGCTCAGATGAACAGGAGGTTTCTGGTACCGTTAACAATAAAAAAATCATTTGATGCCTTTTTTATGGCCTGGTTATGACTCTCTGCCTTCCCTCTATTTATTTAATTGGGGCCAAAATGGCCCCAAATCCCTCCCTGGTGCCATCAGTGGCTCTGTCTCAGTATTGGTGCCTGCATTTAATGAGGTTTGGAGAGTTTGGGGCTGCAAAACCAAAGGAACACCCAGAGAGGGCTCAGGGTGATGCTCTCAGGTGGATTTGCTGTTGGATTGGTGGCTTTTCCAGTTCCAATTTCTATCAATCACCTCTGGAAGCGGTGGGGATTCTCTAATCCAAGTGTGCAAAGTCTTTCTTTCCACATTTCTTGAATTGAACTCGTAATTTATCCGAAATTTTGGGTCTGAAAATGGAAAAAGTCAGCAGAAGAGAGAAAGAACAGGGTCACCTCGGCCCCCAGGTCCTCCTGCCCATTCCCTGGGATGGTTCCCAGGATAGGCACCTTCCTGCCCCTGGCTCTGCCCTTCATCCTTTCACGTCCAGGGAATTGGTGGCAATTCAAGAACCTCAAGAGGCGATGATAATCGGGCTTTTCACAGCTTTTCCTAAAGGAAAGTTGGGTGAAGGGAGAAAAAGGAGCTCTTGGCGGCTCGTAAAAGCTGTCATTGGACTTTACCCTTCCTTGGAGCAGGGAGGGACAGGGATGTTGGGAATGCCGAGCCGGGAGCAAAGGTTCCCTGCGAAGCTTAGCTCCGTCCTTGCTTGCGAAAGGCAGAGAAACGCAGGGCCCTGGCAGCGGAGATTTCCGGGGAATTGCAGAGGAACTTTTACCGTGAATGTGCTAAAATACTGCAGAAGGATCCCAGAGAAGCTGTGGCTGCCCTTGGAAGTGTCCAAGGCCAGGCTGGACAGGGCTTGGAGCAGCCTGGGACAGTGGGAGGGGTCCCTGCCCATGGCAGGGGGTGGAATGGGATGAGCCTTAAGATCCCTTTGTCCCAAACCGTCTCGGGATCCTGTGGGTTTTCAGCGGGCATACAGCATCCACCCCTCCATCCTGGGCAGTGATGGTGTCACCTGATGTCACATCCTTAACCCAGAACTTCAGTCACAACCCCCCTCCACCTCCAGCTGCAGATCTGGAGCACCCCCGAGCCCCCTCAGCCCCCTCCCTGCCTCCTTTCAAGGCACGCAGGGCTTTCCCCATGGCCAAACCTTGCACCAAAACCAGACAAACTCCCTAAATCCCCTCTCCTGTGGCTTTCCCTGGGGGAGATGGGATCTCAGCCTGACTTCAGTGCCGGGAAGTTGAACCATATTCCACTGAAGTTTTGTTTCGTTCACATGATCCCTGTGCTGTGAGCAGCCTCCCTGCTCCCCGGTGTTTATGGATTCCAGCTATTTGCAGGATGCTGTCATCCCTCCACTTAGCTGCTGCTTCCTTGAAGTAGGCAGATGCTGCTCTTAAAACGTTTCTGCCTGGATTCCTCCAGCCTCTGGATTCCTCCAGCCTCTGGATCATTACAGCCTCCCCTCCAAGCCTTCTCAATGTCTTTTTAGTGATGAGATCCTTAAGGAACATCCCACGACCCCCTGTTCAACCCTCCCTCTCCAGCCCAGTATAAACACCCAGAACGTGTGTACAGAAAACAGCCCCGAATCCTTGCTGGGAGATTTTCCACTCCAGCCACAATTATGTCCCCTGGGGAGTGGCTGAGAAGGAGCACCTGGTGGCAGTGACAGCTCTCAGCGTCCCTGGGAGCTGCTGGGCCGCACCCAAGGGCTGATGGCAGTGCCAAGGAAGGACGTGTGACAGCAGGCAGGACTCTCCTCGCTGCCTCAGCCCTGCTTTGGGGCTGGAGCTCGGTGGGAGCAGCTTTTCTGGAGAGGAATGGAAGCTGGATTGTGTTGTAGGAATATCTCCAAAAGGAAAAGGCTCTCCCAGCATCTCCTCAGACTCCAAGGCTGTGATCCCAGGGTGGCAAGGCACCACCACTGCCCTGCAGCTGCAGGAAGCTCTGGCTGGAAGCTGGAGAAAGCCAGGTTTAAAAATTAAAGCCTTGGAATTCCAGGTTTGGCTTTGCATCACCAGCTGTGTGCAGGGAGACCTTAGGGAATGAGGTGGATGCTGCTCTCAGTTTGTGCAGCACTGAGTGACTGGGGGGTGGTTTTAATTGCATCCTCTTTTTGTAATTTCAGGAGAAAAGCATCCAGGTTTCCTTGGCACATGGTCCTTCCCCATGGTGGGTGCAGGTCTGGGGGGTGGCACCAGGACAGCAGAGTCACAGTGATGTCACCGTGTGCCAGCACTGATTTCCTGGCTGCCTCATCCCTGGAATTGTTCCAGGCCAGGTTGGATGGGGCTTGGAGCAACCTGGGATGGTGGAAAGTGTCCCTGCCTATGGCAGGGGGTGGGACTGGATGGGCCTTAAGGTCCCTCCCCACCCAAACCATCCTGGGGTTAAATCCATTATTCTTGTGTAGAGGAATCCAAAGTAGGAAAAATCCCTCTTGGTGCTTGAAAATCCCAAATTTTGATTTTCTAGGAGCAACTCTTTTGCCTCTAAGCCCTGAATCTTTGATGACAGAGAGAGGCAAAGATTCCTTGTTTTCCAGGAGTATGACACTCCAGAGGTCATGGAGCACCAGTCCTCCCCTCTCCCTCATTGCTGGCCGGTCCAGTCCTGCTCCCTGGAGCTCAGCAGGGCAGGGATGGTCCCATGAGCTCCTGGCCCCATCCCCTTCTCCGAGAGAAGTGCTAGGAAATGTTTTTTCCAGGGTGGGAACGGCACACAGACAGACCAGCATCTCCAAAAGCCCAGGGAATGCTCTGGGACTGCATCACACAGGTTTCCCTGTGGGAATTTGGGATGACTCCTTCTTGCACTGCTGCACACACAGAGTGCTCAGGTGCGTTTTACTGGAAAAAAATGGAATACATTTATCCCTTCCTAATGCAGTTTTTAACCTCTGCCCTAAATTGCAGTGGGATATAAAATCAGATAGGATCTGTTGCTATTCATTATTCCTTGTTTTCCATCAGATCCTCCTGTTAAACCACTCTGCTGTTGCAATGCTGAGACATTATTGCAGACAAGTGATCAGGCCTGAGCATTCCAAATGTCTGGCTAATGAGGAATGAAACTGGTTCCCAACTGGAGAGCTGAAGGCACTGGAGGGAGTTGAATCTGAGGAAAAGAAGAAATCCTGTAGTGTGTGGCTGGAGTCTGTGACCGGTGTGTGACTGCCCTGACTTTATCCATCTGACATACAGGTTAATAATTATTTTATAAATCTTTATAATATTCCAAGTTCTCTTTGGGAATAACAATGTTCTCTTCTGTCCCAGGAGGTGAGTGCAGGAATTCACTGCCCAGGTAGAAGCCAAAGACTCTCCTGATGTTTGAGTTCATTGATTTTGTGAGCAAAGTTGTCCAAGGGACCTATTTTGTGAAGGATTCATACTCATCTAAGGGACAAAAAAAAAAAGGAAAGCCAGAGCAGAGGGGAAATCTCTCCCTTTCCCTCCACTTGTGCAATTAGAGAGGCTTTTCTTTGAGCCTGGGCTTAATTGCACTTCCATTGGCAAGTGCAGCAGTCCCTGCCTGTGTTTGGAATGAGCAGGCTGGTTTTGCTGAGCACCTCGGTGTGATTGGCAATTAAATCCTTTTCAGGGAGAATTATCCCTGTTTTCCAGCGTGTCACTCCCTTGCTCTGCCTTTTGCATTTCCTAACATTCCCTCAGCCCCTTATCTCTTGCAAAAGCCCCTTGCTGAACCGTTTGTCTCCTCCCTTGATGAGATCCATGGCTTTGGGAGAGCAGCCGGCTTTTCCCACTGAACACGATGGTCCCGGGGCTGCAGCAGCTCTGCCCGGTTTTTAGGGGCTTTTAGGGAATAAAGGAGGAGTCGAGGAAAGAAAAAAAAAAAAGGATGAAGAGAGCAAAGCAGGGTGAAGTGAGCCCAGTGGTAAATCCATCCCTGGAGCTGCGGTGCAGGCAGGAAATGATCTCTTAACACCGTGCACCTGCATCCCGGGAAGAGCATCCAAAAGGGGCCCAAGCCGGCGGCAGGGTCCGCGGGAATGGCGCTCCCGACTCCAACTGCTGGGAGTTTTAAGACTCCTTGGCCAACTTCAATCCTCTCTCGGCTTCTGGTTCCTGCCTCCCTGCGCCTCTGCCAGATGTGCTCTCCCTTTCCTTATCCTATGGTAAATGAAGCTGGTGTTGGAAAGATTATGGAAGCTGGGACCAGTGGAGCGCTGGGAAACCGGGAAACTGGGATGGTGGGATGCTGGCAGCACCTTGGTGTCCTGCACAAAAGCCCCCGTGCTTCACTGCCCGGAGCACGGCTGGACTTGCAGAGAGCGATGCTGCCCAGGGGCTTTTGGCATCCAGATCCAGCCCGGATCCATCAAACCCGGGATCTCTCCGCTCTCCCGCTCTCCCATGCCAAAGCTCCTCGTCAGGAAGAAATAAATGTGGAGACAGATGAAAAAGCGCTTATCCCGAGGCCGGGATGCGGCGCTGGGCTCCGGCGCGGAGCCGCCCCGGCTTAACCGCGCACGGCAGCGGGGTGTGAACGGCTGGAGAGGAACATCCACAGCCCCGAAACCAGAGGGAATGTCCTGCCCAGCCAGGAATGCGGGCGGGCTGCCGGCAGGTGGGAGGGCATCGCGTCCCTGCGCTCATTAGTCCCTGAGCTCATTAGTCCCTGAGCTCATTAACACGGCCGGGGCTGACGCGCCTCAGGTGCCACCCGGAGCGCAGGTTGGACCAGGTCTGCTGGCTCTGGAGTGATGCAAATGAGAGTTTCCATCAGGATCCGGAGCTGAGGGCTCCCCCTGACCTTGGAGGATTGGATGTGACTCGAAAGGCTGGGAAATGAAATCACCCAGCAAGGGGATCCCCAGCAAGGCCGGCTCACCCATTCAGGGACAAATGCCTCCCTGTAAATCCCAGGGAAGGTTTCCAGGGAAATTTCCCTTTCCTTCCCAGCACAGGCAGCGTCCCCACGAACAGTTGCTGCCTGCTGAGCACACCTTGCCCTCTCCTCCAGGGATCCAAACAAGGGTCCTGCCCCGGCTCAGCGCTGCGAGTCCACGGAGGGGTCAGCGTTCCCAAATTCCCTGCTCTCCCCTCCCCACCCTCCAGATGAGGAGGAAGAAAGGGGTCAGAGCGCCTTTGGCAGCTGAGTCCTAAAGCTTGGAAAGGCCTGAAAGCAATTCCCTGCAGCTGCTGCCGCAGCAGCTCCAGCCCAAGCCGGGGCAGGACTGTTCGGATTCCAGCGGGATGGGAGAGGTGTTTTCTCCAGGCTCGCTCCCCCTGCCCCGCGGGGGGTTCTAACGAGGCGATTGTGGGATTTAAATCCATGATGGTGGGATTAGGCGTTCCTCAGCCGAGACTGTTCCACATTCTTTCCCCCTGATTTGCCACTCTCGGTCCCGAACCAGAAACCAGCCCTGCTCAGCTCCTTTCCAGCTCTGGCGCTGTAACTTTCCAGCCCCAGCCCCGCGTCCTTCCCAGCGTTTGTGCCTTGATTTAATGCTTTGATTTGAAAGTTATTTTTTACAATAAGAAAGAGATGGGCCTTGCCAAGAAAAGCAGTTTCATAAAACGCTGAACATGACTTGCATTCTGTAATTGCAAACCTGAGAGACTCGGGGTAATTGACATTTTGGATGGATTGCAGGGGATCGTATTTAATCCTGAAAAGCAGGTTCCAGGCACAGGAGGAACTGCCAAGCCAAACTCAGCCTCCTCGCCGGGCTCTGACCATAACTCATTCCCAAATCCAGCCAGCCCAGTCCTGAACCTAAATGTTTACATTTTTGATTTGCTAAGATAACATTCCTGGGTTACCGAAACGCTTTGTCAGGGAAGGGCTGGAGGAGACAGAAGGAATTAGTGATGCGTGAGGGATGCTGGTGCTTCCCAGGATCACAGATCCCAGATTCATCCAGGCTGGGAAAGATCTCCAGGATCACTGAGTCCAGTCTGTGGCAGATCCCCTCCAGAGCAGTGAGTGCCATGTCCAGGCTTTCCTGGGATACCTCCAGGGCTGGGCACTCCAAACCTCCCTGGGCTGTTCCAAGGCTTGACCACCCTTTCCATGAAGAGGAGAATCCATGGAGAATTGCATCCATATCCTGCTATCCAGGGGATTTCAGTGAGGTTTTGCCATCTCCCTGCAGGTTCTAATCATGTTTGGGGGAGGCAGGACTAAATGTGTGTCCCATTCCATGGAGGTGATTCCTGAATGTTGGAGAGGTGTGTGATGGACTCGGAGCTGCTGGGAGCTCCATCCATGAGTGTGTGAAATTCCATAAATGTGGGAGAGGACACAAATGAAATTCCATGGAAAAGTGACTCAGTGCCTGTGTATTTCTGCTGGTTCTGACTCCCTGTGTGGGTAATTTTATAAACGTGTGGGATGTGGCCGAGGCTCGGGAAGCGCATCGGAAACGGGAGCCAAACTTCCAAGTTTGGCTTCCGAGCAAAGCCAGGGCTTCTCCTTTCCCTTTGTCTCCAAACACGGCTCCTGTAACGGATCTGCCCCCCATTAGCGTGGTTTACAGCCTGGCTATAAACATTTGCTTCTGTTTGAAAAGCAACAAATATCAGCGGAAATCTGTTCCCAGCTTTCTGCATCCCGGTAAAGGATCCCAGGGAAGGGTTTCAAGGCCAGCTCTCTCCTTGCAAGCAGAGTGTTTACATTGCTGTAGATTTTGGTGGAGCAAACACTCATTTCCAGTGGTGCAAATGGAAAGAAAGCAGAAAACCCAGGAATGTCAGAGGGAATTACACACCCCTGACCATGGAAACGAAGACACAGCTCCCAAAAGTGTTGGGAGCGTCTTTTTCGGTTGGGATGAATTTGGGCTCAGTGACTTGCACTGCGTGGGGCTGGAGGATTGAACTGGGCACCTTAAAGATGTCCTAGAAGGGCTGCAGGGGCCTGCAGGGGCTTGTCCAGAGTGAGGCCACCAGCACCAGGCCAGGCTGGTTTGTTCCACCTCTTGTAGCCACTCCCAGGATTCAAGCAGGGCTAGGATGGGGTTGGATTTGGTGCTGTGTGCTGGAAATAACAGAATTATAGAATCCCAGGATGGTTTGGGTTGGAGGGGATCTTAAAGTTCATCGTCTTCCACTCCCCTGCCATAGACAGGGACACCTTCCACCAGCCCAGGTTGCTCCAACCTGGTCTCAAACACTTCCAGGGATCCAGGGGCAGCCACAGCTGCTCTGGGCACCCTGTGCCAGGGCCTCCCCACCCTCACAGGGAAGGATTTCTTCCCAATATCCAATGTAACCCACCCTCCTTCCTGCCACTAATGCCCTTTAGCTTGGGCGTGCTGGGGAAGGAGCTCCCCTTCCCCTCTCCAGGGGCAGATTTTCCAGCAGAGTCACCAGCCCAGTTTGGGGACAGTCCAGGGGTCAAGGCTGGCAGTGCTGGGAACGGGTGATTATTTACCCAGCTGCACATCTTTATTCATCCCGTGCCCGTTGTTGTTCCCATTTTGCATATTCCATTGTGGAAGCGGGGTGGGGAGGAGGGATGGGGAAGCGGGAGGCGCCGCGGCCACGGCTGGGGGCGCTGGGCTGCTCCGCTCTCCCGGCGGCAGCGGGAGCCCGTGGCTGTCGGGACATCCACATCTGGTCCCGATTTGTGGACAATGGAGCACCAGCCCCTGGCTGCACACGGATGAGCTGTGACAACTTGACAGCCTGCCCAGGAATTCCGACCGAGCCGTTCCTATCCAAAGCCATCAGCGCTGGCTGAGCCAGCACTGGAAGTAGGGGGGTGAATCATCATTTCAAAGGGAGGGAAAGAAAACAAGGGTTGCCTCTTTTTTTTTTTGGAATTTGGGATGAGCAGCATCAGAACCTCCCTTCATCTGGACAGAGGGGTTTGGGGAGCAGCACCACAGGAGCTGGGATGCTGCAAAGCAGGGCAGGGTGCTGCTTTTGGATGTTCCCTGCCCTCTGCCCCTGGATGGCCCTTAAATGTCCTCTCGTCCCTGGAGCAGCCAGGGCGTGGCAGCAACTCCGTCCAGCCTTTCCCTGCCTGCAGCCAGGGAGGCAGGCAGGGGCTCTCCTCCTTCTCCTCCTCCTCCTCTTCTTCCTCCTTCTGCTCCTCAGGTGCCCCATCCCAGTTCTGTGCTCTCTGGGGCTCTGCTCAGCCCCCGGGAAGGATGAGNCCCTCGTCCCTGGAGCAGACAGGGCGTGGCAGCAACTCCGTCCAGCCTTTCCCTGCCTGCAGCCAGGGAGGCAGGCAGGGGCTCTCCTCCTTCTCCTCCTCCTCCTCTTCTTCCTCCTTCTGCTCCTCAGGTGCCCCATCCCAGTTCTGTGCTCTCTGGGGCTCTGCTCAGCCCCCGGGAAGGATGAGGGCAGGAGGGTGTTTGACCTCTGCAGCTCATTCTGGAAGAAAATCTCTGCTCCTGCTCTCAACTGTCCTGCAGAACATAATCATCCCTCCATCCCTCCATCCCTCCATCCCTCCATCCCTCCATCCCTCCCTCCATCCCACGAAGAGCAGTACAGCACTGTCCTGTGAGCTCTGTCCCTGCAGGAGATGACAATTCCCAAGTCGGGTTTGTGACTCCTCAGCCCCTCTTCAGGCTCAGGACCTCTGCCCCAATCTCACCAAGTGCTGTTCACCCCGTCCCCTTCCAGGGCACCCTGCTGAAGGACAGCTGAGCCTGGAGAAGGATGAGGACCTCCCTGCTCCGTGAGGATGCTCTGGATCCCTTCCCTCTCCCAGCACAGCCAGCAGGTGTAAAGTAGGGCTGAGCCAGCCTGACAAAATGCAAGGGACCTAAATTGCATTACCTGGCTCAGGAGCTGGGGCTGTGACCTTGGGGATTAATTAGATAAACAACCCCCTTGCACAGAGCCTTCTCTAAATGTCCCAGCAAGGCCCCATTAAGGATTTTGCTGTCACTAACCTCAGCCCTCAGTGATTTAATTAGACAATTAGAGGGTGCTTGGGAATGCTCTGTAGTACCCAGAGATATTAACACCATTTGTATTTATATTTAATGACATTGCAGAAGGGACTTTAATTATTCTTTCTTGTCTTTAAACTTCCAAGCAGGAAATTCTCCTCTGACTTCAGCAGCCTCTTGCAGGTGCTGTCACAACCATCGTGTCCCAGGGCCAGAGATCTTTTCCATTGTTCCTTGGCAGGTGGGTCATTCCTTGGGATGGCACAGGATCCTGCAGGAGGAGCAGGAACCAGCAGGGTAAGGAAGGGGGAGTGTCCCCTGGCTGTGCAGACAGAGCTTTTGTGGGGCTCTTTAGGATGGGAAAATCCATGCAAGGTTCAATAACTGCCCATGGAAGAGCCACCAGCACATCCCTTGATCCTTGGCATGCTGGAAAGAGCAGGATGTTTCCTGGCATGGCAAGAGAGGGATTTGACAGATGATGAAAACAAAGCCCATCCTCGCTCAGGTCCTGGGCAGCCTCTGAGCCACCCGGAATATCCAATAAAATCTGGGGACAGGGGACTGGGCACTGGGGGCTGGGGACAGGGCACTGGGCACTGGGCACTGGGGGCTGGGGACTGGGGACTGGGCACTGGGGGCTGGGGACTGGGCACTGGGGACTGGGGACAGGNAGGGGACTGGGGACTGGGGACTGGGGACAGCCTCCAGCTCCCAGCAGCTGCAGCTTCATTGGGATCTGAGCTGGAATCCCTGCAGAGGCTGGAAAGGCTTTGTCCCTGCACCAGGCAGTTCCCAGGCCCCTCCTCACCCCCACCAGCCAGGCCCTTCCTTCCTGCCCTCCCAAAGATGCCATCCTTGCAATCTCTTCCAATAATTGTGTTTTCCCTGGATTACAGCCCCAGTAATACAATTAAGCTTAAATAATACAGATGAAGTGGGGAATAATTTGATTTGCCAACTAATGTTTGAGTCAAGGTTTTTTTTTTCCCTGTTTTCCTGAATCTACAGTTGACAAATCCCTCAACCATTCCCCTCTCCCTGTCCTTCAGTGAGACGTGGACACAGAGGAATGATTCATCAGAGGGGTTGGATGCAGCCTGCTGAAAACCACGGATGTTTGTGTTGGTTTATGCATGGAAGGGGTGGGATCCCCCTGGGAACTCCTCGAGGCAGTGAAAGGGATTGTCTTGGATAATCAAAGACAATGAGGGAAAGTGGGGTCAATGATCCGTTTGACAAAAGCAGAAGGCAGAGGATGCACGGAGCAATTCCAGAGCTGGGGATGTGACAAGAGGCTGCTGCCAAGAACCATCTGGCCAGAGGGGAGAGGGGGAGCACCAGCCTGTGGAATGGGCACCTTGGGAACAGGTGCCTTCACACCTGGAGCCTCCAGCACTGCACAGCCCTGCTCCGGTCCTCGCTCCCCACCTGCATTCCCTGGGACAGAGTGGGACATTCCCTGGGACAGAGTGGGATGTTCCATGGAACAGAGCCACTGTGGGCCTCTAAAGGCATGAAAAAGCCTCTGGAACACCGAGGGTAGGTGTTGGGGTGGGATCTGCTTTTCCAGGAGCCGACTGACTGGAGATAGACCTGGTGAGTGGCTTCAGAAGGATTTTGCAGGGAGTTGCTCAGGGTCAGGGCTTTGGAACATTCTGCTGCTCTTTTCCATTTGCAAAGGGTAAAAATATGAGAGAGGAGCTGGAACAACCTGTGTAAATAAGGCATAAGAAAGGAAAAATAAAACTGCAGGGAGCAGCTTCCTCCTGGGCGCTTTTCTCTGCCTTTTTTAGGCAAATCTGCTGCTGGCCCTCAGCACCTCCCAGCTGCCCCTAAGCTCTGCTGTCCCAGCAAGCCAGGAACCAGTTCATGCTCAGGCTACACCTGGGGATGAGCTGATTTCCAGGGATATGAGAGATCTCTACATGAAAGCAATGCAGCAGGGGCCAGGCTGGGCCAGCTCTGGAGGGGGCTCCGGTGGAATAGTTCCTAAATCCTTTCTATTCCTAGTTTACTAAAAGATGCTAAGGAAAAAAAAAAAAAATAAGTGGCTTTTGGAAGATGCCCCAAGTTCAGAGCCCAGACTGCCCGGATATCCCATTTATCTGGAGGGGTTAATGCTGGTCCAGGCCACATTCCTGCCTCCATCCCAGGCAGAGCAGCAGTCAGGGTTAGGTGATGATGGGGGAAATGCCAGGATGCTTCATTCCAAGTAGATGTGCACTCCAGGCTGCCAGACAGGGAAGGAAATTGGAAAAATAATCTCTTTCATGTGGGTTTTGGTCCTTGTTGCGAGGAGTCAGGCCAGGATTAACTGTCCCGCTGGAAAAGGGCCATGGAGCAGGAGCTCTTCTGATGGGGGCCCAGCTGGAGCCATGGGAGGGCAGGGAACTGGGGAGGACTCTGGGGGGCTTCCCAGTGCTCCCAGTGTGCAGGCAGGCAGGGCTCCCTCTGCCAGACCTGATTTTCCACGGCCTGGAAAAGCCCAAGGCCGGACCTGGAGCTTTGTGGGCCCTGGAAAAGCTGGAGCAGCTCTGTGCTGAGGAGGACACAGGCACTGCTGGGGGCTCAGGCTGGGACAGCCCCGTGTCCCTCTGCTGTGGTGGTGGTGTCCTCACACCCAGCTCATCCCAGCAGTGAGAAAATCCCAGGATCTGGACAGGCACAGCTCGGGGGGAGCCTGTTCCGAAGGGAGATGGACGAAGCCGCCTTCCCCAGGAGGACAAGGTGCTTCCTTGGAGGACAATTGTTCCCTGTCCATAGCAGGGAGTTGGAATGAGATGATCCTTCAGGTCTCTCCCAGCCCAAAGCAGTCTGTGATTCCTGTGACAGGGAAGCTCAGCTGTGCATGGATGGAAGGGGCTCAGAGCCAAGGAAAGGTGCTTGGAAAAGCCTGAGTTGTTCCCTGATGGAGGTGCAGGGAGGGTGCTGATGTCCCAGCAACATCTGCCTGGGATTCTAAGTGCAGCTCAGGGCTCTTCTGTCACTTAGGCTCGGCTTAAAAATGATGTGTGTTCCCCCTCATCCAAGTACAGCCGGGAAATATCCCAGAGCAGCGTGGGGAGGGAATGAAATGCAGTCTGGAGGAGGGATGGGGAGGGTCCCCAGCAGGAACTCGTTCCTGCCCGAGGCGCAGAGTCCGTGCTCAGCTCTCCAGAGAGTCACGGCGTTGCAGCAGGGATGGAGGGTGTCCAACAGGGCTGTGATGATGGATGGGGGGAGAACGAGGAGGAAAGGCTGAAATGAGCAGTTTCATCCACTCAGGGGCTGTGCCAGAGCCCAGAACTCCTGGTTTTCCCTCGGCATCCACGCCGGGAGCCTGAGCTCTGCTGAGAACAGCAGCCCTTGGCCGTGCCTCGAGGGACTCATGCAGTGATTCCGGGGTGGGCTGGGGTGACCCAGGGCCTGTCCAAGCACACACAGGCTCTGATGGACCTGTTCCAGCCCCTCCATGTCTGAGGCTGTTCCACGTGAGCTTCAGGAGTGCGATCCCATCCCAAACACCGACCGAGGTGGCCGCACTGGGAATGCGGCTCCGCGGCGGAGGAGCCAGGAACTGGCTGAGTTTGTGAACATAAGATATAAATTCTTTGTTCTCCCTCCAGGCTGGAGCTGTTCCCTCCTTCCCAGCCCAAACACCTGTGGTGCTCTGCACTTGGACTCAGCTGCCCACCCCAGTTCTCACCTGCGGAGCCCCTCCCAGCCAGCCGTGGATGGATTTCCCAAAGGAGCAGAGCCCCGGGGCCCTGCAGCTGGGAAACGTGGATTAACAAGCACAGGGGACAGCTCTGCCAGCTGGGGACATCTGGGAACCTCCCCAGCTGAATGTCACCACTGTCCTGTGCTGGGGGAAGCAGGGGAGGCTGTGGGACAGCACTGTGCACAGGGGACATGGAGCTGCTCAGCAATGGGGTGGCTGAAGGAGCCAAAATCCCCCAATCCTCTTCCACATCCAAAGCCAAACATTCCCCAGCCCCCTCTGGTCTGGGGGCTCCAGGAAGCTGGAGGGGGATCCCGGAGTTTTGTCCCTGCTGTGCTCCAAGAAAGGAGCTGGAGGCACAGCAGGATTTGTCCTCCAGCCAGGACCAAACCTCTCCCTCCATGGCAGCTGCTGTCCCTCCCATTTTCCTCCTGGCAGCTAAGTTGTTAATAAGCCTCCTTTTCTCAGAGTCCATCGAAATGACTATTTTAAAACAACTACAGATGTGCTAAATTGGCTCAGCATAATAGGATGAGATGGAGAATAAAGGTTTCCCCAGTGGGCTGTCGCCAGCACAGGTAATTTATTACCTGGGTGGCTAATTACACGCTTCCCAGCTTTCCAGGGTGAAAACATCTTGATATTTCCTAGTTAAGGAGCCCTGACACGAGTGAAATGACCAGACATGTGAATAGGAAACGTGGTGATGAAGTACCTGCGAGCTGAAGAATGCAAAGGAAAAGGCATTCTGCAGCCAGGAAAAATGAACTGTGGGATTTCCCCCAGCACCTTGGGGGAGCGGGGAAGGGCTGCACCCCTCCAGCGCCAGCCAATTCCTGCACTTTCTGCAGGAAAACGGCTGCTAACTGAATTCCAAGATGGGAAAAAAAAAACCCTCCTGTAAAGCAGAGAGGAGAAAGAGTTTCATGAGTTCTGCACATGCACTCGTGAGCTCTGGGGGCTGTGGGAAGGGGAAAGCTCTGTAGTCCTTCCCTCTGCCCGGGGCTGGCAGCACCCCTGGCCCTGCTGATGGATATTCCTCCCCACCAGACACCCAGGAAGGAGAAGCTCATGGATGAGAAACTCCCTCATTCCAGGAGAGCCCTCCCATCTGCAGTTTCTCTCCACCCTGAGGAATCACTCCGTTCCCTGGTGTATTCCAAGCAGGGCAGGTAGGAAACACATCTCCATCATCCTCTGGTTCTTTATTTGATTATAAAATGTAATGTTTGCTTGGTTAATGGCTTTGAGACAAGGTATCCTATAAAATACACACTCTATGAACACAGCAAATGGGCCAATTTTCCCAGGATTTAAAATCGATGGCCTGAAGCAAATCCAGGAGAAAGATGCCTGGTGGAAGTTCCTGGGTCAGTCCAAGACCTCCAGCCACAGCACAGGAGCTGGGGGCTCACAAAGGGCTGGCAACAGCAGGGCCAAAGAAAACTTTGGAAAAGAGTTTATTTTTCCCCAGAGAAGCTGGAGTGGTGGGATTGGGCTGGGCTGTGGGGTCAGTGCCTGCTGGGTGACCCATTCCTGTCACTGGCTTTGGAGGCTGCTCGTGGTGACCTGACCCTGTCCCATGGCCAGCAGAGGGGACAGAGCTCTGCCTGCCCCCAGATCTTCAGGGATCAGGACAGAAAATATCTCTCTTAAAACCAGATCCAGGTTTCCAGACTCCTGGGGGCTGTTTCAGCACCCAAAACCCACCCAGCAGTGAGGATGTAGCTGGTTCTCCTCGGGTGTTTCCCACCTAGTTTGCCCTTCAAGATCCCCCTGTTTGCTGAAGGAAACTGCCCTGGAGCCAGCACAGCTCCCAAGGAAACCTGAGCAGGCAACTTTCCTTGAAGCCATGGGAGGTTCCTGGAGCTCTTCTCTCTCCTGGCTTTACAGCAGCAGCAGGAACAGAGATGGCACCACGTGGGAAGAGTCCCGAGCTCGTCCCTGGCTCTCTGCAGGGGGGGAGCAGCAAACCCTGGATTTTCTCTTGTGGTGCCCCCTTTCACAGCTGGCAGCAGGGAAGGATGGGGCAGCAAGGACGGTGCCATGGTCAGGGGATGGATGCAGCTCCAGTGGTGCCCAAAATGTGGATCATAGAAACATTGCATGGCTTGGGTTGGAAGGGACCTTAAGGATCATCCAGTCCAACCCCTGCCATGGGCAGGGACACCTCCCACTATCCCAGGTTGCTCCAAGCTCCATCCAGCATGGCCTTGGAGACTTCCAGGAATGGGAATCCATCCTGGGAATTCTGGGATAAGATCCCATCTCCTGTTGCCTTGTAACACTGAAATTCTGAGCATTTTCCCGAAATCCCCCGATTTTGTGTGACTTATGGGGCAGCTTTGTCTGGGAAGGGGAGGGTTGGGGATAAAGGGAAGAGCAGGAAACGAGGTGTTTGGGGTATGAAAGGGGCTTCGTTCCCAGGCATAAAAGGGAGGGATGTGTGTGCGTGTCTTTGGATCCGCAGCATCTCCCAAAGCTCGAGGTTTATGCTTCTTTATCCTTCGACTTCTTCCTTAATGAGAAATTAATTAGCCTTGTAGTTCCTGCTTGGGAACTTGTAAACACTCAGCGCTGCCTGTTGCTCCCCCCACCTGGGTCCCTCCCCCCTTCCCTGTAGTCCAAGATATCCGACAAAAACACTCCCGAACAAAGCGTGCCGGCTAATTCAGGGAATTATCGGGAAGCTGGAGCGGGGCTGAGATAATCGGCTGTAAATAGCGGCTGATTGCGCTTCCTCCGCGGCTGTCGCGGCTCCCTCCACCCCCCAGCGAGCGGATCGGGGCCACCGGGCCGGGAAGTGACCGGGCTGGGGATGTCCTGGATGCTCCTGTGGCGGGGATGGTGCTGCTGGCTCCATTGCCTCGCTTTTTTGGGAAAAAGAAAGGGAAAGCAGCTTGGCGGTCCTGGTTGTGATGTCCCCACTGCCATGTCCTCACTGTGATGTCCTCACTTCCATGTCCTCCTCCCACCTGGGCTCTGTGTTGTCCCCAGGCCACCCTGTGCCTAAAGCAGCTCCCGATGGTTCAGTGCCTGGGAGAGGAAGGTCAGCCCTGCAGCCCTGCACCAAGCCCAGCCTGAGGAATTCCTGGGCTCTGCTGCTTCATCCCAGCCCTTCCCCAGCCTCTCCAAGGCCACTCTCATGCCTGCCAGCAGCCACAGCCTCTCCTGTTCATCAGAGAGCTGGAAATGTACAATAGAAGTTGAACATTCTCAGGAACACGTCAAGACCCATGGAAACAGATCCCTGACACAGTGCAGGACCTGTGAGCAGGATGTACTCCCAGAGCAGCCAGAGAGTGATAAAAGAGGTAGGAACAAGGCTGGGAAAAGTGGGCTCAGCCCAGTGGGTCACACTGCTGGGACATATCCTGGATCCGTGGCAAGGGGCAGGGGAAAGATCATCTTTGTGCCAGGACCTCATTCATTTTCATTAAAACATTGTTTTTTCAAAGGGAGAAGTTTTATTGGCAGGGAAATCACGGGATTAATTGTTGCAGATTTGGAAGACAAGGAGTGCTCTGAGGCCACAGAGCAGCAAAGAGCACGAGCTGTGTACAGACCCCAGCACGGGGCAGAGATGGGGCACTTCCCACTCCCACTGAGCCAAGGAGGATGGACCCTGTATCCAAAGCCTGCAGGTTTGATCCACCCCAGCAAAACCAGGCAGCTTTGCCCCCAGATCCTGTGCTGCCCTGCTGGTGGCACAGCTGTTGGTGTGTCAAGGGACAGCTTTGCAGCCTCGAAGCCCAGCTCTGCTGCTGACACACTTTTCCCAGCACAGTCAGTGAACAACCGAGGAGTTTCCTACCCACAGGAGTTTCCTACCCACAGGAAGGTGGATCCATGAGTGGGTTTGGTGGTGGGGAAGTCTCCTGATGCCTCCTGCTCCTTCCTCCTGTGCTGCTCAGCTGATGGGACAGAATGGGTTTGTGTCATTTCCTCAAGGAGGAAATGTGCTGTTCCAAAGAGGACTTGGAGCTTCTTCAGCAGTGAGTCATGACTTTGTGTATAAGCTAAACACTGGAGCAGAATCATAAATAAATAAAACTGCCTTCATAAACTGGAAATTAAACACATCCCGTCCTTGTTTGTGATGCACCATGATTCATGCTGCTGCTTCCTACTTCAAGGGTTATTTTAAACCAGGCTTTTCAGGCTCTTTGTGCCTTTTATCCATCCCTTGATTTGCCCTGTGCTGCTGCTCGAGGAACATTGTTTGATATGGTAACAAATTCCGCCCTCGTGTTCCCTCTCCTCGTGCTGTGTCCTTGCAGGGCTGGTGGCAGTGGCAGGTGTGAAGGAGCTGGGCTGGAGGCTGTGGGACATGCCCAGGTCACCAGGTCACCTCCATCTCCACGCAAGGCTGAGGAAATGCTGACTGGAGCAGGAGCCAGAGCTGGAATCTGCGCTTACACAGGGCTGACATCGCTCCTTGCTGGACGTGCTGATCCCAACTATTCCACTTCCCAGCCCCTCTCCCCTCCTCCCTATAGCAGCATTTCAGCAGACAAAGCTGGGTCAGGCACTGGATGACAGAATAGAATCATGGATTCACAGGATCCTTTGGGTTGGAAGTGGCTTTAAAGTTCATCCCATTTCACCCCCCTTCCACTATCCCAGGTTGCTCCAAGCTCCATCCAACCTGGACTTGGACACTTGCAGGGATGGGGCAGCCACAGCTTCTCTGGGCATCCTGTGCCAGGGCCTCCCCACCCTCATCAAACCCTCCTCAAGATCAGATCTCATCAACTGTTATTTTTTCCTCACCAGGATGATTTCCAGCTGGATCAATTCCCGAGCCTGACGCCCGAGGGACAGAGGGAGGAGCAGCTGAGATGCCACCACAGTGGATCTGTCACCCGAAGGAGAAGGTGGGGAACTGCCCAGACTCTGCTGCCCAAAGCCTGTGCTCAGCTGCCCTGGGATCCCTCCTGCCACAGATCCCTCCTGCCCTGGGATTCCCCCCTGGCCTGGGATCCCTCCTGCCCTGCATTGGGCATCACCTGTTGAGGCATAAATCATTTATGTGTGCAGAGGTGAGAAGGTGCCTTGTACCCCAATCTCCCCCATCCTCCTCCTCGCTCCAAACAGGATCTAGTCACTGGATTAGACCAAAAATCCCCTTCCCACCCTGCCTGATCTGTCCCAAATTTTACATATCAAATGGGAGCTGGCTGATGCTCAGAGCCACCCTGCCAAAACTCATCCTGTTCTGCCCTCACAGCTGTCCCCCATCTGAGCCCTGTGGCAGCAGTGACACCACAGGGGAGGCCCAGCAAGGATATTTTGGGATGTTTTGGCTCCTAATCCTGCCCCACCAGCCCTGGCTCCGAGGTGTCTATGGAGCTCTGAGCTTAGGAGGCTCCAAGGGCTCGCTGGGTGAGGAGGTCACCTCAGGCATCTGGGGTCACCTTAGAGTTACCCTGCTCCTCAATTAGGCCAGGAAAAATAAGTCTGGCTCTGCCAGCCCCTGGGCTGTGAGGAGGAGGGGCCTGAGCCACCTGTGAGCCATTTGTGTCTTTTTCCAGGTGGGATATCCCACTCTGCCACAGGATGGAAGGGTTTGGACTGAGGCTGGGAATCCTGGGAAGAACCAGGCTGGATTCTCCTGACTGGTGGTGCTGGGAGCCTTGGTGCACCCCAGGACATGAGCTGGGAAAGGCAGAGAGGGCCCAGACAGTGGATACAGCCTCTCCCACTGCACACCCAGCCTCATTCTTGTCCTTTATCC
Organism: Notiomystis cincta; assembly: GCA_013398075.1. Taxonomy (NCBI): domain Eukaryota; kingdom Metazoa; phylum Chordata; class Aves; order Passeriformes; family Notiomystidae; genus Notiomystis; species Notiomystis cincta. The sequence goes on from VZRX01014057.1 coordinate 150,736, forward strand.
AGGTATCCCCTAAAATCCAGGTATTTCCTCCTGCCTGTGCCATATCCTAATCACAAAACACTGGGTTCATCCCTTCCTTAAAGCTGAGACAGATCCTCCCTGTGATTCCACTATGTTCAGAAACCTCAGAGATTTTGGTGCAAAAGCATCCAACTCTCCCTCTCCAGTTAAAAACCTGCAGTTCCCTGCTCCAACTCTCCCTCTCCAGTTAAAAACCTGCAGTTCCCTGCTCCAACTCTCCCTCTCCAGTGAAATACCTGTGATTCCCTGTCTTGGCAGAGCTCAGCTGCTGGATCTGCTCCCTCCAAGACAGGCTGGAACACGTCAAACAGGAACATTAACTATTTTTCCAGCTGTCTGGAGCTCTCAAGCCATAAAACACACACTGATGTTAAACCTCCCCACCTCGCCAAGGAGATGCCAGTGATGCTGGGATTGCTGGGTTTGGTTTTTTTTAAAAAATTATTTTTATATCTTGGAGGAAATCCCTGCCAGGAGTGATTCTTCTGCAGGAGTTGGAATCTGGGGGTGCTCCCCAGTTTGGATGGGTGTCACCCCTTGGGAAAAGAAGGACAAGGCAAGTGAGACCATTCCCAGCAGCAGCTCCAAAAGGTGCCACCCTGGAGCCAGGAGTCACAGAAGCCCAGAGTGGTTTGGGTTGGAAGGGACCTTATTGATCACCCTGTTCCAGCCCTTGCCATGGCAGGGACACCTTCCACCATCCCAGATTGCTCCAAGCCTCATCCCACCTGGCCTTGGACACTTCCAGGCATGCAGCAGCCACAGCTTCTCTAGGAAAACCATTCCAGGGCCTCACCACCCTCACAATCTCCAGATGGGGAGGTGGAACAGCCCCAAACCTTGGACTCAGATCCATCTGTTCCCTGCAGCAGCACTGAGATGCCTGAGGACCCCAGTCCATGCCAGATGATCCCAGTTTTGTGTGGGACAGTGCATTAACTGAGCCAGTCTGAAACCAATTTGATTCCATCTTTGAACCCAATTCCTCTCCGAGATTGTTTGGGATAGACCTGATCCTAAAGGGAACAGCAGAAAAAGCAGACTAAACATGCAATATTAAATAGCAAGTGCTAATATGAGAGCCATTAAACACGAGCCCTCTCCTGCCTCTGGAGCAGCTGGAATTGGGGCTGGATCCCGGTGCTACCGAAAGCCAGGCCGGCCGCACGTGTATGGATCAAATTGCTGGAATGAAGGAGAAATTCCCTTTCCTGCTGCCAATCTTTCTGGCATTCCATCCTCTGCCCCTGCTCTCAGCTGAGGTGGGAGCAGATGAGGTCCTTTTCCCTCAGGAGATGTGGGAAGGGGGAGTGTGGCTGTCCAGCTCCTGGCTCTGGGAAGGTTGGCAGGGAGGCTTCTCCCCCAGCCTGCTGGAAAATTAGAGAAATCTTATTTTGTTTTGGGATGAATCCAAGAGGTTTCAGTGTTCTGGGAGGGATCTGCTGGCCATGCAAAAACTTCTCTGCTCCTCTCTCTCTTTCCCAGAATTTCAAAGCCACAGCACTGGGATAAATCCAAGAGAGGGTTCCTGGATGGTCACAGTGAAGGGGAGTGGATGCAGAGCACCCGGGCTCAGGTCAGAGGTTTTCCATCTGTGCTAGGAACAGCAGGGACAGGGAGGTGTTGATGGAGGAAATCGCCCAGAGCAGCCTGAAGGGAGCTGGATCCCTGTTTACTGCACTTCCTTCACATCTCACTCTCTCTCTGGGTGAAATTCCAGGAGAAACTGGGCAAACATCAATAGCCAAGTTCCCCATGGGTTGTGTGGGCTGGGACTGAGGGAATGAGAGACATCCCAACTCCTTCCCTGAGCACCATCCCCAACCCCTTGTCAGCAGCACTTGTGGCTCTGGACCCTTGCCCTTATCTGCCAAGCTTCTCCCCTTTCCTGGAGCCTCTTTGTTATCACTTTGGAGCAAACCTTCCACTTGACTTAACACTAACCAATGTCCCATCCACATATCTGTAATTCCTTACAAATTAGCCAGGGACATGGAGACACTGTCAGCCTTCCAGCCCTTCCCCCACTGGAATCCCTACTGGGAATGGAGGTGGGGCCCCTCCTGGTCTCCTGATCCACACCTCCACTTCCTCCATGAGGTTCTGGGAAACATCCTTTCTTCTTTCCTCTTCTTTCCTCTCTCTTTCTCACTTAAGGGATTTTTTGGGGTGTTTCAGTGAGGCAGCATCCTGAGGAGCCAACATCCCAGCTCTGCAGAGGTGAGGAGTCTTCCCATGTCCTGCATCCCAAAAGATGGGGCAGCCCTGCTCTCCAAAGCAGCTCCTGCTGGCCCAGGGAGCAGCCAGACCCCAGGGCAGGGGTGACCTGTGCTGGGATAGGAGGGGCAGAGCCACTCTGAGCCCTTCCAGGGCCCAGTTCCAGCATCCCTCTGCCTGCTCCATGGATTTCAGCTTAGGAACAGAGCAATGGGAAGGCAGATGAATGATGGATTCGTCAAAGGGTTTTCATGAGAAAACCTTCAAACACTGGGTTCTGGTTCTGCTTTTGCCATCCCAGCAGTGCAGCCTTCTGAGCAGAGGCTTCAAATCCTCCTGGAAGCATTCCCATTGTCCAGCAATTCCCCCAGACTGGCATTGTTAGGTATTCCCTTTGTTCTGAGCTTTTCCATTTCCTGCAGCCTCTGGAGTGCCTGAGTACCAGCCACTGAGTACCTGCCATGGGAGCTGGGAGTGCTCAGGAGACTGTGGAAAATGAGGAATGGTCTTGGATGTTCCCATGCAGAGAGGCCCTGCACTGATCCAGGAGTTATTAGGGCTGGAAGGAAGCTCCTCCATCTCACCTGCTCCACTTTATCCTGCACATCAGCCTGGTAAACCATCCCTGTCAGATGTGTGCTTAGCCTTATCCTTGGATATCTCCGGGGAAAGCAATTCCGCAGCGTTCCACTGGCTGAACTCTTGTCAGAGCTATAAAGGTTTTCCTAATGTTTAACTTTCATTTTCTCCACTGCAACATAACCCCATTATGAGGCTTTGAGCTCCTGGATGGCTCCTTTCCCCTAAGCCCCCATTTTGAGGAGCTGGGAAGGACTGGGATGAACTGACTCCCCCTTGGCTCTGACACAGTTCCAGCCAATTCCCTTTAATTTGAGTTAAAGTAGGCAGAGTTTATGGGATCAGAGCAGGTTTTAAATGGGCTTAGGCAACGCTCGAATGTCCTCCTGTGAGATGAGCTGGGCTGTGGAGCTGCTGCCCTGGCTGTGCCTCCTCCCTGTGGCTTGGGAATGAGGAGGGAGTGACCCCTCTGAGGGGCAGGTGGGCATACAGGGGGTCACCAGGTCCATGGGGAAGAGTGACAGAGGGGAAATGAGGTCTCAGTGGGATTTGAGGGCCCTGCTTGGGGATCCTTCCCCTCTGTCCATTCTACATCAGCTCCCCTCCCTTTGGGCATCCACCCTGCCCTGGTACCCAGCGACTGGAGTGGGTGGGATGTGCAGGGACACCCCCACATCCTACCTGGGAAGAGGGGAATTTGCTGGATACCAGCTCCTTTCACTCAAAACCACCCTTCTGGGCTCTTCCCAGCCCTGGCACATCCCAGGATGCTGAGGAGGAGTGAAGGGGCAGGCAGGAGTGGGGATGAGGGGCGGGTGGGGGCTGCACCCCCTGAACTCATCCCCTGTGTCAGATGAGCTGGGACAGCTCCTGGGATCCAAACACCAGAGAGAGGAGACTGGAATGGAGCACGGAAATGAGGGAATTCCAAACTCCCCCCAGATGAGAAACAGGGGAGAGGGGTTTTGGCAAAGGAAACAGTTCCCAATGGCTGCATTTTGACAAGGGTTTTCAAACCACTTGGAAACACTTCCAAGAGAGGACAAGGTGGAACTCAGGGCATCAACCTCCTGTTATTAACACGACTGCAGGATGAAGTAGGTCGATCCCCCCTGCCTGGTCCTGGAGGGGCTGAACTCATTTCCTGCCATCCCAGAGGTTATCAGAGATGGGGAAATTGGGATGCAGGGATGGCACAGGGCAGAAACGGTGCTGGAATCCACCAGGTAGGGTTGGAAAAGCATGGGAGTGGGGAGCATGGGAAGGCAATGCCAGCAGGGCTGGGAGGGCAATTCTCTCCTTCCACCCACGGGCTCTCTTAAGCCCTCACCTGTCAATCATTCCCTTATTTCCATGAATCCTAAATCCACTTGCAGTGCCTTTCAATAAAATGGGAACATGCACCTTCCCGGAGTGAAACATATTAGAGCAGTTTGTCACCGCCTCATCCAGGAGGGATTAATTCCCAAATCATTTCCTGACATGTTTTATCGGCACTTATTAAAGCAGGAGCTGCGTTGGGCAATCCTTGGATAAACGGAGCCATAATTTAACACCTCCTCCGTCCTATTAGTGAGGAGCAGGATTTATTTTCTCAGTGCAGCTTTAATTATGGAGAACACACGCAGGGGATGGAGGCGGCTGGATCCTGGAGGTTAAGGAGGAATCCTGTGGAGCACCCTGGGGCAAGGCACGGGATCTTCCCAGAGCTGCTGACTCACCTGTGGCTGGCGTGGCTGGCTCCAGGTCTGCAATGTGACCTTGGGATTTGGGCCTCCCAAAGGTTGTTGTGGTGTTGTAGGGAGATGTGGAACACTGGGAATGCCAAGGCTGGCTGGATGCCTGGCTCCCGTGCCCCGGGGGAAGCCAAGCTCTCCTGGCTCCCCATCGCAGCACCAGCAGCAGGAGACACTTTCCCAATGGAAAAGGAATGCAGCCCCAAATCCCTGCTCAGCTGAGTTACTTGGAATTGTCTGATTTTGGGTTCCCTGGAATCTGGCCACTTTGTGGCTCACTGGACTGAGAAAACTGGGAAAATCTCTGCTACTTCCAGCTCTGCTCCTCCCCGAGGCTGGAATCCTTCCCTCAGCCTCTGCTCTTCCTGCTCCCACTGCAGCTGGGAATTCTGCACAATCACCAAAGGGTCCAGCACTGCTGGCTCCAGACCCTGCTCAGGTGCTGTCAGAGGACTTGGAATCACCGGGATTGGGATTCCATGTGGTTCCATGGAAGCGTGGCTCTCTGCTCCTGCAGCCTGTGTCCCTGGGGCAGAGCCAGCTGCGAGCCTGGCCCATCAGGGTGCTGGGAAACAGCACCAGGGAGGTAGAGAAACCCCAGGAACTGACCCAGGGCCTGCTGGAAAAGCTGGATCCCTCCTCCCATGGCGGGAGTTAATGACCCTCCTGGCAAATATCACCGGGAGCTTGTCAGGAATCCTCACGTTCCCCCGAGCGCCGCCGTGTTCCTGCTCTTTTCCATTAATTTATTTTTGGCTCTGGAAATTGTCTATTAATTTCTGCACCTTTGTTCTCTGTCTGGGCGGTCTGGGGGCTGCCTCCAGCTCCTTTGTCACATGCTGGAGAGAAAGAGATGTGTCCAGTGGCTCTGGGAATGGGGATGCAGAATCCGGGCCCTTGGACCATCTGAGGGCCCCTTCTTGCTGCCCCATCTCCAGGGAAAGCTCTAGGGGCGCTTGGCACTGGTGCAAAGGGATGCAGGAAAACTGTCCCTGTGAAAGGGCTGGGATCTGGGGGTACTGGACCAGGAAGGGGTTGGGATGATCCTCAAGGATCACTGCAAGCTGCCAAGGGGAACCAGCTGGATGCATCCACTGCTCCCTCACAGCCACTGCCATTCCAGGCCCAATCACGGATGGGGAGAAATAATAATCCCTTATTAAACTCCAAATTCTGGAGCAATTTAGGGCAGGGGAGGAGCGCAGAGGGAGGAGATGCTGGAACACCTCGGGCTGATGTCATTCCTTGCAGTCAGGAGCAGGAGAAACACAATCCAGTTCTGTTCCCCCCGCAGAACAAAGGGAAAAGTCCCCAAGGGAAGATTGGAAAAAGAGAAACAACAACAACCAACCCAAAGTACTCCAAAATGAGAGAGGAGAGGGTGAAAAATAGAAGAAAAAAAAGAAAAAGGCCAGACAAACCCATCCCCCTGAGGTGTCTCCTTGGTGTGGAACAGTTTCCCTCTTCCCCCACTTCCCTGAGCCCAGCCGGGCTCCTGGAGCCATAAAATCCGAGTTTGTGGCGTGTTCAATCGATTATTCCCGAACGCCCCAGCTTTGGAGACAGGTAATTCATTTCAGCCCCTTCATGGCTACATGCAAATAAAAAAAAAAACCCCTTTCCCTTTTCCTTTCTTCCCTTGCTGCTTCCAGCCCCTTCTCTGCCCCTTTGCTCCCTCCTCCCTCTCTCCCCCCTCCACGTGCCCCCAGACACGAGCGATTCCCAGGGAAAGGTGCGGCCATTCCCACAGTGAAACCCAAGGCAGGTAATGACTTTCTCACCCCATCCATACTGCTCCAGAAACTCCTGCCCCTCCAGCTGCATCCCTTTATTTCCGAGAGGCCAGGGGGAGGGGGGATGTGCCAGCCCCCTCCGATTCCCTCTCCTCCAAGGCCTCTCCATAAAAAATAAAGGAGGAAGATATAAAGGCAGCAAGTGTTTGCAGGGATAGAGTTTCTGTGAGGAGGAGTGGTTGGGAAGCAGAGGCTCTTTGGTGTCCGGGAAGGAGCAGGTTCCTGACATCCCACTGTGCTCTCCACATGGGATCTGCAGGCAGGAAGGCTCGTCTGGGCTGCCAGCTCTGGGGAGAACATCATGGAATCATCATGGAATGGTTTGTGTTGGAAAAGACCCTAAATCCCATTCATCCCACCCCCTGCCATGGGCAGGGACACTTTCCACTATCCCAAGGTGCTCCAAGCCCTTGTCCAACCTGGACTTGGACACTTCCAGGGATCCAGGGGCAGCCACAGCTTCTCTGGGCACCCTGTGCCAGGGCCTCCCCAGCCTCACAGGGAACAATTCCTTCCCAATATCCCATCTAAATGTCCTCTTTTAGTTTAAAAACCATTTCCCTTTCCCTATGATTGTCTGTCCATGTAAAAGTTGTTCTCCAAGGAGAAAAAAAGAGCTGGATTGTGTTCCCACTGGAGTTTGCCCACTTCCCTGGGAAGCCTCACCTGCTGACAGTCCAGAGTCACAGTGCTGGGCCCAGCTCAGCCCAGATCCAGCTTTGTGCCAGCTGCTCTCCCTGCCCTGGGAACAGACACACCTTGGAGCCAAGGCCTGGAACACGGAGAAACAGGTTTAGGGCTTGGCAACTGGAAGGAAACAGCGAGGTTTGTTGGGATCCCTCCTGTTCCACCTACCCAGGGAAACCTGAGGTCTGGCAGCCCAGTGCACCCCAGGGCTCCTCTCATCCCTCACCAAGCAGGGTCATGTCCAGGGGCTGTTCCTGACCCTGGGAGTGGCAGCCTGGCACAGGGACAGGCTGGGATCAGACGCTCCAGTGAGCAGGAGCAGGGCTGGGACATCCCTGTCCCTGTTCCCAGTTCTCCGTCGCTCCCTGTAAAAGATCTTTGCAGAGCTCTGGAGCTCTGAGTGTGGATGAGCAGCTTTGAAGGGCTCTGGAACACGGTTTATGGGATTACACCTGGGCTCACCTGACTGCACAAGAGTGTTCATCCTAATGCGTGCTGGCTTCCCGGGAAAAGAGGAGATTACCCAGCACCGACAGCGTTGCTGGCAAAGCCTCCTGCACTGGGAGACTCTTCCATGAAAACAGGGGGTGCAGGTGCTGTCAGCCCACAGCCCTGGGCTGGGAATTCAAGCACCAGCATGTTTCTATCCAGGGAATCCAGGGGCAGCAGGAATATTTTGATTGCAAAGCCCTAAATATGTTTTGTGATGTTTCAGAGCAAGGTCAAAGCTCATCTGTGCACCCTCCCCACTCTGACTGCTCCCACCAGTCCCTCTTCTCCTCCAAAGGACTGCTCCAGGATCAAACCCTGCCTGACCCTTTTCCATGTTCTCCACTTTTCCATATTCCCCACTCTGCCCTGGCAGCCCCTTGGGAGCTCCCAGCCCTGGGTCACTGTCACAGACCTCCCACTTCCCAAAGAAACCCAACAAAGCTTTGCCAGAGGAGCAGCTGCAGTCCTGGTTTAACTGGGAATGAGGAGCCCATTGCAGAGCTGGCAGCAGCATTCCCATTTCCCAGAGCCCAGCAGAGCTGGGAGGAGCTGTGGGTGAAGCTGGGGTGGCTCTGCAAGGCTCAGTGGCCACTTGTCTTTGAAATGTCTCTGGTCTCTGCTGCTCAGGAGCCATCCCAGCTCTGCCAGGTTTCCTGATGGACTCTGCAAGACCCTCATGTGCTCCTGAAAAACTGCAGCAGCTCTGCCCGAGGCAAATTCCCACCCAGCTAAACAGGGATGCTGAGGAAGGAGCTGGCACCCTCTGAAGCAGCCCCTGAGGAAAAAGGGAACACTGCTGACAGTTCTGAGGATGCCTGGCTCCCACACACCACTCCTTCTGATTAGCTTTGAAACACATTTAATCTGGGGGATTCAGTTTATTCCTGCAGAAATCCCTCCTGTGTGGTGCGGGAAGAGCTGCGCCATTCCCACCACTGAGGATCCCTGTCCCTGTCCCCACACACCAGGGACATCTGCCAGGCCCAAGTGGGATGGCCACCAGAGGAGGAGCAGTGGCTCTGGCTCTGCCCACAGGGACATGTGGGTCACTCTCAGTGTTCCCTGTCCTGTGTGGGAAAGGAGTGGGAACTCCCTGGATCGAGCTCAGGGAATAAATCCCTCTGCGGAACTCGCTCCAGACTTTCCTACTCCCAGCAGCTCCCGATTCCTGACGTGGAGCAGGGCTTGTGTTGACTGGAATGAGGACAGGTCTGTGGCTTCCTCATGGCTGTGTCACTGGGGGGGGTGGGGTGTGTGTTTTCCAGTGGGATGAGTTAAACTCCAGTGTGGTCCCCAGACTCCAACTCCTGCAAGGACCAAAGTGGGATGAGCTGCTCCCACTTTATTTTCTCTAACGTTGTGCATCTCTACCAGCTGCACACAACAAAAGCACTAATGAGGCAAAGAAAAACTGCCTGGTGCTGTCAGGAAAAGGAATTTCCTATTCCCTGGTTGGAGTGGGAAGCTGAGCCTCAGCCTGGGCCGCAGCACCTTCCTTGCAGTGACCTGTGTGACAGCTCTGCCGGGCTGTGGGATCCCCTGTTGCCATCCCACACAGTTCCTTGTCCCTGGCTCCCAACCAGCAGCCTGGATCAGCTGCTGCCAGTGAGCTGGGATGCTCAGCTCAGCTCAGCTTGGCTCGGCTCAGCTCATTCAGCAGCAGCTTCCCGTGAGGAGCTCCCAGCTCTCCCATTTCTCTTCCCACCAGTCTAGCCTTTGGCTTAGACTTGCAAATGACAAATTACGCTTTTGCCTCTAATTCCAGTTTCCCTGGCATCCTCCATCGGCACAGAAAGCAGCAGGATCCGAGCAGGCAGCGGGAGGTCGGCGTCTCCTCTGCTCCGGCTCCCTCCCCCTGCCTTAATTGCAGCCTAACGTGAGTTTGAGGTGTATTAAACACACAAATTATCCTGCAAAGCCTCGGGAAGCGCTGCTTCCCCAGGCCTCTAATGGGAGCTGACAGAGCAAGCAGAGGAGCTGTTAACGGCACGGCTTTGTCTGGAACGGCCCTGGCGAGGGATCCCCGTGCGGGGCTGGCACCGGGACTGGCACCGGGACTGGCACCGGGGCTGGCACCGGGACTGGCACCGGGACTGGCACCGGGGCTGGCACCACTCAGCCCCGCGTCCCCCCCGGGGTCCCCGCCGTGGTCCCCCTGCACCGGGGCATCGCGGAGAACCAGAGGCTCTTGGCAAAGGCTCCGGCAGCTGCACCTGCGCTGCCGCTGGAGCGCTGCTGATGGGTTGGAGGGAGTTCAGAGGAGAAGCAGGAACACAATCAAGGAGCTGCAGGGCAGGATTTGTACGGCGACTTTAAAGGGGCGGCGTGACGGCAACGAGAACAAGCACTAGAGCACGCCGGGGTTTAATCTCGGGCTCAGACAAAGCTGACACGGACCAGGATCAGAGTGAACATCCTCACGAGGGAAAATCCACCTCCACCCGCAGCGGGAGCGACGGAGAGCCACCGGCAGCCTCCTCCGGGAGCGATGGAGAGCCACCGGCAGCCTCCTCCGGGCTCAAATGCTGAGGAGGGAGGGAGGGAGAGCAAAGGAGGTGTTCGGGTCAGCCCACGGGCTGTAAGGAGTGATGGAAATGCACAGGAATGAGACCAGGAAAACAGGGACCAGGGAATGTCGCCATCCCAGAGCAGGAGGGACAACCTGGTGTGTCCCAATCCAGGTTTGATCGCTCTGCTCCCAGCTCTGCTCCCAGCCCGCTCTCCAAGGAGGAAGATGAAGCCTGACAGCCCAAATAAAGCCCAGCCTGGCACAGGGGAAGGCGCTGGGAGGGACAGAGGTTTGCAGGGAAAACCTGCACTCTGTGGCTCAGTGAGGGGCAGCCACACCCCAGGTGCCCGTGGAAGCAGACATGGAATATTCTGCCCAACAAGAATCCAACAAAGCAAGGGAAATGGGAAAAAAAAAAAGTGCCTTATTTTCCCAGCTCTCTCATCTCCAGCTGCACCAAAGATTGGGAGAAAAGATAAATGTGGATCCAGGCAGAGGGTTCAGGGCACGGCTCAGGGCTGCAGGAAGATTTAGAGCATTGAAGTCCAAAGGCAGGGCTGGATCATCACACGAGGAAAGAAAAATCCCTGGGAGTGGAGATCACGTTAAACAATGTGTTGTAATAAGTGTTTTATGCTTTAGAGGAGGAGAGAGAACAGTGAAATCTCCTGTAAGAGCTAATTACTGCAAATTCCTTTTCAATAAAACAAGACCAAAAAAATCCTCTCTTAACGGAAAAATCCATTTAAGGCTCAGCTGAGGTAACCTCGGTTCACATCCTGGAGCAGCGTTCCTGAGAGTCAAACAGGATTTAACTGGAGCTTGGCATGACCAGCCCAGCTCCCCAGGGAGCCCAGGTGTTGGTCTGCAGGGAGAGGATGATCCCTGGGCACCAAAATCCCAGGGGAAAGTCTTTCTTGTGCTGGAGACCATGTGGAAAGTGAGCGTGAACTTCTTTGGGAGGATGTTGCAGGGATTTTGGGAATGGGAATGGCAGGAACTCGCAGCCATCTCTGCTCTGGGGGCCAGGAGAGCTTGTTGTGGCACCTGGAGGTCCCTGTGGCACCTCCCCAGCAGTTTCAGGCCACTGGTGACGTGTGATCATGGAAAGGGACAGTGGGATGTCCCCAGCCCGTGTTGCTGCCTCCCCCAGCACCACACGACCTCCGTTGCCTCTCCCAGTCTGACCCAATTAAAACAAAATAGAACCCTGGACTGGGAGAGGGTTTGCCTCTGTCCCTGACACTCTGCATTTCCTGCCATTTGGAGTGGGGCCGCTTTGGTGGATTTCTTGCACATGGGAGCAATAGATTGAATTACACGAATGTCCAGTGCTGAGCAGAGAGACATTTCTTTTCCACATGTTCCTGCAGCTGCGTGACCCCAGGAAACCCAACGGTGGGGTCTGTCTTGGAGACAAATAGGGATTGTTTTGTGTCCATGTGGAAGTGCTCCCTCCCCCTCCGTTCCCCCGTGTGTGTGAGTGTGGAGGGGGGGATCATTCCCCAACAGACACGTTCACATCCCAAACAGCACAAACTCAGGATATTTCTCCACCACAAACCCACAGGGTGGGAATGCAGCCCAGGAGAGCTGTGGCTGCCCAGGGAAGGGTTGGGAGGCTGCTGGCAGGGGAGAAATCCACAGCTGGATGGGGCTGCCATGGATTGCTCTGTGTGGTCAAGGAGCCACCACTTCTCTCTCCACCACCAGCCTGTCCCAGCACTGCCCAAACGTGGGGCTGGAAGAGGGGCACAGGCAAAGAGGGGATGGAGGATGCTCATGAGAGTGGGATTGTCCTGTCAGTAGGATGCTGTGGTCAGTGGGATGCTCCTGGCTGTGGGATGCCCTGGGCAGTGGGATGCTGGTGGCAGCAATGTCCCAGAACCTTCCCTGCTCAGTACCTCAGTGCTTGTAAGAGCTGGGGCTTTCATGAAAATAAAAGCAGGGTGAAATGGATTTCCTTTTTTGTTTGTTTTGTTTTAAAGAAAACTGTAGGGTACAGAGAACTGTTTCTAGGGTAGAAACCTGCTGGATGGGGAGCACTGCTACCCAAAAACGTCCTTCCCAACCAGCTCTCCCGGCTGCCAGCTGAAATCCAGACCTCAATAACTCATTTCCCAAGCAGAGACACAGGCAAAGCCCAGGGAAGCCTGGGGCAAAGCCTGGAGCCTCCCAGGGAATCAAACACTGATGGACTCCAGTGCTGGCTCTGGGGTGATGTGAGGCCAAGGAGCACCAGTGCCCTCAGGTCCCATTCCCACATCGCTGCAGGTGCTCGAGCTCCAGCTAAAGCTCCTGTGGGGATGCAGCAGCATCCAGCTGCACCCACAGCATCACCACTGAGATCAGGGAGGCTGATGGGATCACCCATGTGGGTGAGCAGGACGAGGAGGGGAGGGAACCTCTGGTTGGATCAGGAGCTGAGCTGCTCCACATCCCGGGAGGCCGAGGCTGTGGGATCGCTGCTGAGCCCTGGGAGCTGATGGAGGAGGAGCTTCTGGCTGTGCTATCCCTGGCACAGCACTTGCAGCCTGTCTATAAATAGGAGTTTTAAGCACAGCAATTAATCACTGAGTGCTACTGTCCATGGGCTGGGCTGGGTTTAACAGCGGGTGTGAGTCCGGCATTCCCTGGATTTACCAACCCAGCCTCCCCGGACAGACATGGCTTTAAGGCTCCTCCCAAGTGAGGCTGCAGTGTGAGCTTGGGTTGTTGTGGCTTAACAAGTGACCAGGCACCAGCTGAGGGGCTGCCAAAGGCACCGTGGTGTCACCAGCAGGTGTGACCCTCTTGGGCAGGTGTTGGCAGCAGGGTCAGCACAGATTCCTTGGCACTGGCAGCTGAGGAGCAAGAGCATCACAAGCAGTGCCAGCCTGTGGGGATCCATCCTCTCCCAGCCTGGGAAGGGTGTATCACCCACTAGAAATATTGGAATGGTTTTATACTAAAGGAGGAGAGATCCAGATGGGATATTAGGAAGGAATTCTTCCCTGTGAGGATGGGCAGGTGCTGCAACAGACTGTCCAGAGAAGCTGTGACTGCCCCATCCCTGGAAGTGTCCAAGGCGAAGTTGGATGGGGCTTGGAGCAACCTGGAATAGTGAAGATGTCCCTGCCCACGGCAGGGGGTGGGATGGGTGGGATTTACGAGCCCTCCCAACCCAAACCATCCCGTGTCTCTATGTGTCCCTGACCCCTGAGCTCCCTGTAAGTCCCAGCCCTTCTTCCAAGCCTGACCCACCAATATCCACCTCTTTTTCCTTGAAAAAGGGAAGGGCGAGTCCCTGCCCCTAATCGAAGTGGGGGCAGTGTCCCCCCTGCACTCAGCCCTGGGGTGGGGGAGCTGAGTGAGCCCCTCCTGGCCGTGCTCAGGAGCGGTCGGGAGGAGCCTCTCCCGGCGGCGGGGCCGAGGGAGCCGTGCTGGGTCTGTCCTGCTGGGAAGTCACTTTTAGCTGCGGGTCCAGGCAGGGCCATATTGGGTTCAGTCTGTTGTGCAAAACACTCCGCAGCGCGTGCAATCTGTGCTCCCCCGCCTGACGAGAAATGCTAATTGTGTGCGAAGGAGCTGCCAAGAGCCCGCAGTATTCCCGGGAAGGGGGGTTATTGGGATTGTTCCCATTGTTCTGGCAGCTGCAGCGCAGCCAGCCGGGCAGGGCACGGGAGCAGGGCAGGGGCCAGCGGCTCTCCCTGCCCGGAGCTCGCCCATGGCAAGGGATGGGATCAGGGACCGCTGGCCGCTCCCGCCGGGATGGATCTGCCTGTGCTGGGGGGGAAGGGTGGGCACAGCGTTTCTTCTTGGGCTGAAAGTGTCGGTTTTGCATAAAATATGAAGTGAAAATTCTTCTCCCTTCAGTTACTCCCTCGTCTGCCAGCCCGTGCTGGTGCCTGCATCCCGCTGCTTCCCAGCCTGGAGCCAGGGCTTCCCGAGGGCTGGGGACAGCAGGAGCCCCAGGGCAGGGGAGGTACAGGGACCTCACTGTGCCGGGAGATCTGTCCTGGTGCAGCTGTCGGATGGAGGACACGGGGTTTGCATCTCCAGGGTTTGGTTCCTGCCAGGGATGGGGATAACAGAGAGAAGGTGATGGAGAAACCAGGAGGATTTCTTTGCAGAGCCAAGCAGCAGCTAAGCCTGAACACCACCAGAAGAAGAAACTCCTCCAATCCCCAGTGATCTGAGCGAGCTAGAAAAAAATAAAGAGAGAGAAACGATGGCTCTGGTTTGATTTATAAGCAGAGCAAAAGCCCCACATGGTGTGAAAATGTGGTGCTCTGCTGGGCTTTGCAGGAGAAAATCAAGGCCCTGTTTTGCAGAACCACAGAATCCCAGAATCCCACAGTGGTTTGGATTGGAAACAACCTTAAAGCTCATCCAGTCCCACACTCTGCCATGGGCAGGGACACCTTCCACCATCCCAGGGGGCTCCAAGCCCCATCCAACCTGGCCTTGGACAATTCCAGGGATGGGGCAGCCACAGCTTCTCCAGAGAGTCCATTCCAGCAGCTCCCCACCCTGGCAGTAAATCATCCTGACTTCTCCCTCGTGGGCTGGGAAACAAGCAGGAGCATTGATGGATTCAGTGTTTTTCCCTCTCTGTCCTTCCTCGCTAATTTGCAGCAAAGGAACCAGATAAAGTTTGATTACTTGGAAGGGGAGAGAGCGAGGGAGAAGCCGCCCCAGCCGCCAGCTCCCGGCGCTCCCCCCACTTCCAGGGAGGATAAATGAAGTGCTCTCCATTCCCTGCTCGTCTGCCACCCTCCAGTGAGTCTGTCATGGGCTCATCTGTGTCTAAATTAGCTTTGCACAGCAACGCCGTGTACAATTATTGCTGTCAGCCTTTGATCTGACCAGTTTATCTCATCAGCTTGTCAGGCTTCATTCTCCAACCTTTCTCTCCTTGGCGCAGCCACTGGCGCTGTCCGGGCTCCCTCGGAGGAGGCTCCAAGAGTTCCCGAGGGATTTATAAAAGCCTGCAGTCCAGTGGTGCACCCAGAAAAATGGGTTACAACAAGCCTGGCAAGACAGAACAGAGCAGCAGAATTCCTGCCATTTCCAGGCCATTCCTCATTGAGAACCAGAAAATGACATTTTCTGGGACTGGCACGTGGCAGGGGATCCACTGCTCAGAGCGTGGTGACATCAGTTCCATGGGATTCTCCCGACAGCCGTGTTTGACATTCCGGCTTCTGCTGTGAAGGCTCATGGAAAAAGCATTTCCATTGTCTGGGACTTTTTGTTCTCTCTTGCATGAGGGCTGCTGGGAAGGGAACCCCAAAGGGATGCAGCTGGAAAGGATTAATTAGGGATTCCAAGGAATGGTCACCCCAGTCCTTTTAGCACCTTGTTCCAGCTCCAGGCGTCCCATGGCTTTCACCTGTGGGAGGGAGGCAGCTGAGGCCACGTGAGATGCAGGGTGAAGGATGGGATCCTGGGAGGGTGCCAAGCATCCCAAGGGACGCTGATCCCATAGCCAGGTGCCACAGGGGCTGCTTCCCGATCCTGCAGAGTAACATTGGACACACCGCCCTGTCCAGGCCCTGCTGCAAGTTCCCAAGGTTTCTGTCCCCCCTCCCCAGTTCCTGCTGCCTGCCCAGCAGACCCTCTCCCCAGAATCCTCTCCCCTCTCTCCTTCCCAGCTTCCCAGGGTTTCTATGAGGCTGTAAAAATTCCTTTATTCTGGAAAAGCAGAGGGATGGACCTCTCTCTTCCACACTGGAGATGTCACTCATCCTCTGCCACCACCCCAGGTGTGACTCTGTGGTGTCTCCTCCCCAGCCTGGTGTTCTCAGCCTGCTCATGGATGGTGAGGACACCTCCCCAGCCCCCCACCCCTCCTGCCTCACCCCCCTTCCCGCTGGTCATTGATTTTTCCACAGCTGGTTGTGACTCCTGGATCCCCACGTCGTTATCTGTCCTCCTTCACTCCCAGAAATCCTGCAGGTTGGAATTCTGTCTGCTCCAACTCGTGAATATTCTGGCTCTGAAGTTTCCCGGCTCCAGATGTTTTGGCCAGACCAGAGGAAAAAAAAAACCCACCCAAAAAAACCTCAGCATTAATAAAAACCTTTTGAAAATCCCGAGTCCTATTGCGCAGCAGTGACATCATATCCGTGAAATATGAGCTGATGATGTCACAGCTGGGAAATGAGGGATGATTGTTCCTTCTTGGCACAGGCTGCTGCTCGGGCCAGACCTGTTAAATAAATGCACATGGCCCATAAATGTGGAGATTAAACCCAGGAGTTGGGAACACAGCCCTGTGGGCACCTGGGTCATGGAGCCTGGTGGGGATGGGGGGGCATGGGGAGAGTGCCAAGGGTGGGGAAAGGGTTTGTGTCCCAATTCTACTCCCAAAGATTGGAGAAAGGGTTTTTCTCCTAATTCTACTCCCAAAGATCGGAGAAAAGGTTTTTCTCCCAGTTCTTCTCGCAAGGATTTGGAGAAAGGGTTCGTCTGCCAGTTCTATTCCCAAAGACTGGAGAAAGTGTTTGTGTCCCAGTTCTGTACCCAAAGACTGGGAGAGGATTTCTCACCCACTTCAACCTGCAGATCTGGAGTTTCTGGATGCCTTTGGATTTTCCTTTGCTTTCCTCCCCTCGCTCAATCCCAGTGGCTGCTGGGGACAGAGGAATGGCTTTGCCAGGCTGTCCCTGTGACCCAGGACAGTGAGGGACAGCAGAATGTCCTGATGGAGCAGTGACAGCCCATGTGCTCATGGAGCCAGCACTGCCAGTGCCAGAGCCACTCATCCTCATCCCCATCCTATCCCCAGCTCCCACAGCTTCCTGTGCCAGGCATCACTAGAAAATGCCCCTCTCTTTGACCCTCCTGACAAGCACTTATCCCTCAAATCCTTGGATTCATCCTCCTCATTCCTCTACCAGGGCTGGCTGCAAAGATTCCTGCCTTGGCTGGCTGCTCCCACACCAGAGATTTAAGCCATGGGAAGCAACAATCCATGAAATCCCAGCACTGGATCCTCCATCCTTCCCAGTCTGGACCCTCCCTGGCACAGCAGGATCTGTTATCCAAGCGTTTCCCTCATCCACACATTCACTTCCCACGTGTGAGCAGCCTCCTGATGAAGGAACACATTCCATGCCATGGAAAAGGGCTATTTTTTCCATCTGGGCCATGCTGACAGTGTCAGGCCTCTCGTTTAAGCTCCCAGCTGGATTTTTGAATTTGGCCTTTTCCCTCTTTCAGTTTTGAGCCCATTGTTTGTGCTGGGAAGGATGTGCCGGGCGGGAGGGGAACGTCTGCTGAGAGGTGTCCATCAGGGAGATCCCAGGGGATGGGATGTTATCTGGGAATTTAATAGTCATCCTTGTTCTTGCTTGATCAAACCAGGAACATTTATTTATTTATTTACTCCCTCATTCCTTAGGGTGGGTTTTGATGGGACAATTTCAATTCCAGAAGTTGGGGGGAAAGAAAAAAATCCCCAACCCTGCCTATGAGGTTTTTCAGGAAGATTTTGTTTTGCTGCTCCGAAAGTGAAAATTTCCTTGTCTTCTCACTTAACACGGGCTCATATTTCCAAAAATATGCCAATCATAACAAAAGAAGTGGAAGGAGGGAAAGCAAAGGCTGCAGCCAAGATAAAACGCTGGGACCAACCTGTGCTGACGCTGTTTTCCTTTCTTAGCTCCATGGAAAAGGTATTTTTATGTTTTAGCCCAATGCAGATTTTGTCTTTTTATTTTATTTGAAATCTGAATTTTCAGCAGGCAGGAAACTGTTTCTTTGACAGCTTTAATCAGAAATCAAAGATTTGATCATGCAGGGAGATGGAATTTCAACTTCAAAGCCCCGGCACAAGAGGTGGATGCAGGTACCGGTGAGCTGCGATGCCGTGGAAACGGGAAGGGTGATGGGAGGCAGCGCTGCCGGAGGAAATTAAAGGGGGACACAGCACTGGGGAATGTTCCCAGCAACGAGGAGGAGCCTTCAAAAGGCAGGTGTTTAATTCTTGTACAAAACAAGGCAGCAAACAGCGATTAGAGCCCCAAACCTCCTCGCAGTGCAGCCGCAGCGCCCAGGCAGGGCTGGAGGGTGGGGATGGGGGGGATGCGCCCCCTCCTCCTCCTCCAGCTCCTTGGCAGAGCCAGGCTTGGAAACTTGGCTGCATCCAGCAGCCAGTGGCAGACATGTGGCAGGGGAATGGGGACAGCAGTGGCACCCCCTGCCAGGGCCAGCTGCGGCCACGGAGCAGGGCTGGAGCTGGGGCTGGTTCTGCAGCTGGTTCTGATGCTGGTGCTGCTGTTGGTTCTGATGCTGGTTCTGCTTCTCGTGCTGGAGCTGGGCCTGGACGTAGAACTGGTGCTTGTGCCAGTGCTGGCACTCAACTGGGACAGGCACAAATTCTCTTTCCTCCCCTGGCATTTGTGTTTCTAAAACAGGCCCAAAGTAGTTCAGGATTACCCCGTGGGGTCCCTTTCCTGGAATATTTTTGCCACTGCATCCAGACAGAAGCAGAAAAGGTGGCATGGAGACCCCATCCCTTCCCCATGGCCTGAGAGCACCCCACAGGTGGGGAGGTGGCTGCAGGACCCAGTGAGGGGTCCCACAGCTCCTGTGCCAGAGGCTGCTCTTCCCATTAGGACCTGGATGGAACCTGGATGAATATTTCCCTGAGCTGGAGAAACAGTGGAAAATGGGGTCCCACATCCAGCACAGTGACCAGAAGCCACCCCTTGGAGCCAGCCCTTCCCAGGGCTGACCAGGAATGTCTTGGTCCTGCATGGAAAAAAGGCTTTTGCTTGAATGATCTCCTGGGATTTGCTTTTCCATGCTTGACTCACCCCCTGAAAGGAAAGTGGGGTGTCTGAAACCTGGGGATGTTCCACAGGCTTTGGGAAAAAAGAAGTCTGATCCATCCATCCATCCATCCATCCATCCATCCATCCATCCATCCATCCATCCATCCATCCATCCATCCATCCATCCATCCATCCATCCATCCATCCATCCATCCATCACCTGAGAGCCCAGGTGTCAGAAAGCACAAAGAGGGACCACAGGGAAGCACCTAAGAGATTCCCCGTGGATCTCCATGCCTGCCCATGCCCTGGAAGCAGCAGCTGGCTGGGAATGACAGGGCAGGAGCTGGGCTTTGCTGCGAGCTCACGGCACCTTGATGTCTGAACCTGCTGGTAATTAGCAGGAATTGGGTTATAATTGCACCAGCGGCGGCAGAGCGGGAGTGACCTCAGCAGCCGCTAATTCCTGACACAGAAGGACAATCTGGGGGCACCTGGAGCGCAGTTCGGAGCTGCAGCCCTTTCCCAGCCCTGATTAATCCCCAGGAAATGTTCTGTGGTCGGGCCATTACCACTCCAATCTGGGGCTGAAAATGAATCAGAGCCGCGGATGACTGTGGGAAAATTGTCACCAAACTTGAATGGCTTTGCTTTGTTTCACCACAAAACTCTTAACGAAGCATTGAAATGGAGATGGATTCTCTGCCTGGCCTCGACATTAACCCTTAGTGGGCCCAGCCAGGCTGGGAGAGCAATTCCACACTCCAGCTCTTGGCCGGGTGGAAATTCCTTCAATCAAGACTGAAGGGAGGGTTGGGGATGAGCTGGGCTCTGCCTTGGCTCAGCTCCTGCCCTGCTCTCCCAGCCTGCCCAGGACCCGGGAGTGGGCTCCTGCCTTGGGAGATTTGGGATTCTGGGAGCCCCCGAGGGCTCCTCCAGCCCCTCGGAGCAGCTCCCTGTGCTCCCTCCGAGCTCCCGTGCGGTGCCGGGTTTGGGGACCGTCCTTGCAGGGCCGTCAGTCAGGGGCTGTAATGAGATTCCTGGCACTGCCAGCGCCTCTCACAAAGTCCTTCTGCAGCCACTCGCCAGCCCCAGCCACAAGGGCCTCCCCCCGCCGCCACTCAAAAGGGGCTCAAAGGGAGCTTTGTGAGGCACCACAGGCAGAGCTTTCTTGCCGGGGACAGGCAGCAGCAGGCAGCCGGCAGGCACAGCCCGATCCTTGGAGCCTCGGGAGTGCGGGGAGGGAGGAGGAGGAGGAGGAGGAGGAGGAGGAGGAGAGGGAAGGGTGCGGGGGAGGTGGGACACTCATGGGCTGTTGTGTGAGGAAGGACTTGGGATGGGGAGAGGTGATGTAATGACATAGGGGGCTGTAGGAGGGAATTACTTCCCACTGCCAGAGGGATTTTGGGAAGGAATTCTGCCCTGTGAGGGTGGGCAGGCCCTGGCACAGGTTGTCCACAGAAGCTGTGGCTGCCCCTGGATCTCTGAAAGTGTCCAAGGCCAGGTTGGAAGGGGCTCAGAACAGCCTGGGAGAGTGGAAGGTGTCCCTGCCCATGGCAGGGGGTGGAATGAGATGAGCTTTAAGGTCCCTTCCATCCCAAACCATCCTGGGATCCTGCGACGATGGGACAGGGACACTGAGCACTGGGCACATGATGGGAGGATGTTGGGATCTGTATGGAGCTCATCCAACCTCACTGAGAGCCCCCCACGCAGGCTGAGCTTGGAGCTGTGGGAATAAATCCATCCATGCTTTAGATCCCGGTGTGTTTGGCCCCTCAGCTGGGGAAGGAGCGGTGCCAGGCAGGGCTGCACACCCAGGAACATCAGGGATACCAGGATCAGCAGGAACCCAGACTCCTGGAGCTGGGAAAGAGCTGCAGCCTGCTCAGGGAATCCAGTGCACTGAGGGAATCCACTTCTCTAATGGGTTTTTCATACATTTGTGGATCTAAGAAAACGTCTGAGGTAGAAAGAGGCAGAAATGTGCGTGCACGGCCTCAGCTCTGAAATTCCATCTCCAAGCCAAGGTGTACATAGACATATTTTGAAGTGTTTTCATTTAAAAGAGTGAAAAAGAGCTCTGGAAAAGGAACAAATTCTTTGACTAATAGGATCCACAGGGAAACTGCAAGAACTTAATAGCTCTGCAGGAAAATCTGCACAGCACCTTCCTGGAGAGGATCGTGGGGGACACAGGGGAGAGGATGGCAGAGGTGGAGGGCAAGGAGAGGGATGAGGTCTCAGAAACTGTTGGGGCCTGAATATCATGGAATGACCTGGGTTGGAAGGGATCTTAAACCCCATCCAGTCCCACTCCTGCCACGGGCAGGGACACCTCCCACCATCCCAGGTTGCTCCAAGCCCTGTCCAGCCTGGCCTTGGACACTTCCAGGGATGGGGCAGCCACAGCTTCCTTGGGAAACCTGTGTCAGGGGGTGTCACAGGTTGTGCCTGAGCACAGCAGAGGTCCAGGTGCCCTGGGAGGTTCCTGGCACCATCAATCTTGGTTCCTTAGGAAGGGAGATGTGGAATTTGCCTTGTGGAATTTGCCTCTGTACCCTTGGCACCTTGGCTAATGGGCTACAACCCCACCTGGCCCACGGCAGAGCCCAGCCAGAAGAGGGGGAAGGGAAGAGGAGAAATAGAATGAAGTGGTTTGAATTCTTCAGGGAAGCAGAGATTTCTGTGAGTGGGAACAGGGCTGGAATGCTTTAGTAACCCAATCCAGTGCCAGGCCTTCTGCATGTGGGAAAAAGAGCCAGGAGTTTTGGAGACCTAAAGCCATCTCCTGCCTCAGCCCCTGGCACATCAAAACCCGGAAAAGGCTTCCTGGAGCTCCGTGTGGCCTGACTTGTGTTTACGGTACCTCCTTTGCACTTTGTGGTTTACATGGATCACAATACACTGGATTTGAGGTGTGATCCCAGTGCTGGTTGTGCTCCCCCTCTGGAGTCTCCTCTCTCTCTGTACACTCCTTTATATTTATGGACTGTGGGATCCTCACACTTGTGGTTTCTGTACCACACACTCAGCTCAGTGAAATGTTATTTAAAACGTGCAGGGCGGCTCAGGGT
Organism: Notiomystis cincta; assembly: GCA_013398075.1. Lineage (NCBI taxonomy): Eukaryota > Metazoa > Chordata > Aves > Passeriformes > Notiomystidae > Notiomystis > Notiomystis cincta. The sequence goes on from VZRX01014057.1 coordinate 172,609, forward strand.
GTGCTGACAGTACCCCAGGACTGGAAGGGAAGTGCTTTTCCATGGCAAGAGCAGGTCCTAAAGGAGAGGGAAGAGGTGAGGGAAGAGGAGAGAGAAAAGGTGAGGGAAGAGGAGAGAGGAGAGAGAAAAGGTGAGGGAAGAGGAGAGAGAAAAGGTGAGGAAAGAGGAGAGAGAAAAGGAAAGGGAAGAGGAGAGGGAAGAGGTGAGGGAAGAGGAGAGAGAAAAGGTGAGGGAAGAGGAGAGAGGAGAGAGAAAAGGTGAGGGAAGAGGAGAGAGGAGAGAGAAAAGGTGAGGAAAGAGGAAAAAGAAAAGGAAAGGGAAGAGGAGAGGGAAGAGGTGAGGGAAAAGACAAAGGAAGAAGAGAGAGAAAAGGTAAGGGAAGAACACAGGGAAGAGCAGAGGGCCTGGCTTGCCACTTGCCACCCTCCACCTGAGCTTTACCTCATCCACATGCCTCTGGAAAGAGGCTGTGCCTGTCCCAGAGCACCTCCACTGAAGATGCCACATGGGAATGACAGCCCACATCACCACTGTGATTCCATGATCCCAGGATTTCAGGGCAGGGGCAGCAGCTGTGAGCTCTGGGGCTGGATGCCCCATGGAGCTGCACTGGGATACAGAACCACCCCTTCCATCTCTCCTTTATCCCAGCTAGGTTGTCACTGCTCTGTTTATTTGGTCATTTTTGGGGAGGGGAGAAGGGGGGGGGTCCAATTTTCAGCAGCCCATGACAGCATAATTAGGGAAATATAAATGAAAGAAAAACACACTCTAGAAATCCAGGGACTTTCACATATTTTCCCTGTTATTCCATCGCCCTGGAAAAATAAAAGCTACTCAGCAGGAACATTTATTAGCAATTAGGATCTCAGGCACTGGGGACCTCCAGGGACAATTGGGGTAATTAAAGCTTCCCACAGCCTCCTGTGCCACCCCCTCTCCCTGTCCTGCCTCCGTGGGACTGGACCCTGTGGATCTGTGGAAGCTGAGGCACCAACAGCTTCCAGAGGGTCAGCGAGGCCAAAACCTTCGGATCATCCTCACCCTTTCCAGGCTGGTTCATCAACAAATGAACAACATTCCCTTAGGGAAAAGAAAACAATGAAGAGGATCATGTGAAAAAGAGCAATAAAATGTTGTAGAAGAACAACAAAACAGCTCAACTTTCTGCTCTTCTCCATTCCCTGCCCATCCTGACCTTTGGAGCAGCTCCTTTGGAATGGAAGCTTTGCAAACGTACAGGAGGCAAAATCTCTGAGCTGAGTTTAATCTCAAGTGCCAGACCTGGGCTAATGTTAGTGTGAGGTTCAGGACTGGCTTTGCCTGGAGCATTCCCAGGGGGCTGCATGGCTGTAGCAGGCAGGGTTTGCCAGGAGGGAATTAAGGCTCAATTCCCACAGAGCTGTGAGGAGTGGGAACCTCCCTCACTTGCCCAAAGAATAAGGGAAATACAGGAATAATTCAGGAAATTAGGGAGATGTACAGGCCTAATATCCACTGCTTTCTCAGGCAGAAAGATTCCAATTTTCTCTGGGATTTCTGGTCTTGCTGCCATTCTCCCAAACCCACACGGTCCAGAAAGTTCCCAGAGTTTGTATTTTGGTTTCACCGGGAAGCCTCTGCTTTACACCAGTGCTGCAAAGACATTTTAAAAAGGAACTTTTCATAGTGAGTTTATTTCATTCCAATATTGTAACAAAACCCACTTGGAGTGAGGAACTTACAAACAGGGAATGCTGACGCTCATTCCATGACCAGCTCGGAATTTTCCTGCTGTGCTGATTCATTGGGCTATTTTTGTCTTCTTTTTTTTTTTCCTTTTTGCAAAGGTTTTATTTTGGATAAAGCAGTGTTTTCCAGGAAGCAAAAATGTCATTATTATTTTCTTAATCCCTTGTAGCCAGGCTGATCCCAATGCCTGAACGCCAGGGATCTATTTGTGCATTCCATGGCATCACAGCAGCAGTTTCCCTTTTCCTCCTGCTCTTTTCCATCTCAACACAACCCATTCTTGAAATTCTGAACTGAATTCAAAGTGCTGCCAGTCTGCATCCAGACAAGTGGTTACAAGGAGCTCTTCCCATTGCAAAACTCTCCACATGAAGTTTCTGAAGGATTTGGGACCTGAGCTGTGCAAACCCAGGGACTGAGGGGAACATGATGTGACTGTCCCAAAATTTAAGCCCAGATTAAGCCAAATTAAGCAGCCTCTGCAGCCAGAAATCTCTCACTTTGAGCACAAACTTCCAGAACTTTTTGATTTTCCCTGGTAGGAAGAAGGATTCCACTGATGATTCCAATATCCCCTTTCAGAATATCCATTTCTCAGTCACTTCCAATAACAAGGTCACGATTCCAGCAGGGAGCCAGTGGCTCTCAGGGACAAAATGCCTCCCCCCAGGATGGGTTTTGTGACCAGTTCTAGATGATTATTTCTGGAGAGAGAAAAATCTTTCCTTGGCCACCAGGATGAACTCCCTGACACAGCGGGAAGGAGGGAATCGGGATCATGCTGCTCCTGGAAGCCTCTTGGGCAGTGATTTCCTGGAAGAAGGGGAAAATCAGGCAGGGCATTGTGCCCTGTCATAGCCAGAGGCTCTTCCTGAGTGGCTGCAGCTCCTCCAGCAGCAGGTTTGAGTCATTCCCAAGTGTTCCTGAGTATTCTGGAGCGTTCCTTCGGCCACATCCACACCCAGCAACTGCAGCACGTGTTGGGTTCATCCCAGGAAATCATTGCCCTCCCTTTGGGAAGTGCCCCTGAGCCCTCAGTGATGTTCCACGGGCCACAGGCAATGCAGGTCCCTGTGCAGAGCCTCGGGATGGAAGGAGGAATCCCGGCATTCCGGGGGGATTGGGTGAGGCAGCCCTCAGCCTGTGCCCTAATGGGCTGTTAATCCATACCCAGTGCATCCCCTTTGCCAGCTGATTCCCGGGGGTCCCAACGTGCCTCTGTCCTGCAGACATTCTCTGGCAGCCCGTGGTTTTCCTGGGATCCCCTGGGAATGGAGCAGGGACTGCAATAATCCCCCCACCCCACCCCCCCGGCCCCAGAGCCGCTGGCAGCCGGAGTGATCCGCACATTACGGGATTTATATGAAGTGCTGCTGAACAAGAAAGATTTGAGGGGGTTTAGCAGCTCCCTGGGACAGGGATGAGCTCAGAGCTTTGGCTCGTGCTCCAAGCGGGGCTGGGGCTTTAAAGTCACACACCAGGAGAGGCCTGAGCAGAGCCTCCTCCTGTCCCCTGGGATGTCCCCACGGCACAGCCAGGACCTGCAGCAGGACTGGGACTGCACAGGCCATCCAAAACCCCAGAAATGCCCTCAGAGCTTTGGCTCATGCCCCGAGCTGGGCTGGGGTTTGAAGTCTCACACCAAAAGAGGCCTGAGGAGAGCAAAGGTGCCTGTTGTGTCCCCTGGGATATCCCCGTGGCACAGCCAGCTCCTGAGGCATTGCCAGGGCCTGCAGCAGGGCTGGGACTGCACGAGGAGTGTTCCAGAATGTCCTCAGGTGACAAAGCTGGAGACAAATGGTGCACTCGAGTGGTGCTTTACCCAGGGGACGGGGACAGAGAGAAACCTGTGTGCTCTTTGTGCAGTGCTGGAATAAGCAAAGGCCTGCTGACCAGGAAAGAGGGTTTATCCAAATATCAGCCTTGTGCTCACTCATGTCCTGCTGCTGCAGCCCCTTCCCTGCTCCCCCCCAGGACAGGGCTTTATTCCCAGGGATCAGCTGGATTTTCCCTGGCTGTGTAATCCACTCTTGCTGGAGTCTGACCTGGAGCTCAGCTCGGGGCAGCTCAAAAACCAACCCAGCCCCTGCCTAAAAAGGCAGCAGGAGCACCCACAGAACCCTGAGCCAGGGATCAAGTCTCACCAGGAGGCCGGAATCACATCCATCAGGAGTGAGGAGCTGTGGGATTAACCCCCTTGGTGGCTGCTCACTCCCTTCAGACAGAAAAGCTTTTAATAGGTCAGCAGATAAAGAAGCAGCAGCGCAAACATTCCTTATCTGCCCTGCCATGCCTGGGCTCTGGAATACAACTGATCCCTGCCATGTGCAGGCCCACTCCAACGAGTTTATCTTCATTGGAGGCACAGTCATCCAGCGAGATTGGGATGTAATTACCTCCTGCAAACCCAACTGCAAATCTTCCCAGCCAGTCATTAGCTCCGAGACAAGCAGACAGGCAATTACAGATGAATAAATGACTGAGAAATGACTCCAGGAGCCTCTCAGCCCTGCTTCCACCTCCAGCTCACAATCCGAGGCGCAGCTCTAAGCTGTCCATCAGGCCCACCTGCGCCTGGCACGAGCCTTTCCTGATCCCACTCCACCCCTCCTGACCTTCCCAAGAGTCCCATGGGTTACCCCACACCTCCCTCCCCGTGATCCTGGCAAGGGCAAACCCCCAGCTGCCTTTCCATAGTCTGGGATGGACCTGGATAACCCTGATGAGGCCCAGCCCAAGGCTCCAACACCTCCTGAGTATTTCACTCCTGGCTGAACTCCTCTTTCCCCTTTTCCCTTCCTCTCTTCTCTCCACAGGTTTTTAAGCCTCAGCTCTGAACGTGTGAAGTCTCCCAAACAGGTGAGCCATAAAAAAGTTGGAGAGCTGTTTGCAGGGAGGCAGCAGCACCACGGGCTCCTGGCTGGAGCAGGCAGCAAGCCAGGACACTCGGGAGCAGGGTCTGGCTCCGGCAGGAACTTCCTCAGTGGCCCTGGAAAAGTGGCAGAGGGGAGCCCCACAAGAGCTGGGCTCCCTTCACAGCCTGTCTGAAGGTCTCAGCACCCAGAAGGGCACAGAAAGCCCCCCAGAGCTTTAGGAGCAACTCTCCCTCCACTGGCATTACCCACCTTCCTCTTCCTCGCTCCCCTGGGAGCCTGAAGCAGCTGGGCAGCTCCCAAGCCTTTCCCAAGGAGGATGGGTGAGTTGTGCTGGATGCCTTTCCCAGCTCTGCCCTTTCCTGAAGCTCTTTTAAACAGGCAAATGGAACGCTGCCCCCACAGACCCCCCTAAAAGCGTTTCATTAATTCCTCCCTGGTGGTGCCAGCATTCCCAGTCACCTACTGGAGCCTACTGGGACTGCCAGCCCTGCACCCACCCCGAGGCTGCATCCCCACGCCTGCATTCCTGCTCCCCCCTCCTCCATCCCACCAGCCAGTGGATATTTTATCGTGTGTGATTATTTACTTAACAAAACCCAGGTATTTGCAGGCCCGAGGGAGGCTGGAATAATAGCACAGAACAGCATCAGGCCCTGGGAATACTGACAGCATCCTTTGCACGGGGAGATGGCGGTGCTGGCGGGAGGAGGAGCAGCTCAAGAGGTTGTTTGATTGTTTCCTGGTTGTGAAAAAAGTCAGCTGGTTCCAGGGCGAGCAGAGGAGGAGGGAGAGGCAGGAGGGAAGGGGGTGGTGACCTGCTGGCACAGCTTTGGCCAGATGGAAGCCTGGATTCCTGGCAAGCCGGGGCTGTGGGTGCCCAGGTCTCCCTCATCTCCCATGGGAGGTGTTTCCTGGATGCAGAGCCTCCTCCCAGCCCAAACAGCTCCAGCTGTCTCCTGCAGAAACCTTCCCATGCTTGGGATGCTCAGGGGAAGGTGCCTCACCCCAAGGTCTCCTTCTCTGTGATCCCACACCTACAAGGCAAATTCACCTGGCTCTGGGGTCCCAGCCAGGGCTGCAGCTCAGGGGGGACCTCACAGTTTCAGGGGAGACCTCAGTGCTCTCCACAAGCACCTGGAAGGGGATTTTAGCAAGGTGGGGGTCAGCTGCTTCTGCTGTGTCCCAAGAGAGAAAGGAAAATGACCTCAAGGTGTCCCAGGGGAGCTACAGATTGGATATTAGGAAAAATGTTTTCACTGGAAGAGTGGTCAGGCCTTGGAATAAGTTGCCCAGGGAGGTGGTGGTGGTCAGGAAGTGTCTGGATGTGGCCCCAGGAGCCAGGGTTTAGGGGTGCTGATTGTGGGGCTGGGTTGGTGGTTGGACTTGATGATCTTGAGGGATTCTTCCAGCTTTGATGATTCTGGGATTGTGCAGGGTGCCAGGCAGCCAGGACCCTTCCTGTGCTCCCAGGAGTCCCTTCCCAGCCTGGCAATGACAGTGACTGTCACAGGCCTCCTGCACCACAGGGAGATCACAGCCAGATTTGGGGACACGTGTCCCACTTGATGCCAGACCCGAGGAACCCCTGTGTCTCTCCAAGGAGGGAGCAGCTCTCCCAAGCTCCCATCCCAGATCCCAGAGAACTGAGCCCTCAAACCACCAGGATCTGACCCTGTGGGATGCTGAGGAGGCTGAGGAGCAGAATTTGGGTGTTTCAAGCATGGTTTGAGTTGCTTTTCTTTTTCTGGACCACACAGACCCTCCCTGAGGCATCATTCCTAGAAAAGTCAGAGCACTGCAGGATTTATGGGCTGGGGGAAGAGCTGGAATTCAGTTCTGAGTTCTCCCACTCAGGAGCTCCAGTGTAGCCCTGTCCCCATCCTAGGAGGGGCAGGAGGGGATGAGGGACTGTCCCAGACACAGGGGGACGTGGCTGGGGGGTGTCACCCCTCCAGCAGGTCTGGGGACTCTCTGTGCCCCTGGGAAGCCGTGCTGCTGTGGCACACCCCCCCTCAGGGCTGGGTGAGGTGACACAGGGAGGGCAGAGCTCAGCCCAGGGTGTTCCTGAGCAGGAATATCCCTGGGGATTTGGCAGGGAATGAGTGGACCCACAGTGAGATGCTGCACCATCTCAGGGCATCCTGAAAGGGCAATAAAATTCCCCTGGGGACACAAAACAAGTCCTGATGTTCTGACCAGGAAAAGGAATTGGGAGCTGGAATCACTTATCCCTGTCAGTGCCTCGGGATGAGCAGCAGGAAGCTCTGCCAGAGCCCCTGCCCTGGGCTGGGTTTGGCACCAGCTAAGTGGGTCCTGCAGCTTTGTCCTGCCCAGCCCAGGCACTGGTGGCCCAGAGGGCTCCCAGGAATGCAGGAGCTCTGCCAGGATCCAGCCAGGCCTCTGGGCTTGGCATGGCAGGAGCTAAGGAGAGCAGTCCATGGGAGGATGAGGGTTTAGATCATGGAGACCTCACTGTAGAACCAGAGAAAAATCTGTAAAGAAAAGTTCATCTTCACAGGGAGACTGTCAGGCTTTGGGAAAGAGGGGCCTGGGGGCTGTGGGGAAGGATCTGTCCACCTACAGGGATAATTGGGTGAGGGTTTGGGGCTCAGTCTGGTTTTCCTCAGCCTGAAGGGGCTGGTGCTGCTGCAGTGGTAGGAGAACATGGAGCAGGTGTAGCACAGGCACTGATTGTCCCTGTACTGCTGTCCTGAGCTTTCCCTGCTGCTCCTCATCCCTGTCCTTCCCCTCTCCATCACTCCATCACACCTCTGTGCTTCCCTCTCCACCTGAGCTCAGGGGAGTGCCAGTGATCCCCTGGGAAGTCTCTCTGGTGGCATCACATCCCAGCCAGGCACACACAGCCCCTTTCAGCTGTGAGCTGGTACATGAAATTCTCTGGTGAGAGCCTGGTCCTCCAGACCTGGCCCAGGAAATGAGTTGGGATCCTGCTGCTCTTTCACAGGAGCCTGAGCAGGAGGCAATGGAGACATCTGTTCCCTGGAGCCTGGCACAGGGAGGATGGATTTTAGCTCCCTGCTGACTGACAGCTGCCAGCTGGGCTGGCCAGAGGGCTGGGGCTGCTTCCTTAGGGAGCCTCCCTCCTTTTCCCAGCCCTTAGTGCTGCATGCCAGCCCTCCTTTCCCTCCCCTGCACTCCTTCCTTCCAGCACGCTCCCGGTGCAGCACCTGGAACGTGGCTGCTGTACCCTTGGGCAAGGCAGGAATATGGAAATGTCAGTGTTATTTGCAAGGCAATGATGTTTGGAGCCGCTGAGGTCACTCTGCATTAACCTGCCGGTGACACTGTTTAATCTTCCCAAGAGGCTGGAATCAAAGGGAAAACACAGCGAGCTCGTTCCCAGGAGTGTGTCCTGCACTCAGGGTTTACAATCAGAGGAATGTGGGCTGTGTTTGGACTTGGCTGGGTTAGGAAAGGCCTTTGCAGAGGTTTGTTTATTCAGAGGTTAATGCAGCAACTGGGAGGGAGCTGCCAGACAGGGCAGGGGACAGCAGCTCCTGTGCTGGCCCTGGTGCCTTACCTGGTAAAGTGCTGGTTCAGGTGAGGACCCAGAGGTGCAGGTGAGGGCTTCTTGCTGGTTGCTGGAATGTCTTCCCCTGAATAAACAGCTGGAAAAGGCCAGAATATTCTCCTGTATTGCCCTCTATGTTCACTCCTGAAAATCCTGATGAGGTGTAGTCCTCATCCTCTAAAGTCACCCTCATCCTTTAAAGTCACCCTCATCCTTTAAAGTCATCCTCACTGTGGTCCTCACCAGGGTGGGTGAGGCTGAGGTGGTTTCAGGGCTGCTCACTCCACACTTCCCCCATGCTGGCTCTCATCTGTCTGAAATGGCAGTTTTTGTTCATCTCTGTCACGATATGTTTGGAATTCTTTATCCAGCTCCACATCTTTAGTGTGTTCTCTAGGCCCAGGCTGAAGCACAAAAGGCTTTGAAGGCATCCAGAGGCACCCCTCAAGCTCCTCAAGAAACTGCTCTGGCAATTTTTAGGACTTTGTTGCTAATTGTTTGTCAGCAGGACAATTTCTCAGTGATGCTGTCACTGACAGTGGGCACAGGGGGGACAGGTCCTAGAGCCAAGTCACAAAGTCACTGCTGAAACAGCTGTCATGGATTTAGATGTTTCCATCCACTGCTGAGCTTGGATCACAGCTGGGAATTCTCTCCATCAGCTTCAGGGCAATGTTAGCAAGGTCCATGTATGAGTTAGCAAGGAGCATTTATGGAGCATAATCAGGGATTCCAGAAAGGTTTGGGTTGGAAGAGACCTTAAAGCCCATCCAGTCCCACCCCTGCCATGGGCAGGGACACCTCCCACCATCCCAGGCTGCTCCAAGCCCTGTGCAACCTGGCCTTGGGCACTTCCAGGAATGCTCGGACACTTCCAGGAATGGGGACTCCACTTGAAGGAAGACAAAAACCAAACATGGGACACACAAACACTCAATTCCATGCCCAGAGCTGGGAAGATCCGAGCTGTGGTCACAGTCTTGCTGCAGAGGCCAAGGCCCCTTCCTCTCCATTCCCAGGCTACCAATTCCTGCTGTCCTTGCACTTTGCTTCTCTTCCCTCAGAAGTTGCCAAGGCATCAAACTCTTGCCCAGGAGTTTTTTACAGGGGGGCACCAAGTCCTCCCATATCTGACCTGAACCACCACGGCCACAGCAGGAGGCAAATTGTCTTTCCTCTGTCCCATTCCATGGAATATGGCAAATAAAAGCTTAGGGATCACTGCAGAGGCAAGAAAATCCTTCAGCACGACTCTGTGCCTGCAAATTCAGGCTCAACTCCCCCTCTCCCAGAGGAATCCGTGCCAAGAGCAATCGGATGTGGGGCATGACCTTTGTCAGCACTTCCGACGCCCCGTGTTGGTCACCTCCATAGGCCCCTGCCTGGTCTTTAATTCACAAAGGGAAAGGATCTGATCCCATCCTTCATAAACACCAGGAGGATTCCACTCACTGATGTGATTCCAAGGGAGCCTGAGCAGGGAGAGGGACTCTGTGAGACAAAGCTCTTGGTTAAACAACATCGATGGCTCAAATATTTGCCAACACTTGCGAACACAAATATTTACACCGGCAGCAGGAGCCCAGGCAGATTTTTCCATCCAGATGTATTAAATGTTTCCTTGACTGTGCAGAGCTGGGAAGGGGCTCTTCCATCACTCCCCGGCTCATTTTCCAGGCCACTGGATGCGCTCACTTGTTTGGCAAATCTTGCTGTTAACGGGTTTTTCTCACCTGATTTTCTGGACTTTCCCTCTTTCCCTGACAATCCTGGGCAGGGAGGGAGAACAAATGTATTTTCTTAACTCCAGCAACCCAACCATTGTCACCCATTGCCAACTCTCACTGCCAAAGAGGATGATTTGGGGTCCTCCGTGTCCCTTGGGACCTGCTCGATCTCCTTTTGGGAAGGGAGGATGTTGAGCAGGGTCAAACATCCAAGGAAGTGCAGGACCTTGAGAGGACACCAAGGCTGAAGTGTGCTGGGTGCAGCCCACTCCCTGGCACATTCCGGAGGCTGGAGTGACACCTGAACCTGGGGGGTGACTGCTGCCACCTAAACTGCCCCATTTCCAGAGAAATGCTCAGCCTGGATAAATTACAGTCTTTTGGAGGTGCCTTTGCTGGTGGAGAAGGACCAGCACTGCTCCTGCTGCTCCTGTCATTGCTCAGTGGTCCTGGGAATGCCTCTGATGCCAGGATAGTGCAGGAGAGAGCTCTGATCTTGCTCAGACATCCACATTCCCCTTATATGCCAGGATACTGTGCTGACAATAAATGGGAGGTTTGTTCCCAGCCCCAAACACTGGTGAGGAAAATGGGGAAGCATCAGTTCCCTCCCAGGGAATTGTGGTGGGTTCAGCAGCAGCAAGAAAACTTCAGATCCAAGGGGATGAAGGGAGGCACTGGACAGTCAAACTTCAGTCCAGGAACATGGATTTGCATTTCAGGGATGTGTTGCAGGTCCATTGGAACAGAAACTAAACATCAGTTTAAGGTCTGGTGTGGTGCAATTCCATGGATAATTATGAAGGGGGAATATTCTGAATGAATAAAACTCCAAATCCCTTTCCAAGCTGTTTGGCTCCTATAAAGTGAAGAAAAGCTCACACATGTTTTTAGTGTGGGTAATAGGGGGCAGATGAGGTTGGCCTTCCTCTGCCAAGGCAAAGTGAATCCAAATGGAGCCTCCAGGGATGAAGTTGTTCATCCCACTGGTTGGTATCTTGCCTCTGGAATTAATGGACCCAGAAATTCTCTGGAAAAAGGTACTTTAACACACAGGCAGTGGGGAAATCCTGTGTGAAATTGGGTGGAAAAGCGGGTGACGTTGGACAGGAGCTTTGTTTTCCTGCAAGTCTCTCACACTGCCCCAGCAAAAGCCCCAGTGGGCAGACTGGGAAGGGGCTGCAGGATGGCAGGAGACACAGAAACACATTCCAGGGACACAGCCAAGCCAGAAAATGGGAAGGAGCTGCTCTGGCCAAGGGAAAGGTGAACAGAACTTTGTGGATGCTGAGGATCAGATGTGGGGAGGGTGTGGCAAGGGATGGGAATTTGGGACTGGGGACAGCTGGGAGAAGCTTCCTTAACATCTTCCCACTCCTTGGCTGGCTCCATCTGGCACTCCCAGCCCTTTGCTTAACAACATAATCCATCTTGGCACTTGGATTCACACCCCCGGGTCTGCAGGGGAAAGCACAGCCCTGACCTGCACTTCCAGCAGGGATCATCCCAGGAGTCCTTCCTGTGCCTCACAGGGTGGCAGGAGCAGGGTACTCCCTCCTGCCCTGTCTTTCCACACTCTGCAATTAATTAACCCTTGTCGTGCCTGACTGAGAAGCGGGAGAGAAATAAAGCAGGGGACAGATGATCCCAGGGTAAATCACTGGGACAGCTCTGTGGTTCAGTGCCTGGGAAAGGCGAGGGAGGAACGGACACAGGGCGCTGGCCTTCGGACTGTGACGCTCCCTGCAACCACACCAGCAGGGCTCACGGGCTCACAGAGCCATGGAATCTCCTGAGCTGCAGGGACCCACCAGGATCATCCAGCCCAGCTCCTGGACCTGCACAGACACCCCAACAACCCCACCCTGTGCCTGGGAGCATTGTCCAAACTCTCCTGCAGCTCTGGCAGCCTCGGGGCCGTGACCATTCCCTGGGGAGCCTGACACCCCCTTTCCCTGATATCCAACCTAAACCTGCCCTGACACAGCTCCAGGAGTTCCCTTATATCTACCCCGTGGTACTTCAGGAGCAGCTTCCCTTGGTCCCAGCCACAGGGTGTGGATGATCCTCCTCCTGCTCCATGGATAAACCCAGGCTGTGTTTCCTGGAGAGTGGCTCCTTTCCAACCCCGGGGAGGAAATGAGGGTCTCTGTACTCTGTTCCTTCCTCATCTGGCAACAAAAAAATGGAGATGTTTGGAGGAAACAATCCAGAGAAATGTTTCACATCAGTGAGACACACTCCAAAGTATTTTTGGCAACGTGGTGTGGGAATTTGGCTTGGAGAGTTGCTCAGAAGCTCGAGGCTCCCATAGATACAGCAAAAAGTGGCACCTCCATCTCTTGTGTCTGGAGTGGTTTGGGTCTTAAAATGAGGGAATCCTAAGAGGCTGATAATGGAACTAATGGTGGTCTGAGGGGTTTTCTTTAGGGAAAAATCCTTCTGAGCCCCTAACAATGGCGAACTCTGGGAGCCGCGGATGTCGTCCATGGGTTTGTTGGCACAGCAGCAGTTTCCCTGTGCTTCCTGGAAAGCTCTGGCTGTTTCACACCCAGAAGGGCTCCAGCAGTCCATGTGCTATCCCATTTGTTGAAGTGTCTGAGGAGACGGCTCTCGCTGTGCCTGGTGCTGCCTTTTGGAGATGCGTTTGGAGCGCTGGGAGCAGCAACTTCCAGCGTCCTCTGGAGACCGGGATTTCAAAGGAAACCAACAGCCAAGAGGAGCCGAGTTCAGGCCTCGCAGCACAGCTTCAGGGTCCATAAATGAACATTTCTATTGTTTGCTCCTGGGTTTTGGAACTCAAGTGTGTGGATCCTGCTCCTTTCCTAACCTGGAGCAGTGATAAAGAAAGGATTATTCCCACCAAAAATGTCAGGCCTTGCAGGTTTTATTTAATATAGGAAAAGGGAACAAACCCAATATCCAGTTCCCTGTCTTTATTTCGAGATACACCTTCAATTCTGAAAACTTGGGAATCTCTGGCAGGATTCCTTTTTTCCTTTTTTTTTTGCCAGAAAAACAAACAAGAAATGCTGTTTGCTGGCCAAAAAGCCTGAGCTGTTCATTTCTTCCCTCTCTTTGTTTTCCCCTCTTTCTTTTTTTCACTCTGGGCTGGTTTGGAGCAGCTCAGTGAGGAGGACACGCTGGATAAACATGGCACCAGCGGGGTGTTTGGAATGCTCCTCGCTCCGGACCTGCTCCCTATGGAGAGGAGGAGGCTGGAGGGGTGGAGGAATCCGGGTCATGGAGCAGAGGGCAGGGAGAAGACAGCTCCTCTGTTCTCCTGGCGTGTCCAAAGCTTCCCAGCTGAGGAGAGCAACTGGGGTGTGCTGGGCCTTTTATTTCATGTTCCCAACTTCCCCTTTCATCCCATGTGTCAAACAGCTTGGAAGCTTTGATTCCGGAGGCCAAGGAATTTGAACTGCAGGCCCAAATCCCTCAAGCATCTTTTGAGATATAAAATCCTGAAGGAAAGTTCAGGGGTGCCTCGAGCAGGCGCCCTGGAGGTGCAAGTCAGGAGAGCCTGGGGAGTGGGATGGTCCTCAGCCATTCCTGTGTGGATAAGTTAAGGAGTGGGGAGTCTTCCCTGGGGAATGCAGGCACCATTTCAGTCTGAACTCACACAGAGTGCTTGGATTCTGGAATGTGCTTGGCCACCAAGGGAAAAGCTTCTTAGGAAGGGATAAGAATCCACAGGAATACCTGTGGATGGCCCTGCTGTGGGGATTGGAGCGGGATCATGTCAGAGGGTGAGGCAGTCTCTGGAGCTCAGCTCAGGAGCTGTGTCTGCCTATCCAGGACCCTCTGCCAAGTCACACTGTGCCTCTGGTAAATCCATACCCAGAGCCACAGGGGTCCCAGTAACATCCTACTGGGAGCTTTCCACAGAATCCCACAGTGCCAGACTGGTTTGGGCTGGATGGGACCTTAAAGGCCCTCTCATTCCAGCCCCTCCTCATGGACAAGGACACCCCCACAAGACCAGGGTGTCTCATCAGTGCAGAAATGGGATATCCCAGCTCCCTGCAGGGATGTCCTTCCTTAACGGGGAAACTGAGGCACAGGGAAGGTGGGGTTTGCCAGGAACAGCTATCCTGCTTCCCAGCTGTTCCACCTTTGCCTTGGGAGTGTGGCTACTCCGGGAAAACTTGGCCTGGCACTGAGCAGTGAATGCTCTGCTGACGATCTGAGACATTTGCCTTCCTGGTGAGGTGGAGAGCATCAAGGATCAGCCCTCTCCGGGGATGGATGTGGCATTCCAGGTTCCTGCTGCTGGCCGGGACGGGGTGGGAATGCTGGGAAATGCAGTCTCCATGGCCATGGCTCTGCTATGCAGAGCACCAAGTCTATCCCACGTTCAGGTCCTGCCTTGGTTTCCCAGTACAGCTTCTCGCAGGCAATAATGGTCCCAGTGCATTGAATCCAAGGGAGCCTTTGTGCTGACGTCAATGAGCTGGAGCCTCTCCCGTGCCCGGGGCCTCCTGCTGCAGGCAATGAGCAGCAACCCTTCCTTCCATGTCTGCAGGAGGGCTTGGGCTGCATCAGTCCCCGTCTGTAACCACAGCTCAGCAGGGCTTTTATTGCCACACTCGCGACTGGAAGTGTTTAAAAGGAGGGAGGGGAGAGCTCTGGCTCTGCCCTCTCTGCCCAAGGATGGCACCGTGTCCCAGCCTGATCCCAGGGAGGTCTGGGCACTGCTGGAGCAGAGCTGAGCTGCCCCTCTTCAGAAGTCCTTCCCTTTCTCCCAGGAATCCATTGTAGTGGTGCATCCAGGAAGAAGTGGGTTAAAGCCCCAAGTCCTTTCTCCCCGGAGCTGAAGGCATTGCTGGGACCCAGAGAAGGCTGTGGGATGCACTTCATAGAATCATGGAATTCCTGAACTGGAAGGGACCCACAAGGGTCATCCAGCCCAGTTCCTGCACAGACACCCCAATAATCCCATCCTGTGCCTGAGAGCATTGTCCAAATGCTCCTGGAGCTCTGGCAGCCTTGGGGAACCCATTCCCTGGGGAGTCTCTTCAGTGCCTGACAGCCTCTGGGGGAAGAACCTTTCCCTAAAATCCAACCTAACCCTCCCCTGACACAGCTGCAGCCATTCCTGGGTCCTGTTCCTGGTCACAGAGAGCAGAGGTTGGAGCTGCCCCTCAGAGGAGCCCCAGCCCCTGGTGATGTATCTCCTCTTCTGCAGCCACTACAGGCCAAGGGATGGTGCACATCCCTTTTTGTGCACATTTCAGTCTCCTCCAAGAGCTGGAGAATTGGCAGCATTTTGGGTCTGGGTGGTGCCAGCCTTTCCCAAAGAGCAAGCCCTGGGGAAGCAGCCTTTGAAGAGGACAAGAGGACAAGAGGCTGCTGCTCCCTGAGACCTCTCTATGTGCCTGGCTGTGGCTCCAGGGCCCTGCTGAGCCTCAAACTGGGTGAGACCCTGAGGCTGCTGCCTTCTGCAGGGACTTTCCCTTCCTCTCCCGCTCTCTGTGCTCTCTGTGCCACCCTCCACACCCAGAGCTGAACCCTTCCAAGGCAGACAGAGCCCAAATCCACAGCTGTGCTCGTGGCTGGCACAGGACAAGCCCTGTGCAAACAGAAGCTGCTCTGGGTGTGATGACAGCAGAAGCCAGGTGCTAAAAACATGACCCAGCAGTGCCTGCCCTTGGCCCTTCCTTTAGGAACAATCACATGGACGTTTGTTGGCGTTCCTCTTCTCAGGGATGTGGTGCCTCTCTCCTCGTGCTGATGGATGGATTCAGGAGGTGGCTGCCCCTTTGGATCGTGGCAGTGGCCAGGAAAAGGCAGAGGGCAGCTGTCCCAGCCCTGGCACGCCAAGTGCTATCCAATAATCCCTCACTGCACTCCTGCTTCCCTTGGCTCTCAACACTTGCTTCTCTCCCTTGAACCAAGTGCTACCTTGTGGCCAACAGTGGATTTTTAGTTAACCCTGCTGGTACCTGAGAGGCAAATGCCACCGAGGGAGGAGTGAGAATTCACTTGGCATGTGAGGCAAAGGCAGGAGCGCTTGGAAGAATCAGTAACAGCATTTTTACACCTCTCTCTAGTGTGAGTTACACACATGTGTGAGTGTGTAGGAAACAGGAGTGTGCACAGACGTGTGTGTGTGTGTGTGTGTGTGTGTGTGTGTGTGTGTGTGTGTGTGTGCACAGAGCAGGGAGGGGCAACTTGGTACAAAAGGCAAAGGTGTAGAATTTGAGGGTTGCCATGGCTACAGGTCAGATGCCTTTGTTCTCACATGCTGGTGCAGCTTAGGGAGATGAGATGCGCCAGCCTCGGAGCTCGAGCAGGCGAGGATGGGGTTTTAATTGTTTTTTAGATGTGAAGGCAAATATCCATACACTTATTTTATCCGGGTTTGAAAGAAAAGGCAGCAAACGAAGGCAATCTCCAGGTGCAGATGGGATTGAAGTCACAGCGAGTCTGGGAAGCTGAGTGGCATCAAGGGAAATGTCCCTTCATGGTCACAGACAGCCCCTCTGTGGAGCCACAAAGCCACCTGTGTGCAGTGACTCTGTGCTGACACAGAGCCCAACATCCTCATGCCCAGCCCTGGGTGGGAGTGGCACATCTCTGCTCCTGCGTTTGGTTTTCCCTTTGAAATCTCCTGTCCAGCTCTCTGTGGTCCCAGCCTATTTGACTCAGAGCTGGAAAGGAGATTTCAAACCAGGATCCATATGGGGCCCGTCAGTTGTGACTGGATTCATTTTAAAGTCCTTGTTAAGTCCAACAAAAAGCCAAAGATTAGAGCTGATATGTTGGCTTTCATCCAGATGCTGATCCTTGAAAGGCTGCCTTGAGACCGCCAGGCAACTCTTTCATTCCCCCTTTTCTTCTTGCTCTTCTTCTTCCCTTCTAATTGCTTCCCAAATTTGGGTTTATTGCCATGGGTTTGAAGCCAGGTAATCAGAACCAGGAATGTTTTTCTCTCCCCCATCACTTTCTGGTACCCATCAGATTCTTTCTCTTTGTTGGTTCAGAAAGTCCATGTTAATTCCTTGACCACCAACGTCAAAGCCTTGGCAGGGCTGGAGCCCTTTGGGATAATGCTCCAAGCCAGCCCTCAGCATTCCTGGCAGCCAGAGAACCATGGTGAGAAGAAAAGCAACATGGTCCTTGTCTATCAGGAATGTTCTGTCCTATTCCCTCAATCCAGGGCTGCAGCTTCCCTTTCCTTTGTCCCTGAGCTGCATTGTCCTGGTCGTGCCACAGAGGATGGGGACATCTGTGAGGGGAAGGGTTGGCACAGAGCACTGGGCTCCACCTGGAGCTGAGGTCACACCCAGGTGATCCAGACAAGGACAGCAGGAATTCCCATGGTCATTCCCATTGTCCCTGCTGCTCAGCTGCACTCCACTGCTGGAGAGCTCTCCTCCAAGCCCAGCTCCTCTCTGCTTTGCACATCCCAGCACGGAATTGTCTCTCTGGGAACAGATAGCTCTTGACAGCTGGAATTGTGAGGGAAGCAGGAGAGGCCAGGAAAGAGAACAGAGCTCCATTAAAGACTGGGTGCAATCAGGGAAGGAGTGAGGATGCAGATAAGAGGAAAGGGAAAGGATATTGGTGCTACCTGGTGCCAGAAAGCAGGAGACTGAGCAGAAGCAGAGCTGGGGATACATTAAGTGTCACACTGGGAACACTCAGGGAGAGGCTCCTGCTTTGTTCCCCCATTGTGCCTCATTGGGAACAGCCTGTGGAGCCTGTGTTGTCCTTGCTGGTCAGTGTAGCCTGTGAAGGGACAGACCTGGAGCTCTGCAGGAGGGGGCCTGAGCTGCTGCAAGCATGAGGAGGGCTTGAAAGGGAAGAGAGCCTGCAGGGCTAAGAGCTGTTGGAGCAGGATCCTAAAACTGGAAGCAGAGGAGGGATTCAGGCTGCTTTGGAGATGCTGCAGCAGACGGAGCATCGCACCCTGGGCACCTCAGAAGGGGTAAAACAGGTGCCTCCAAGCTGGATCCAGCCCTGCAGAGTGAAGCCCAGCCTGGCTGGCCCAGGGAATTGTTCCTGGCTCTGGCATGGGAAAGGCCTTCCCCAGTGCCCTGCAGCAGCAGCACCCACGAGATGTGTTGGAAGTGTTTGGAACAGCACCTGCCAGGGGCTGTGCACAGCCAGGGGCTTTAAACAGCCATCCCCTCTTGGGTTGTCCATACACTCATTTAAAGGATGTGCAGGCACAGGGAGAATAGGACCCAACATGTCCTGTTCAGGCAGTCCCAATGAGCCAGGAGGCCAAGAGATTCCCAATCTGTGCCGTGCCATGTCTGGCACACTCAGAGCAGGCACAGAGGTGTGCAATGTGTGTGTGAGAGCCTCCTGCACCAGGAACAGCTTGAAAAAACATTCAGAGAAGTATTTAGAGGAGTTCAGGGTGGGAATGGGCCTGTTCTGTTTTTGGTTTCGAGGCTGCTTTAACTCCAGGGTGTCTGTCCTGGGGGTCCCTCAGCACAGAGCGGTGACCCTTTGGACAAGAACACTTGTCACAGATTGGTGCCATGTGACACTGAGATACAGCTGGCACAGCTGGAGCAGAGGGGGACGTGACACAGCCTGGGGACATGCCAGGGTTGGATGTGGGTTGGAAGGCAGGTTATTCCTGCTCCTCGTTCCACTCATCCCTGTCCTCTTGCCTCAGTCACAAACCAGACCCCAGGAAAAAGCTCTGTCCAGTTTCCTGCTCCAGGCAAACCATGAAGGTTAATTCTGGAAGATGTTTCTTATTTTTGGAAACACCCTCTGGAGCATTTTCCTTTAAAAGCCTTAGTTTATCCAGGAGGAAACTGCAGTTGGAGGTGGCCATTATCCACAGCACGTCCCATTTCAACAAAAAGACAAAGTTCACCTTTTTGGAGAGAGGGGGAAAAACACAAAGTTGGAGTGTTTGGTCTGGAGCCTGTTGAACAGCTCGGCTCTGCTCAGGGCTGGCCCCCAGCATCCCTTTTCCTGCTCTGGGATAATGGGAGCTCAGAGGCCAGTGCAGAGACAGGGAATCAGCACGCTGGGAAATCAGCGGGATGTGTGCGAACCGTCTTGGACAAAATCCACGCCAAGCACAGCCCAGGCCATTACACCACCAAGAACAGCGAAGCTCTGAAGTCTGAGGAATAACATTTCATTTCTCCCCCCATTCCCCCATTGCCTTTTCCACTCCTGCTCCTACCAGGACACACCTGGGCCCCAGCCACCACATCCAAGGACCACAGAACCCGTGGTCTCACCGCAGCCCTAAACCAGGGCTCCAGCTTTGCTGAGGCCAGGCTTTGGCTTGCCCGGGTTATTTCAAGTTCAGCCTTTTCTCCTGGTTGTGGGGCTGTGACTTTATCAGGAGCTCCAAAACTGGCTCAGCTCATCCCAGCTCAGGGAAACATCCCCGAGCCTGGACCAAGGTTCTCTCATTCCCAACTCCCCCAGTCCTGAGATTAGGCAGAGACTCAAACAAATGAAGGCAGTTGCTGGAGAGGACAGGAAGCAATTACAGACCACCCTGGAAAGGCAGGACAGGCAGCAGCTTGTGTGGCTGCTGCTGTTTAAACAACAACCACCCCCAGGCCGGCAAGGGCAGGAACATCTCAGAGGAACAATGCTGGAGAGAGGTGCAAGGAGTCCAGAAAGGAGGATTAACATGGAATGCTCCGGCACAAGGGCCCTGCGCTCCTGCTGCGGGGTCAGGAGGGTCCTGCTGGCAGGAGGAGGACAAACAGGATGGGCTGGTGATTCCAAAGGGAGCCAGGAGCTCCTGGTACCCCGCCAGCGGGGGACCCACGCGGGTCAGGGGCAGGGTGGCCTGCAGGATGCCTTTTCCATCTGCAGGGCCATTCTGCAGCAGGAGTTTTGTCTTTGCCATGGAGGGGGAAGCGGGGGGGAGGCATTTCCAAGCTGTTTTCTCCAGGATATCCCAGCTCCGCCTGACAGCTGGTTCCCATTGGGCTCCTGACCAAAGGCAGTCTCCAGCAAGGGTGGGAGTGGGCGGGAGGGGGGAAGGGACCTCCTAATGATGAGGACGAAGAAGAGGAAGGATGAAAGGCCCTGAAATGTGGAGGGTGGAACTGAAGCAGGAGGACACTCGGAGGGAGGGGCTGCAGAGGCTTTGAAGCTCCTCACTATGGGGAGCCTCCTTTAAACCCTACACCAGATTGGAACAAGGTGGGGGAGGAGGGGCTGGCTCTCTTTTCCCTCTGAAATATTCCGAGAGGTTGGGACCCCTGCTCGGGATGGGCTGTTTCTGTCCATTAAACATTTTAAATGCTTGTCTATCTCCCATGGCCTCCCGTCCTTCCTCTCCCTGTGGCAATGGACTGGGGATGGGAGGTTCCCAAGGATGATGAAAGGATTTAGGGCATAGGGTAGAGGTGACAAGGGCTGGTGTCAGTCACAGCCTTGTGCCAGTGAGTGCTCAAGCGGAGGAGGAGGGAAAAGGGCCTGGTTATGCCCCAAAATACAGCATTGGATGGGGAGTTTTCCTGCTCTGATGGGAATTTCAGCAGGGAGGTCAAGGGGAGGATGGCTGGTGCTGCCTGACTTCCCCTTGCTGCCTGCCAGGAAGGAAAACAGCTGGGAAGGGAGTTTTGGGATCGGTGCTGCAGCTCCCTCAGTCCCTGATCTGGAAGGGATGGAGGAATCAGCTGCCTCATGGAAAGCTCCCTCCCTCCCCCTGCTCCTCCATCCAGGCCCATCTTTTTTATCACAGAATATCCTGAGCTGGAAGGGACTCACAAGGCTCCTCCAATCCAGCTCCTGATGTCCAACTCTCCTCATCTGTAAGGATGCTGGGAGGACGTTTCCTCTTCCTTCCCCAGCTAAACCTCTCCCTGGAAAATTGGACTGCAGCAGGTTATTAAATCACATCCAACTGAATTCAGAGCATCACAAAATATACAGGCAGCCAAAAAATAAAGGTGCAGGGAGTCAAAAGGGTTGTCCAGCAGAGCCTGCCTTTGGAGAGCTCTGCAACATGGATGAGACTGTCTCACTGGAGCTGAGCTACCTCCTCCTCACCTCATAAGGAATATGCTCCAAAGAAATGGATGAAATCTAAATAAGCCTTGCTCTTCTCATGGGAATCAGCAGACCTGGATGAACCATGTGGATGAACTTGGCAGCTCTGAGTGTTCAGAGCTGTGCTGGGAGCTGGAGCAGGGCACCCTCATTCCTCATCCCTCCTGGACTGTAAATATCCAGAGGAAAAAATACCCGGTGGCTGCATTGTTCCTCCCAAGGTTGTCAGGAAGTCAGAGGGAAGAGGCACGAGGGGACACGGCACAAACAATGGCAGGAGAAAGTTCACAGTAACCCTGGGCTGGTGCGTGGAGGCTGCTCCTGACAGGAGGCTTGGAGGTTCAGGGTGGTGCTTTGGGCAGTTCCTGGGGGTGTCCTGGGTGTCCCGGGTGTCCCTGTGCCCCTGCACTGAGTGTGCAGGGATTCACAGTGATTCAGACCTTCCCAAGCTGCCCCGTGCAGCAGGAACCTGGAGCTAGAGGACATTCAGAGGTGTTTTTAGCTGTCCCTCCCTCTCACCACCCAGAAGTGAGGCAGCTGAAGGTGCAGCTCTGGCAGGGGATGGTCCAGGCTCCTGGCAACTCCCAAATTTGGGGCCCATCATTCCATGGCAGTTAAGTGACAGCAGTGGAAGCAAGGAGGGAAGGGCAGTATTCCCAATTCCCATGACTTTTCTCTCCCTGCCTTCCCTTCACCTGTTTCATGTTGGAGTTGGACTCACTCCTTTCTTCTAGGGAGAAGCATCCTGCTCCAGCTGTTTGCTCTGGAACAGGCAGGAGTGGGACAAGGATGGTTTTGATGGATGCCTTCCCTTTCTCGATCCCTGAACAGCAGCATGGGATGGAGGGGTGGATGGATGGATGGATGGATGGATGGATGGATGGATGGATGGATGGATGGATGGATGGATGGATGGATGGATGGATGGATGGATGGATGGATGGATGGATGGATGGATGGATGGATGGACAATGTGTGCTTCCAGCATTAAGCCCCAGCCATCAGGACTCTACTCCTGGACATTGTCTCGGCCTTTTCCCACGTGAAAAGGGAAGAAGGGCAGAACAGGTTTTGGCTTCATGAGTCCTCAGGAATGGAGTTTCAATCAATTAAACTCAAACAAATAAATGTAGTTTGGAGTCTTTAAGTTGCTGCAGTGGGCCCAGAGGGAGCAGTGCCCAATGCACCTGGATACCTGTCCAGGAATTCAGGGGAGAAGAGGGTAAGCACGGGCAGGGCAGAGCAGCAGAGAGGTTTGGATCCTCCCTCTCCCCTTCCCACCCCCCCATTTTGGTTTGGTTTTGCAGTGGGACCTGCAGGTGGCTGTGCCCTGCGACCATTCGGGAAATGGAACTCGACTTTAAGTTAATTAAAACTGCCCTCTGTGTGTTAATCTTCTTGTCAGGTTTTAATTAAGTGCTGATAAAGACTCAGCATGGGGGGGGAATTCCTGCTCCCACCTCCTGCAACCCAGGGAGCCTGGGGGGGCTGTTGGAGTCATGTTGGGGCGACCCCAGGTCCCAGCTGGTACTGTTACCCTCCCAAAAGAGGGTGGAATTCGACCATTTTCTTCTCTTTCTCCCTCAGTCCCCAGCAGATTTCCAGCTCTCCTTCCAGGATGGGTCATGCTCCCAGCAATGGCTGATTTACTGCTCGTGAGCCAGAAAATTCCTGATAAATGTCAGCTCAGAGTAATCACCATTCCCTGCTGCATGGCCAGACTGGGTTGGGAACATTAGGAATGGCATTAGGGCTCTCCATGAATTCCTCTATCCCTGAGGATGTGTCCTCTCTTTCTGCAGGAGGTGGGGTAGGAGCTGAAACCACACAAAAGGACTCTCAGGATGCTCAGGGCAGTGAAATCCCAGAATTCCAGAGGTTGGAAAAGCCTTCCAAGGTCATTCAGTCCTGTGCCTGATCCTCACCTTGTTGCCATGTCCAGGAGTTCTCTGGAAATCTCCAGGGATGGGCACTCCACACCTCCCTGGGCAGCCCCTTCCAATGCCTGAGCACCCCTTCCATGCAGAAAATCTGCACTTCCCAACACCCATCAGTCCCTGAAGTGAAGGATCTTTACTCTCCTCATTATTTCAGGAGAACAGCTTGGATCTCAGTGTTTCCCACCTCACAGTTGCCTCTCCCATCCCTTTTTCCATTGGCATTTTGCAGCCATTATCCCGACCATTGACCATGGATTGATACAATTTCCCTAATAATTCCTTGCTATAAATTCCTGTAGATATTTCCATGGTGGCTTTGACATTTCCCTCTGGAATGACAAAGAAAGGATCTTTTCCCAGTAAAAGCCATTCCATTCCACCTCTGCTGAGCCCATTTTTGGCTGTTTTCTAGGCAGCAGATTTCCCATTCCACACTTGAGTCCCACATAAGCCCTTCTTTGTATTTTTAAGGTCCCCAGCCAAAATTAAGACATTCCCCATTTTAACTTCCAGCACCTTGTAATGCCTTTAAACCATTACAGATATTCCTTGGAATATCTCAGGGCCAGCCCCAGAGCACAAATGGAATTAAAAGTCGCTCGTGCAGAGCCCAAGCCAGGAATTGCTGGGTCAAAATGTTCCTTGTCCCTCAGGTTTTTGGGATCAGCACAGGTCCAGCACCTGCATTTAGGATCAGGGAGTTATGGAGTGACACTGCTTTTAAAATGACTTGTGACTGTTCCCAACTCGGGGCGTCCCCGCTGGGGAGTCCTGAGCCTGCTCCCCAGGATTAGGTGGGGAGGGGGATTTCTGGAATTGTCTTTCCATTGTGCTCCAGTTCCAGCTCCCAGCTTCTGACTTTCCCAGTCCCAAGCAGGACTTGTCAAGCTCCCAGAGTTTGTTTTGGAGCTAATGGATTTCGGAAGGTTCCCATCAATCTGTCCTGCTCCTCAACACTCCGGGGAATGCTCTTGGCTCCACTGGCCAGCACAGCTCTGAGAGGTGGTTTCTCCATCCCAGTCACCAAGATTTATTTTGTACAGGCATTTTCATATGCTGAGGGGGAAAAAAAAGGAGGAAAACCACCTGGAATCAATTGTCAGCACAATGGAAGTTGGCATGGCCAGGCTGGGGAGCAAGGGGGGACAATGGGTTATTTCCCACAAATTGCTATGGGGACAAGCACAGCTAGCAGGGACTTGGTGCCAAATTGAATGAATAGGGGAGACTGGAAAAAAAATTAAGGGGAAAAAATCCCTGGAAAAGTCAAAACCTTTCATCATAGTATTTTCTGCAATGAATTTGTTTTTGTTTTGAAGGGACACTGAGAAATCTGCCAGGGCTTGAGCAGAGATTTAAAGAGGAAACCCTTTAAATCAGGGCTGGATGTGGAGCTCGGGCTCATGGACATGATTCCTCCCTCCCTTTCCCCTCTTGGCTGCAGGATCCCAGGATAAAGCTTCTGCTGGGGAGCCCATCCCTGGTTCTGTGGGAGGGATGTGGTGGAGCTGCCCCACTGCCATTCCCTGCTCCCAATCCAGCCTTATCTCCCTGCCTCCTGCCCTTGCCCACTGTGTTTATTCCACCACAAACTTCTCCAGGAGTGACCCTGGCTCTCCTTGCATTTGTTTGGAAGCCCTGTCCCCACTCCTGGCTTATCTCTGATAACAACAACCCCCAGCCCTCTTTGCTTACAGCACCGGCTCCTTTCCATGTTTCCATAATCTAAACCGGCCTCTATCTCCTCTTCCTTCCTCTGGAAGGCTGGGAATGGCCTGGGTTGTGCCTGCACTTGGATTCATCTTCTGTGGCTCCCATGGAACTGAAGGAAATATCTGATGCTGAGTTTCTGGGAGATTCCCACCCAAATACAGTGGATGTGGAAGAAAGAATTCCTCGATCCTTGGTTTGAGGTAACTTTTAACACCGAGGGGCCTGCCCTGGGAAGGAGGCACCAGGATCTTCCCAGCCTGGCACAGGGGCTGTGTGTTCCCATCCCAGCAGTCTCCAGCCTCAGAAATCCAGGTGAGGCACAATCTGAGAGCAGAGTTTGCCTCCCACTCTCCAGGAATCCTCCATCTTCACCCTGGAATATCCCTGGAGCATCCCTGAAGCTGAGGGGCAGCTCCAATCTCTGCTCAATGTGACCAGGGATAGGACCCAGGGAATGGCTGGAGCTGAGCCAGGGCAGGGTCAGGCTGGAGATCAGGGAAAGGTTCTTCCCCCAGAGGGTGCTGGCACTGCCCAGGCTCCCCAGGGAATGGGCACAGCCCCGAGGCTGCCAGAGCTCCAGGAGAGTTTGGATAATGCTCCCTGCAACAGATTGTGGGGTGTCTGTGCAGGAGTTGGACTCAATGATCCTTGAGGGTCCCTTGAAGGTCTGGAGATTCTGGGATTCCACAACTGTATGATCCCCTGCTCCTCTGCCTCCATCCCTTCCAGCACCTGCACCAACGGGGCCTTTGTGCTGCTTCCCGTGGGCTTTGGGGTCTCCCTGGCTGTGTTTGTGCTGGGCAGACATCCCGGGGGATGGGGACACACATGTGACAGGTGGATATGGACATGTGTGTGACAGGTGGCTGTGGATGGGGACACACATGTGACAGGTGGATATGGACACACATGTGACAGGGGGCTGTGGACACACACATGTGACAGGTGGATGGGGACACACGTGGCAGGTGGATGGGGACACACATATGTGACAGGTGGATATAGATACATATGTGACAAGTGGATGGAGACATGTGACAGGTGGATGGGGACACACGTGACAGGTGAATGGGGACACACATGTGACACGTGGCTGGGGACACACATGTGACAGGTGGCTGGGGACACACATGTGATAGGGGGCTGTGGACACACATATGTGACAGGTGGCTGGGGATACACGTGGCAGGTGGCTGGGGACACACATGTGACCACACTTGGGCAGCCCCTGGTGCTGTCCTTCCTGGCGGGGCCGCATTCCCTGCCTTCCCACTGCATTCCTGGGGGGTCTTTTCCCCTTTTTCCCTTTCCCTCCAGAAGGGGGTGTCCCTCCTTAGCATGGGCACGGAGCACACAGTGCCACTTGGCTGTCACCTCATCCCCAGCAGGGATGTGAGCGCTGGCAGGCACTGAAGGTCAGCAGAAGGACATCTCAATTATTCTGTGTCATCTGCGAGGAGCTCGGCGCTTGTCAGAGTCCCAGCGGAGAGCAATGAAACAGTAACTTGGCTGCAGGAAAAAAGGGAGTGGGAAAAAACATTGGAAAGGAAAGAGGGGAGAAAAAAACCCTGGCTGCACAGAAGCTCAGGTCAGCGGGATTGACAGCTGCTGGGAGATATCTCCATTCCCTGTGCCGAAAATAACACCTCCATGGACTCCAGAGCTGCGTTCCCAATTAGAGACTGGGCACTGAACAGGGGGAGAAAAAATTCTCAATGATAATTTCAGAAGAGGGGGAGGAAATGAAAAACAGGCTTGGGAAGGAAGCCTGGATTGCTGCTTCCAGGAACCTGATTTCCTCGGGATTGTCCTAGGGGTTTCTTCTTCTCATGGCTCTTATCTTCACCACCCCTTTGGATGCCCTGGGAAATGGGAGGGAGCAGCTGGTGAAATAACTCTGGGCAAGAAGAGCAGGAGGAGTCAGGCCCTCACTTTGGGATATTTTTA
Source organism: Notiomystis cincta (assembly GCA_013398075.1). Taxonomy (NCBI): domain Eukaryota; kingdom Metazoa; phylum Chordata; class Aves; order Passeriformes; family Notiomystidae; genus Notiomystis; species Notiomystis cincta. The sequence continues at coordinate 199,070 of VZRX01014057.1, forward strand.
TAGATATATTCCTATATATAGGATATATATTCCTCTATATCCCAATATTTACCACCAGACCTGGTCATGCCTTACCCTCTGGAACAGGGGCAGTTCCCCTGTCTCTCTCTCTTCCCCACCTTGTTCCCTGCCTGGGGGTTCAAACCTGTCTCTTCCATGAAATTCATCAGTGCAAGAGGAATGGGAAAGTGTTTCCAGAGGAAAAAGCCCCCAGAAGCTCCATGTCCTGGATTGCCAGGAGCTGAGTGGGCTGACCTGGCTGGGAGAATCCAGATGTCTGGGAATCCCTGCTGGTGCTGCTGCTATAAATTAATTAATGAATTAATAAATGGGCGCTGGCCATGGTCAGCCAGGGGCTGCAGGGGCTTCCAGGAGCCTGGGGCAGGGGGAGAGGCTGTGCCAGAGCCAGCCTGGGAGGCACCAGCTGCAGAATTCCTGGATGCTGCTCCGAGCAGCTGTGGCTGCACTTTCACACGTGTTCTCAAAGTGAGATCAGGCTTTCAAACCCCACTGAAACTCCCAAAGCATGGAAAACCACAACGTCCCTGGGAGTCCTGGTGTGTGGGATACAGATCTGCTCACATTCCAAGGAAAACTCCTGCTGGCACTTCCCCTGGAGCTGGTGCCTCTTCCAGCCTGGGCCCAGAGCTGGCTGGGCAGTGCTGCCATGGAGCAGCCCTTGCTGCCAGCTCTTCCCTCTCCAGGCTCAGGACACACTTCCCATGATCCCCTTTTTGCTGGGAATGGGCCCTCAGAGGGGGAGAGGGTGGCTCAGGCTGGGATGAGTGGTGCTTTGGGGGTGTCCATGGATGGGGATGGGGATGGGATGGGATGGGATGGGATGGGATGGGATGGGGATGGNTGGAGAGAGGAATGAAGCCGAGGGCTCACCTGCTTTGGAAGGAGGCTCTGCTCCCTCTCCCCATCCCAGACCTGGAGTCAGGCTCACACATCATAAAGTGTCCCTGCCGTGGCACTGCTGCCCTGGAACAGGGAGCTGTTTTATGTGCCGAGAACCAGGAAGGTCTGCACGGAGCCGCAGCCACGGCGGGAGCAGCTGCAGGGATTTCACCTTTGGATCCTGGCAGTTTGTAGGAGCGAGGCAGGAGGCCGAGGAATTGCAAACACATTCAGCTCCAAGGTGCTGGCAGCTCCTGCCTGGCTCTGAGCTGGTTAAGTGCTCTTTTATTGGGCTTCCCTTCCCAACAGGCTCAGGGCAGGAGGCCCTGGAGGGTCAGGTGGCCTTCCCCATCCTGTCCCTTACCCCACTGGGATTTTCTGAGCACTTTGGGATGGTGGGAAGGGGGTCTGTGTGTCACCACTGGTGGCTGGTGTCCCCTCAGTTGTGAACACAGGCTGTCCATGGCAAAGGAACGGCAGCAAAGCCAAGGCTGCAGCCTCAGGTCGGATTTTTTCAGGATTGGGAAGAGCCGCCTGTTTCCAGGGCTCCCCGGGTGCTGCCCTGGGGGAGATGGAGCAGAGCCTGCCTGGAGAACACGAAGTGGGAGAGCAGGGAACGGCAGGATGGCGAGACACGAGCACCTGGAAAGAATTAACACTTCCCCTCAGCGAGAGCTTGGAAGGGGAAAGAACAAAGCAGGCGAGGCAAAACCAGGGCAGAACAAAATGGTGCTGCTGGGAAAAGGCATTCCAGCTTCTCGGCAAGGGGGAAGGAATGGCTGAGCAGGGCTGCTGGGCTGGGGGAGCTGCTCCCTGTGACAGGCTCAGCCTGGCCCTTGCTGTCTCTTCACTTCTGCCTCTGGTTCTTTCCTCCTCTCTGTTGTTCTTTCCATTCCCAATTTTATCCCATCCCTCTTCTGTTCTCTCTGAATTTTTCCACACATCCTTCTCCCACCCTCTTCCCTCTTTCTGTAAAAGAGTTTATTTCTGCACCCAAAGCCCATTCCCACTCTCCCAGCAACCTGCTTGTCCTCTCCCCAGGCTGATACCTCAGTGCTGACCCTCACCCGGGAGGTGCAGGAATGGGGATCAGCAGAGTCTGACGCATTTAGGGAAATTAATAAATATTCTGGAAATTCCCACTAATTTGAATTTGACCCCGTTTTGGAAGGATATCCTGCCTTTGTCCTCCACTGGGATGAGGGCTCGTTCCCTCTGGGACATGAGGCTTCCCAAAGATTTTCTTTGGAATAACTATGGCTGATCCTCCTGCCCAGCTGCTCTTCACACTCCACCCGCTCTGATCGCACCAATTACTCCAACAAAAGACAAAAATTTGCATTTCCAAGGGAGTTTCCCTCCTCCTCCCAGTGCACTGCACCCTCAGCAGGGATGTCCTTCACCTCATCGGGGTCAATGAGCCATGAGTGGGACTCATGTGACAGTCCCGACACACTTCCCAGAGGAATTTCTCTCCTAATGACATTTAAACCGCTCATTACTCCTTGACTGTGTCAGAGGTTTGGCTGAGTGTGACTCTGGCTCCATTATTGAGCAGGATCCCTGAAGGAGGGGCTGAAAATCTGGACGTGAGGACGAGTGAACTCAGCTGCAAGCCCCAAATATTTGGGCAGCCCAGGAGAGTCTATTTTACCCTGGTTTTTTTTGCCATATCCAGCTCATCTGTTGGGATTTTTGGCCTTCCTGAAAGCAGAAATGAGATGAGGTCTCCAAAGAGTTTCTGCTCCACATTTCCCCACAATTTTCTCAGCCCGAGGGGTTGCCCGAGTTTGGAGGAGCATTCAAACCTCTGAGTGTTCTCCCCAAAGCTGAGCTGGTGACAGAAAGGATCTACAGAGCTCTTCCACTCCCCGAAATTCCCAACTTCCTGAGTTTCTCCCAGCCCCGCTCCAGCCCCGCTCGGCCCTGAGGTAATGGGGCAGCAGTAAAACCTTAGGAGGTACAAATGAACTGCCGGGGATTAAAGCCCCAGCACAGCCTCTTGCGAGGCTTTAAAAGCATCCTGTTTGCAAACAGCTCTGGGGCTGCATCCCGCATTCCTGGGCATTTGCCTTCTCCTGGTTTTTTCATTCAAAGGGAGGAATTGCAGCTGGAGCAGCACACCAGGTCCCGTTCTTCCATCCCCTCTGGGGCACGAGGAGTGCTGGCTCGTTCAGCCCCTTCCCAGGCATTTTGCTTTTCCCTACATTTCTTTTCTAAAACTACTTTCATTCCAGCTTGTCCATGTCTTTTCCTGGATGACTGGGATGCGTTGCAGGTGAGTTGTGCCCTTTGGGGATGAGTCAGATCCAACCTCACAGGCAAACAGGTCATGCCCAGGGCTCCACTGAGCTCGTTGGACGTCCTATGGGGTTCTCCCACTGCATCCAGCCTTTCCAAAGGAAAATTCAAGCCCTTTTCTTTGGACTACAGAGCTAAGCAACCCAAATGATCCTATGAATTTCCAGCAGTCCTGTGTGGTGGAGGCTGAGTTCATGTGGGATAGTCTGTGCAGAGAGGGCTGAGCAGCTCTTGGCAGGAGAAGGGGAACTGGTTGGAACTGGGAAGTGGTTGGAACTGGGATGTACTGGGGCATTTGGGGCCATTTACAGAGGTGTTTTTTCCGGGCCATGCAGCTTGGCACTGAGAGTTTTTGGGAGAGCTCAGGCAGCTCATCCCAGCTATTGCACAGATCTTTGAAGATTAGTCTGGATAACTTTGAAAGGTCTCCCTTCCCCTGGGATTTCTGGGATTCCTGACTCTGCCTGGAACGGAACAAAGGCTGCTCTCCTCACACCTTCCTGTCTGAGGTGGGAACAGGGATTGGCTCTTGGATGTGTCCTCCCAAAGGAGAGCAAAGCAAAGTCTCCCAGCCTGGATCAGCTGAGCTGAGCTGAGCTGCAGAGCCAGGCCTGAGCCAGAGCGAGTTTTTTCCAAGCAGCTTGAAAAAAACAGAGGCTTGGTTCCTACCTACTGTCAGCAAATCCTCCAGCTTGGATGGGATCCCTCCAGCTGCCCCTGTGCTGCCTCTGCATGCTGGGTGGGCTGAAGCCTTTTCCCAGAGAAAGCAGGAATGGGATGGGCAGAAAACCAGGGACAGTAGGAGATTATTTCACCAGGGACAGATTATTTCACACACCCACTTGTAGCTGAGCACCCGCCCCTCCCCGAGCTCGATGCTGTATCTGCTCCTTGGCTTCCCTCTCCACCTGTTTAATCCATGTGGGATTATGGGAGCCAGCTCCACTGACATGGAATGTGGGAAAATGGGCTGTCCTCTCCCTGGAGAGCTGCACATGATGAGGTGCCCCTGCTTCTGCAGCCACCACAGTGATAAGGGAGTGTTGATACCTCCAGGATTCCCTCATTCCGAGGAAAATGGGGCTTTTCATTCCAGCCTCTTAAAGCGTTTTCCAGAGCTCTCACAAACATAACCTGGGAGTGCTGCCTGTATCCAGCTACTTCCCATGAACCTCTGAAACCATCCCATCATCCTGGTGCCCACCTGAACTGAGGAGAGGTTTGTGAGGCAGGAATTTCCTGCATTAAAGCAGACAATGATCCCCTCTGAGATGGATGTTCTGCTCCAGCTGTTCTCAGTGCCAAATTCTCCATCTCCTGCAACCCCAGTTCCCTCTTCCTGGGCCCTTGGAGCACCACCAGAACCACAGGATTGTGTAGGCACTGCCCTGCAGTGGCTTTCACAGAGGAGTTACCAAAAAAAACCCCTCTGGGTGACATTTTCCAGGGCTCCCAGGACATCATGGGCCTTTTCTCCCTCATTCACCTGCATCTGGGGCAGCTGGTGACCCAACCCCTTCCCACCCACCACTAGTACAGAGATGTGACCTGGAATGTCACCTCCCAGGAAGAGGGGACACTGGGATCCCTCACAGAACTGTGTGGGGACTCCAGAGGGGAGACCAAGCTGCTGAGGCTCAGGGGCTGCCAAGGGATCTCGGGCATCTCTGCACCTGGGGGAGATTGGCATTCCAGCAGCTCAGGGAATCCCAGGATGCTCCTGCAGGAGGAGGGCACCAGGAAATGGGATTGATGCTCCAGAAGCTCTGGAGGTGCTCAGGTCCATCCTGTGCCTCACTGATGATGTTACCTGGGAGCACAAGAGACTCCTGTGCAAAGTGAATTCCCAGGACACTGCTGCAGCTTCTCTCCAGAGGCATCAGGATTTATTCCAGCCAGGACATACTTTTGGCTTTCCTGGACTTTGTGGCTTGCATCAGGCAGAAACTACAAATCTCCCACTTGGCTCTCCTGCATCCAGTTCCCTCCCCATTCCTTACTGGTAGAGCGAGACCCTCCTGCCTCTGCTTCTCCCAAGAGCTCCCATCCCGAGTGGAATTCTAGGGCTCCATGTGATCGTGGACACATCCACAGAGTGCTCCCATCCATCTGCTCAACTCCTTGGGAAAAACCAACGCAGCCAAACAATGAGTGAGTACAAAAGCACATGTGGAACCTTGGCAGGGAGCATTCCCTGACTCCCAACATCCAGGCGGCCGCTCCGCGCTCCCATCCCTGCCTCTCCAGCTGTAATTAGTGCAGGCTGAGCTCTGGGAATGTGTTGGAACAGGAGTGATGAACAAAACAGCAGCCCCAGATGAGCCAGAGCATCTGAGGGGGTTAGGATGGAAAAGTGGGATGGTCTGTGCTCTCCGGCTGGGTGCGGGTGCCTGCTCTGGATAACGAGCACCTCGCTCCCGGGAGCTGCCGGCACCAACTCCCTGGGCAGCAGCACATTCCTGAAAGCGTCCCTGCTCCGAGTGGTATTTAGCTCATGCTCTGATGCTGGATCAGGGGTCTGGAAAGGCTCTGTCCTTGGGCTCTGTCCAAGGCTGTTCTCACATCCCTGCAGTGATGCTGCTCCTGCCTGGAGGAGCCGACCTGCTGGAGAGGTGACCCAGGGCTCCCGTTAAATTTTCCTCTGCTCAGTGTCCTCCAGGTGCCCCCAGCCAGAGCATTCCAGCCCTGCTCTGGTGGCTGGAGACCCATATTCCTTTCCTTCCCCGCCTCCCAGATCTGTGCAGACCATGGGTCTGTTGTCTGTCCAGTCGTAGCCAGGACTTTGTTATGCTGGAATCGTTTTGTTCTTTTTGATCTTTCTGGAGAAGGCAGAAAGAGCTCTGACAATGCAGCTGAGCAGCCTCCACCTGTCATGGTGCCCCAAGGCCGAATGGAGGGGCCCCATCACTGTGTCCAGGTGACGGACAGAGGGCTCATCCCAGCATCAGGTGATGGATGGAGGGGCTGAGGGGGCTGGGAAGGGCTCTGCAGGCAGCGTCCCACAGTGTCCCTCGCCCTGTCCCCCAGTGAGATCAGGCCACTGATAACAGCTTTGTTTAGAAGGAAGAGCAGGAAGGGACTGGGAAATCCAACAAAACAGGAGCTGCCTCACCCAACGTCCCGAGGCCCTCGGCTGCCAAAAGTGGATGGAAATAAACTCTGCAGACAATGCAGGGCCCTATCTGGGAGCGGCAGGAGCCCGGCCAGGCCCCGCTGTCCCCGCAGGATCTGACAGGGCTCGGGGCTGGCGGGACGGGCGCTCCGGCCATTGTTTGGTGCTCCGGCCGCTGCCGTTGGCCCAGGATCCACATGGAGAGAATCGCAGGAAATCAGAGCAGATCCTATCCGACCTTCAACTGCAGCACAGCTCAGGCCTGTGCTTTTCTCCCCACTGTCCTTGGTGGCTCTTTTTGGACTCAGCTCTCTCCCAAAATAGCTGTGAATGCGACCATTGCCGGATCGTTCATGGTCAGTGTGGCCACATCCTCCCCCTGCAGAGGCTGAAACCACTCAGTTCATAAAACACCAGGCTGAAACCTCTGGCAAAGCTGCTGCTCCCTTGCCCAGACCCAGCAGGGATCCCTCAGGCTCAGGGGGGGTCTTGTAGGGCCTGTACCCCTGTGCCCAGGGCTGTGGCACTGGGGTACCCTCCCCTCCCTGCAGCTACAGAAGCTGGGTTTTACTTCCAGCTTCTCCATGGAGCAGCTGCTTGGCCTTGGGTAAGGCAGGCTTTGGTTCTGAGGCAGGATAAGTCAGGGTAAGTCCACGGAAGTGCTCAGTGGCCTGGCTGAACTGTGCCATGGTGTGGGTGAGCAGGTTCATCCACCGCCTCCCACTCCATATCCCAACAGCTTTCCTTCTCTCAAATATTGCCCCTAATTAATTTATCTGTACCGATGCTCCTGGTAATACCATTATTTGTAGTACCTCAGTGCATCCCCCGGGAAGGGCAGAAGTCTTAATTAACATCCGTGAAGCTGCCTGAGATCGTGCCTGGAAAATGTGAGCTGGAGCAACTCCCTGTCCTACCGAGGCTGTTTTATTCTCTTTCCTTCTCCTTCCTTACGGGATCCTTCTTTCCCAGACAGCCCAACCTGTGCCTGCCATTCCCACAGCCCAGCCTGTGCCATGCCGACATTCCAGCCTGTCCCTGACATCCCGGAGCAGCCGCGGAGCTGCTGGAACGGCTGCTCGGGACAGGGGGCAGAGCGGCAAGCGGGGAGGGCCGAGGGCTGTGTCCGAGGGGGGGAGGACCAGCCGGGGAGGTGCCACACTCCGGTGGCTCTGGCACAGACGTGTCACAGCTCCGCGTCACAGCGCAGCCTTGGGATCGCCCGCCAGGCGTGCAGTGACCTGGATCCTTCCTCTCTCCATGTGCGAGACTGTCTGGTGTCTGCCACAGGGCTGAGCATCCCTGCAGGCTCTCCCCTTTTACCCCCTCCTGGCACACTCCTGTCAGGACAGCCAGGGACAACCGCGCAGCGACCCGGGAGCAGTGGCAGGATGATCCAGTGTCTCCCCAGCTCCAGAGGCCCCTGGCTCCTTTGCTGGTTGCTGCCGAATCCTTCCAGCCAAATCTCCAAGGTCTTGGCTGAGCCGAGCTCCAGCGCCAGCCAGATTTCTGATGCTTAGCAAAAATATTCATTAACGACTTAATCTGTGCACACACAGGGGAAGCTTTTAGGGAATTTGTTCGAGGGCTGTGAAAGAGGGATCTGGCCACTGCTTCCAGCTCTGCCTTGATCTGTGATCTCATGGATGAGGAATTCAGGAAAATGCTGTGCAGGGACATAGTCCAAAGCATCCCCTGTGCTCACACCGTGTGCACTTCCCTACGCTCGGCACTCACTGCTTGGCTGAGCACGTCCCTGTGCCAAACACTGCAGAATTGTCACCTCAGCCCCTCAGGACACAGGGAGGGGATGATGCTGCCCGGCTGCTTCAGGAGGGAAGGTCTGAGGGCTGTGATTGCACTCAAGACCTGGCCCAGGATCCCTGCTTTGGGATGGAAAAGCTTCACACCAGGCTGGGCAGCCTCTGTAAAGTCACAGGGTGTCCCACCTTCTGTGACATGGCCCATCCTGCTCCTCAGGGCCACCAGGTCAACAAACCCCGAGTCTCCGCAGCGACAAGGAGGAGGCTGCTGGAGCACCATGACAGCACCGCCTGTGTGCAAGGCAAGGGAAAGGCAGGAGAGGGCTGGGAATAGGGAGAGCCAGCACTGGGATCTGAAGGGATTTCTGGGGTGGGGTTGGTGCTGTGCCACCTCTGGGGTGAGGGTTCTGCTGGATGGTGCCTCTCATCCCCATCTGCACCCTCAGGCATCCTGTGCAGGACAGAGTGCACACCGTGGGAGTGGCAGTGTGACACCGGGAGGGAGAGTGTGACACCGGGAGGGAGAGTGTGACACCAGGAGGGGGAGTGTGACACTGTCAGTGGGAGGGTGACACTGTCAGTGGGAGGGTGACACCGGCAAGGGGCCCCGCTGGCTCCTCCCTCCCGGCTACCTGGGTGCGAACACAGAGAAGGCGTGGGAGTGTCCTGCCCTGTGCTCAGAGGGGACACTGGGAGAGGAGGGACATTCCTGTGGGACACGCCGTCCGTGGGGCTGCGTCCTGCTCTCCCTGCTGCCTCCCCTCCCTGTTGAGTCTAACCCTGACTGTTACAGCTGAGGACAGCCCCAGCGCTGCTGCTCCTGCTTCCAGGGAAAATCGTGGGATGCCAGATTGTTTCCATGCTCATCAGGAGCCCTACAGCTGCCCTTGCATGAGCTCCTTCTCTCTCCATTCCCACCAGTTCCACCACTGCCTGGGCACAGGAATAAGGGAGCAAATGGGAGCAGGATCCCACCCTGGGCTGGATGGACATTCAAGGATGGATGGACACATACACAATTTTTGTAGAGGTTTCCAACTCTGTACATGAATCCCTTTGGAAATGAAGTTCCTAAATCACACAGGAATATCTGACCATGTCCCAGGGGAGGTCAGTGTGTCTCAGCTGAACCCTCTGCCATGCCAGTGGCCCCAGATGGGGGTGGCTCCCAGGTACCACACTCTGGCAGGGCTGGGACTGCGGCAGGGTTGGGATTTCAGGGAGGTTTATAGCAAAAATGTTGATGAGTAATAAAAAGGTGCTGCTGAGCCTTGTTGGGAGGAAAGAGGGGAGGGAGCAGAGGGGCTGAGGGAAAGAAAGGAGCCCAAGGAAGAAGGGAAAGGAAGAAATTACCTTGGTGAGATTTTCTGGCTGCTCTCCATGTCACAGGCTGATGCCAGAAAATCTCCGAGTCCCTTTTGGCTGGGAGCACTCCCCGTTAGGTGAATCACATGCACAGTGCTGGAACATTCCACCTCCCAGTCACAGAGCTCACAGTAATTAGGAAAACTGGAAGACCAAGGCAGGGGGAAAAGTCTGAGTCACACATGGAAGTGGCGTTATTGGACTGCAGGAGAAGCAGCTTTGCAGAGTTCCTGAGGTAAAGGTGCTCCAGCCCCGGCTGCTGCTGGGAAAAGCCATCAGAGCTGCCCTCATCCTGCACCAGGAGAGCAGCAGCTCTGGGAGAGGGCAGGAGACACCAGGATGTGTCACACAGGGAAGAGAAATTGCACCTGGATGAGATGTGAGGGGACTGGGGGTGTTCAGCCTGGAGAAGAGAAAGATCCAGGGAGAGCTCAGAGTCCCTTCCAGTGCCTAAAGGGGCTCCAGGAGAGCTGGAGAGGGACTTGGGACAAGGAGTGACAGGATACAGAGAATGGCTTCCCACTGCCAAAGGGCAGGGTTAGGTGGGATATTGGGAAGGAATTCTTCCCTGTGAGGGCGGGGAGGGCCTGGCACAGGGTGCCCAGAGAAGCTATGCCTGTCCCTGGATCCCTGGGAGTGTCCAAGGCCAGGTTGGGTGGGGCTTGGAGCAACCTGGGATAGTGGGAGTTGTCCCTGCCCATGGCAAAGGTTTGGAATGAGATGGTCTTCCAGCCCAAGCCCTCCTGGGATCCCCAATTTCAGGCAGCTCCTCGGGCTGCCAGGGGACTCCAGCTGCTGCCAGGCAATGCCAGGCTGGGAACCTTCTCCCACGCTCCAGCAGCAGCAGGTGACCTCATTATCCCTCGCTCATGTGGACAATGAGCCTGAATGCTGCTGGTTCCCGAGGACAGCCCAAGCCCCACACAACCCCTGATGTGCAGGGGCATTCCATAAATCACAGTCTTCTAAGGAATTGATGGATGAAGCTTTCACCCCTTTCTTTGCATGACCCTTCTGCTGCTCTTCAGTACCAACACAAAGGGGGTGTTAACCTGGGAGCAAACCCGTGTTTATTCAAGGAGCTCTCCTCCTGACTCATCCCATTTGGCTCAGGAAAAATCCTGTTCCAGGCAGGCCCTGGCTGTCCCACTGGGGCCATGCTCCTGGAGCATGCCTGGCTGGACAGCCAGCATGGCTGATGGATGACTCTCACCTCTTATCACATCTTATCTCATCATATCCCTTTGTATGATGTCATATCCATGGCACCACGTCACCACGCCCCAACCCAGCAGGTGCCATCACACCTCTGGTGACCTGGGAGGGCAGAGCTGGGCTCCCTGTGTGACCCACCCTCCCAGCAGGGTGATTCCCACCAGCTGAAGGATGTGGCTCCATATTTAGCCCCTGTCTGGCTGCAGGAGGCTGGCAGCATCCAGAGGAGATTCCATTTGGGAAGGCGGAAGGGCGGCTGCACGTCGGGTGAGGAAGGGCTGTGATGGACAACCCAGGCTGAACACAAAATCTTCCCCCAATTCTCCAGGACAGATTATTACATCTCCCTGCCAAGAAATCAAACATTCCTGCTGGAGTCAGGCCTTTCACAGGAGCCCCCTCGGGGACATCAAGTGAGGCTAAGACAACAGGCCAGAGCTTTGCGAGCAAATCATGAGTCCCCAGTGTCCCTCCAGCTGGCAGGGCCGTCATTGACCTCAATGGCCTTGTCCTCCCTGAAGCAGCTCTGTCAATTTGGCCACAATCCACTTAATAATGGAGCTGGAATATAAAGATGTATCCAGGCCCGACCACAAAACAGCTGGAGACTGTAGGGTTGACTTAGTCCTGGTAGAATAAGCCAGGGGACTGGTGGGAGTCAGCTCGGATGTTGCTGGCGGGGTTCGGAGCAGGGCTGAGCAATAAAAGGGATCAAATGTGTGAGGCACAAACTGTCTGGAGCCCCAGTGGTTGTTGTTGTTGTTTTAACTAATTGAATTTTAGTGCTGCTGAAAGGATTGACAGCTCTGGGGAGCAGTGGCCAGGTACAGCCCCAGCACGAATCCCTCCTAATCCCAGTCTGCATCCAGACACCCGGAGTTCCTCCCAAGAGGCCAAATTAGGCCCCTGACAGATGCAACTGGGACTGGAGCTGAGGGGGCTGCATCTCTCCCAGAGATCCTGGCAGACCCGTTCCTGGCTCCATGGGGATGCTTTAAGTGTCCCTGGAAGCAATTCCTTTGGATCTGGACAGAGTGGGACGAGCCACCTGTGCCATCCCTGTCACGGGGACCGTCCTTGTGCCTGGAGAGGGGCAGGGACACTGAAGGTGTGGAGGGGAGTTGCTGCTCGTGGCGAGAAATCTGCTTTTATTCCTGGTTTGTGCTGGGAGGGACCTTAAAGCTCGTCTCATTCCACCTTGTCACGGGCAAGGACACCTTCCACTATCCCAGGAGGCTCCAAGCGCATCCAACCCGGCCCTGGACACTCCCACTTTTGGCCGGCTCCCAGGATGCCTTTACCAGAGAGAGATGGGACTGCCAGGGAAGTTGGAGCTGGTGTGTGGGGAGAAGAGAGGAGAAGAAGGGAGCGGCATCCCTAAAAGTGAGCGGCATCCCTAAAAATGGGCACCCTGGATTTTTCCCGGGGCTGACCAGGCAGGACCGTGGCTGTTCTCACGTGCTGGGCGACTTCTGTCCCTGCCACGGGGTGGAGATGATTCTCACCAGGTTTGGAGAGTGCCGAAGGCTCGGACACATTAATCAACATCTCACCACTGAAAATCCTGGTAAAAACCTGGGGGGAGCTGCCCTGCCTGCGCCTCTGCCTCGGGATTTGGACTGGGACCGATTTGGAAGGCTGGAGTGGGCTGGGGTGGGCAGCACAAGGTGGGCAGTACAGGGTGGACAGAGCCAGGGTGGACAGAGCCGGGGTGGGCAGCACAAGGTGGTGGACAGAACCGATGTGGGCAGTGCTGGGGTGAGCAGTGCCAGGGTGGGCAGCACAAGGTGAGCAGTACAGGATGGACAGAGCCAGGTGGACAGAGCCAGGGTGGACAGAGCCGGGGTGGGCAGTGCCAGGGACCCCTCGCACAGCCGGGCAGGGCTGCGCTGTGGCACTGGGAGAGCTGGGGCGGTGTTTGTCCCACCGATGCCTTGCCAAGGCACAAGGCGGCCCTTTCCCAGGGGAAAAGCTCCTCGCGGGGGCACCTTGTCAGCCCTGCTCTATAAATAGCTGGGAAAAAGCCCGGCAGGAAGCGGCGGATTTTAGGCAGGGCCAGGGGAAGGGCTCGGTCTCAGCCTTGCCAAGTGTCGCTCCCGTGGGACGGTGACTGCTCGGCGCAGAGGCCGCGGAGGAGCTGTGCCCTCTGGGAGCGCCCATGGAAGTTGTTCTGCAGATTTCCGAGGGATAAAAGGCGCGTGGGTTTGGCCATTTTCAGCAGGCTGGGACCAGCCGGGTTTTGTCATCATGATGGGCACAGAATATAAATTCTTCACGCAGGTCCCCTTGCTGGGGTCTCGCTCACTCAGATCAGATTTAATCCTTCTTAGGGGCCGAGCCGAGCCCTGCCTGGCTCTGCTGCCTCAGCTCGTGTCCCCTGACCCGTGTCCTACAGCCATTTACGGGGAGCTGCCTCCAGGAGCTCCGATTTCCAGCCGGGGCAGCCCCCGTGAAGAGCGGCCCCGTTGATGCCAAGGTGTGCCCCATCCCTGCCAAGCCTGGCAGGAGGAACATAAAACCAGAGAAGGATTTCAAAACCCCGTGGCTCTACTGCAGCCTTTTGTTTCTAAGTGATCCCAAAATCGCTGCCCAGCACAGCCCGGGCTCTCCGGCTTTGCGGCTCAGCCTGTGGCTTGTCCCCAGCAGGAGAAATGTCCCCAGCAGGGTTCGTCACAGCTCGTTTGGGAGCTGCCAGCCCGGGCTGGGGGCTCCGGCGGCGCCCTCGGAGCCGTCCCTGTCCTGTGTTAGAGATCTAAGCTCCCCCAAGGAGGGTAATGGACAGGAAATTAGAGATAAGTAGGTGGTTTGACAGGATTAGGGATAAGCAAAAGAAACTTAATTATGTGATAGCTGCTATCGGACAAGCGCTGCTGCGAAAGGGGATGTAAATGACCTAAAGAAAGCCCGACACCAGATCAAACAGGCGCACTCTGCAGATAACAGCCCAAAAACACGGGGTATAAATATTTATCACAAATGAATTCTCCAAACACTCCCTGCTCGCGGTCCCATTAACAATAGATGGGGTTGAGGATAATAAAGGCTTTCCACAAGCTTTTCCCCCCTTTTCTTTTCCTGGGGCTTTTGTCCACGTGCAGCTGTGGGCGTGTGTGTGAGAGATAGGGACGTGCCCGAGGGGTCCGGGGTCCCAGGGCTCCTCCAGCCGCTCTGCCGCTGTCCCAGGAGCTCAGGCTGGGCTCCCTCCTCCGCTGCCTCTGCGGCTCCAGGAGCTCCAGGGAGGAGAACTCACCCTGCTCCTGCTCGGGGGTCCCTGGTTGGCAAGGAAGGGATGGACAGGAGACAGGCTAGAGCCCCAAATCCTGGATGATTCCTGCTGCTTCATCCCAGGGAAGAGGAGAGCTCACCCCACAGCTGCCCGGGGGTCACTGGTCAGCAAAGAGAGGATGACGGATGTTCCAGGGAAGGGCTGGAGCCCCAAAACCTGGACAATTCCTGCTGCTTCTCTCTCCCAAGCAGGGAGTGGGAAATCAATGGACAGTGGGCATGTTCTGATGGAGTCATTGGGAGACCTCTGCCCTTTTTGTGCCTGCAAAGCCCAGTGAGGGTGGCAGGTGCCAGGTGTGGCTGTGACCTCAGCCCGAGCAGGGAGTGAGCCCCCTGTGTCTCCTCTCTCCCCAAACAGGGACAAGGTGCCACTGGCACAGTCACCCCTCCTCTCCTGCCCTCAGTCACCCTTTCCAGCTCCTCCTGCTCCTCTTCCCTGCTCATCCTGCTTGTTGTTATTTATTTCCCCAGAAGGAACACAAAACCTCCCGGACCTGGGCTGGCAAATTACCGAAGCCCAGGAAATGAAAACTCCAGGGCAGCATTAATTGGAAGGCTTTTTAATTAAAATCAGCTTGTTTCACAATCAAAGATAAAAGGAGGGAAGAAAGCTGAAAGGAAAAATAATAATAAAGCAATTCCCTGCCTGCCCCTCTGTGGCATTCACGAGGTGTGGGCTGAGCATCCTGTGTCACCCACTTTGCTCTCAGCCCTCTCGATTTCCTTTTTTTTTCCCAAAAAAGGGCTTTTTGGTCTCTTTTTTCTCCCTGACTTCATCTTCATCTGCCCCTCCTCTGCCTGCCCTTTGGCATCAGCCTCCCCCTTGTCCCCTGTCTCCATCACCCCAAGCAGAGAGTTTATCCCAAGGAAGAAATTTTCCTCTGGATTCTTTTATTTTTGGGAATGAAATTCTGGCAGAGATGTAGCATTGCCTAAAGATTTGACTGCTGTGCTGAAGCAGCATTTGATGAGGCTAAATGAGGTTTCTTGCTAACGAAGGGGAATCTTTGTTGCTGTGGAAAGGCTGATGGCCCCGAGGCTGCTGAGGAAGAACCAGGTGGAGGAGTGAGAATGAAACCAGGAAATTCTTCAATCAAAATTTATGAATCAGCCAAAAAGCTGCTCTTTCTTAAGGCAATAATTTTGGTCAAATGTCTGTCTATTTATATTATTTTTAATGATGGTCAGAGCTGAGTACAAACTCCCAGGAAGAGGAAACAGCTGGCAGGAAAGATGGGGGATTGATGGTAATGGAGACAGATGAGAGGCTTTGAAGTTTGGAAAACTGGCAAGGGAAGGTGAGGGATTTCCAGGAGAAATCAGTGCCTGGCCATGCTGGGGACACCAAGTGGCAGAGAACAGCTTGAAGCAGAGGTAAAAGAGCCACCAGCTCCCCATCCCTCAGCCACCCAGGCACTGGGCACGATCCTGCCTTCTCCAGCATGGAAAACCTTGGATGGGCATCGCTGGAAGTCAGGAGAGAGGGACATCCTCAGCGAGACTGTCCTGAGAGCCTGGGGCCCTCAGGTCTCAAAACAACAACCCTGGCAACATGAGGGTTCGTGGAACATTGGCACTCATGGAATACCGAGCTCAGGGAACGCAGGTGGCCCAGAGCTCTTCTCTGGATGCCACCGGAGCAGCCTCAGGTCTCCGTGGGGGCCCCGGAGAACCGACGTGGGCGGCGAGGGAGCGGCAGAGCCCCGTCCCGCCAGGGACAGGAATGGGAGGGGGGGAGCTGGGGTTCCTTATTAACGCCTGGGAAGTGCGGCTCTTCTCCACATCGGGAATGTTATTTATGTGCAGGGGATGGCGGCTGCTGATGAGAAACACATTGATTGAGGTTTCACAGCTACTGAGCACAGGAGATCCCTATCAGTCCCAAACCTTATCAATGTGTTCCTCATCATCAGCCGGCATCTCATTAACATAACGAGCTGTCTGCTCCCATTTGGGAGAGCAGCTCCTCCGTGCCTGCTGCCTGCACATCATCCACACGCCAGTTCCTCACTGGAACAGCCTCTCTGCAGGTCTGAATCCCGGGAAGGAGGGAGTAGTAAGACATCGCTTGTTCCATAGTTGTTAGACCTCAGTAAATATGTTTCTAATCAGCAATTAGTACTTAATTAACGTGCTGAAAATATCATTTTCCATCTAAATGAAGATTTTAAAGGAAATCTGAAAGGAGAGGTGGGGAAGATGCCACAGATGATGTTTGGGTGACAGCTGAAATCCCACTGGTGGGTTTGGGAGAATCCTCACCCTGTGCTGGGGATGAATTACTGATCTCCTATCCATGAGCTCTGGGAGGATGGGGCTGCCTGGCTGGGTTTGAACAGTTCCCAGGCAGCCCCTGCACCCCCATCAAGTTTAAGGAATGTAAATGGGAGCTCAGGATCCCTGGGATGTCCTTGTCCAGCCCAAATCCCACTGTGCTCCATGTTCAGTGCAGGGAATGAGCCACATGCCTGGGAAAGTGGATTTATAGATTCATGGAATCACTCATGTTGGAAAAGACCTTTATAATCAAGTTAACCATGACCCCAGCAACACTTGGCCATCACTAACCCATGTCCTCCAGTGCCACATCCACGGGGTTTTTGAACATTTCCAGGGCTGGTGATCCCACCACTGCCCTGGGCAGCCTGGTCCAAAGCTTTGCAACACTTTCTGTGGAGAAAAGGTTCCCAAATCCAATCTAAACCTCCCCTGGTGCAGCTTGAGGCCATTCAAGCTGTTCCTTAAATGCTCCACGTTAAAATAACCCCCGGGAAGTGTTTCTGTCCTCCAGAGGAATGTCAGAATTCCCTCTCCCATCGCTGCCTCTGCTCCAGCAGCACGGTTTTGTTGGGCCTTGTTCCCATTTTTCCTTCCTGTGCCCAACTCCCCTTTGCCCTCTCTTCCCTCTTTCCCTGCTGGCAGATCCCAGCCACACCCCCACAGGCCAGCCTGGCACCGCTGCCTTCCCGCAGGTGTCGGGATTCCCGCAGGTGTCGGGATTCCAGCTCTAATCCAGCACCAGGTGTTTGTCCTTTCATTTCTCAAGTGGTTCAGGGGAATCTTGGCTCAGCAGCCAGATCATTAATCCAGAGCAAACAACGGGCTCTGTAGGTCCTTTCCAGCTAATCGCCACTGATCCTGCTGACCTTTCCGGCAATCCCAGCTCTGGACACGGCGTTGCAGTAAAGCCACCTCTGAGGGAAGGTGCCACAGGAGATAAACACTCACAGCTTCCCTGGAATGAGAGTGTTGGGCTGCCAGCTGTGCCATGGGGCTGTTCACCCCAGTACCCTCATCCCAGGAATGCTGAGCTGGGGTTGTTCATCCCTGCACCCTCATCCCAGGAATGCTGAGCTTTGCCAGCTGGGAGCAGAAATGTTGCCACCAGCCTGGGACTCCAGCTGGAGTCCTCCTCTTCCTGTGGAGGATGTGTGCCCACCCAGCCAATCCCTGAGGAATTTTGGGGTTGGAGAGTGTCAGATCAAACTTGACAGATTTTATTTCCCCGATACCATATTTACCCAGAAACACACGAGGAGAGAAATAAACCCATTTGTGAGTGTGAGTTAAATTCCAGCAGTTCCTACCCTGCTGGAAGTGACAGAAACGTTCAAATAACCCAAATGTTTTGAAACTTGATGCCACAGGGGTTGGGATTTTGTTCCCATGTTAAATCACTGGGTTTATTTCAAATAAATGGCCCAGATTTTAGAGACAAAAAAGAGCAAAGTAGTCTGAGCATAAAAATCCAGGCTGTCGTGTACGAAATGGGTGGTGTGGGGGGAGTCGAGGTGCTGGGCCTGGTTTTCCTGGGATAAATGGATAAAAGAACCACATGGATGAGCTGCAGGCACTGGGATGAGTTTGGAGCATCCCTTCCCAGGGATTTGGGAAGCGTCCCTCACCAGAGCCCCCTGCTCTGATACACTGCTGGGGCCAGGGAGGCTCTGCAGCACCCATGGCAGCTGAGGGATGGGGTCCTGCCCCACACTCCCTCCAACATTCCCCATGCAGGCCTGATGAGGAGGTGGCAGAATGAGCTTAATTAATGGACCTAATTAAGTTCCCAGCTGGTAGGAGTTGGATCTCAGTGCAGCTGGGTTCTGCACGGCGTGGTGCTGGTCATGATGGTCATGGTGGTGGTGGCTGCAGTGGATGTGACCAACATGGATGTGAACATGGTCTTGGTCATGGTTTTCTCTGTGCTGCTCACACGGAAACAAGGACAGGCATTTCCTGCCTTGTCCCGCTGCTGCCCCGCTGGGGTCTGGTCCCTCTGTGTGGGCACAAGGGGAGCTGTCACAGCAGCCCAGCAGGGCCTGAACCTGGGCTGCCAGAGCTTTGCCTGCTGCTCGGCCAGGCTGGTGCTGGTGCATCCATTGGCCCTGCCAGAGCCTCTGCTCTGCACCCATCTGCTCTCCGTCCTGCCCCTGCCCCTCCACACCTTGGCACCCAGAGCCCATCCACACCCAGATCCCATCTGTATCCAGAGCCCACCCACATCCAGAGCTCACCCACACCCAGAGCCCATCCGCAGGGCCCTGGCTGAGGGAAAGGCTTTTTTTTGGTTTACACGGATTTTTTGATGTTTTTTTTTCTTTTCCAACCTGCTCCCCACATGGCTCCCCCCTCCCTGTACGGCTCTGAGCTGGTGACAGCAATCTGTTCCACAGCCTTGTCAGTGGGAAAGGCTGGAATGAGTGACTGGAGCGGGCGGGATGTGCCAGCGAGCGGAGCTGGTGCTTGGCTTCCCCGGAGCGCAGGGACAGCTGCTCCCTCCACCGAATGGCTGCAGAATGAGTTTTCCTTCTCTTTTTTCCAAACCCGGTCCCTGATGGACTCATCCCTCATTTCGCCACTTCCCAAGCTCAGCTCGGATGCTGCTTTAGCCATCAGGAGCTGAGGTTTATCCGATGGAGTTATTGTTGGCTCCGGCCGTGGAGCAGGCAATGTCGGGGTGGTGTCAGGTGAGCTGCCTTGGGGAAAGGGCTTTTCCCATCTCCGAGTCTTGGCTCTGCTGGAGCACTCTTTGCTTTTCCTATCACCAGCACGGTTTGCTTGAATTCCTCCAGGGTGGGAATATTACAGAATGTTACAGAATCATTTAGGCTGAAAAAGACCTCAAAGACCATCAAGTCCAACCTTTGAGGGGATCCAGGAGTTTCCAGGCTGGACTGGATGGGACCATGCAGAATCACAGAATCCTGGAATCGCATAAATAGCTCTGAAATCATTGAATCCTACCATGGACACAGCACCATCACCCAGTTCCTCACGGTCACTTCCTCAAGGGCCAGCAAGATCAGGGGTGCAGGACTGAGTTTTGCTGATTTTGGTGGCGTGGCCTGAGCCCCATCCACCTCCTTCGCAGGTCTGTGCTCCTAAAGGTACCAGAAACCTCCCTCAGAAGTAGAAACTCCTGAAACCATGAAAGCATCAGGAGAAATTTTAATTGAATGGATCAGACGGCTCCTTTGGAGCGGGAGCACGCGGGGCGTGACCCAGCTATCGACACCCAATCCACGATAAACAAACAGTAATTACTCAACTCCACAAAAGCAGCCTGGCAGAGCTAAATAAAGCTCGGGAAACTCCAGCAGAGCGGCTCTGAAACTGCGTGGGAAGGAGCTGAGTGTGGCTGGCTCTGTGCATGTCTGGGATGTGTGGCCGTGGCTCAGGATGGTGGTGGCTGGGTGCAGGAGGGAGGTGGCATCTGGGGACAGGCTGGGCTGGGAAACTGATGTGGTTGTGGTGAAGTGTTCCATGTTCTCCCAAGCACAGATTCCATCGGGACCACACAAGGAACAAACTGGTCCCCGGAGGAAGCCTGAACCTGGCGAGAGGGATGGTCCAGCTCTGTGTCACTGCGATGCTCCCCACTCCCTGCTCTGCATCCCAAGCCACCTCCTCAGCCCAAAAGCTTCTCCTCCCCTGGCACACCCCAATTTCCACCGTCGTGCAGCCAAGGCCCACGCTGCGAGTAAATAAATAAACAAGCAGGGCAAGCTCTGTGCATCGATCTGGAGCTTTATGCCAGCAGAATTAAGAGTAATTTATCCAATTTTAATAACTGCTGAGAACTGCCTGGTGTGTCCTCTGCAAGAAGCTGCTGTGAACCCAGCTGGAGCAAAACTATCCACGGCAGATGTGTCTTTCCCTTTCCAGACCCATCCTCCTGGGTCTTGTTTCTTTTCCCTTCTCTGGGAAAGGAGAGACTTCAGGCTGCCTCTTTCCCCCCCCCATCCCTGGCTGAGCAGCAGGGACATGTCCCAGAGTGAGTATGCTCAGTCTCCTGGAGTTACTGAGCAGTTCTCCCGTGGTTTGGCAAATCTGTTGGCATTTGGGGTAGGATTTTGTTTGTCTTTCCTGGTTTTTTTTTTTGGTGGTTCACTGGCATCACACACCTGGGCCGAGGGGGTCTCCTCAGCAGCTGATGTTTGCCAGGGTGCAGCATCAGGAATAGGGTGTGCTCAGGCACCCACCTCCCCTGCGACTCCTGCAGCCTCTGGCAGCTGCCAGATCCAGGGATTTCCCAAGCCAGGGGTTTGTCAGGATCGCTGTTTGCATGAACCCTTCTCCTGCTGCTGTGGGGGCCTTGTCCTCATCATCTGGGCCCTGCCATAAAAGACTTCCTCTGATTTGATTGAAATCTGCT
The DNA here is from genome assembly GCA_013398075.1 of Notiomystis cincta. NCBI lineage: Eukaryota > Metazoa > Chordata > Aves > Passeriformes > Notiomystidae > Notiomystis > Notiomystis cincta. The sequence continues at coordinate 219,666 of VZRX01014057.1, forward strand.
GCTGCGTCACTTTATGGGATGTCCTGGAGGGGGGGTTGTGCTCCGAGACAATGGGAATATTTTCTTCTAATTCACCTCGTCTCGACTGTCCACAGTTTTATTGAACTCTCTCAGATTTCCTCCTCTCTTTCCTCTGCAGCCATGGTGCTCCTCCTGGAATAAACTGCTCTGTTCTCCTGGTCAATCTTCTCTCCTTTCATTACTTCCAGCATTTTTATAAGCCTCAGTCAGAAATCCCTGGCACTTGAGTGTCTCCCACTCCCTCACTTGGGCTCCCCTCAAGCTCGGGGTTGGACGTTCCCTGCAATCCTCATCCAAGTCCTGAGACCGCCTCCTCTCCCAGCAGGGACCTTGCTGCCCTCCTCTGTTTCCTGCTGCTCAAGCCTGGAAGGTTCCCTGCTGATCCCACTAAATTGCTTCTTGCTCCACAGGTGACTGAAAATCCGTGAGACGGGGAAACTCTTTGGAAAGAAACCCGGACATATTTTTTTCCCAGTGAAAACAATCACAAATGGATCAGGAAGAAACTCCTCTCCTATGGCAGGGGATGCCCTCCCTGAGCCTGTCCTTCCCCACGGCCATTCCCTGCCCTGAGAGAGCCTTGGAAGGTCTCGGATGCTGATGGGTGATGTGCAGGACATCAATCCAGCACCCACCCCGATGTCACCGCGATTTTCCTGTTGCCGTGGCAACTCCCAGGCTCAGAGACGCCCGTTTTGCCAAGACGAGGGAGTGAAAAGGGAGTGAAACCGAGAGCAGGGAAGTGGCAGAGAACATGTGGAGCTGGCAGAGAGAAGGGTGTCACGCCAGAGGAAGGAAAACAGGGACAAAAAGAGAGGAGTGGGGACAAGAAGGGGACAGGGAGGATTTATTCCACCTTCACACGGCCCGGGCAGCACCAGGACCGAGCTCTGCACTCAAGAGCAGAAACAAAGGGTGGGAGGAAGAGGAACTTGTGTCTTGATAAACACGAGGTTCAAGAGGTGACAGGGCGAGGGATTTGGGCTCCAAGAACTTTCTCAACCCATAAATTTTCAAGAGTGGCGCTGAAGCCAGGAAACCTGAGCTGGCTTTGGGAGATAAATTATCCCAGGAGCAGACGGGGTCAGTCCTTGGCCTCCTCCCCAGTCTCACCTTAGTTCTGCCAGAGGCACGGCCTGAGTTTGTGCCTGTGTGAGCTCAGGTGGGTTTGGACTCCAGCAGAACCATGGAGTGGTCTGAGTTGGTGGGGGACCTCAAAGCTCACCTGGTTCCAGCCCCAGTTCTCTGACTGAAGGGAGGGATCTGCTTTGATCCATGGGCTGCAGTGATGGGGCTGGGAGGTGTTGGGAGGTCCTGGGAAGGGCTGGGAGGTGCTGGGAAGGGCTAGGAGGTGCCAGGCAGGGTTGCCACACGTGCTGGGCACTGCCTGAGCACGGAGCAGCTCAGCCTGACACCTCCTTCTGTGTTTCCCGCAGTTGTTTCCCTGTGTCTCACATCCCTGCTTGCATTCCCTTCCCGTGGCTGCTCAGCCGTGAGTTCCCTGCCAGGAGCAGGCCCGGAAACAGCTCCTAGAAAATGGAATCTGGCCCGAGAGCCGGCTATTGAAATGATTTGATGAATAATTTAGGATAACAATTAAAGTCAAAAACTTCACAAATAGCTCATGAGCAATTCCTGGGCCGGAAGAGAGGACAAAGTTGGGCTGATAAAGGCTCTGCTGCCCATCACTCACAAATGCCTGGCCCTGGGCCCAGCAGGAGAGGAGGGAGGCTGCTCCCACCCGGTCCCCAGGGATCCCAGCACCCACAGAGACCCCCAGCACCCACAGGGATCCCAGCACCCACCCAGCCCCAAGCATCCAGCCAGTCCCCAGCCCACCAGGGCTGCAGGACCACCCTGCTTGGAGGACACAGAGGTGTGGGGACACGGGAGCTCTGGGAAGAGGGAGAGCAGCTGAGCTCACTGGGACACAGGGATTTGGTGTCCTTCCTGACTTGCCCCTGGGTTTGCCAAGCACAGCTGCAGCCTGGCAGGAGAGCCCCGGGGCACAGGGAGGGACACTGTGGGTGAAGTCACCTGACCCAGCGCTGGAGGATCCTGGTTAGGTCCTTCTTACCTAAGGACAAATCCCACCGAGCCCAGAAAACCCCAAAACTGAGCTCAGGGGTCAGCTGGAAGAAGAGCTGTGCATCCTTACTGGAGCAAAGCAACTCCTCACCCCCACCCTGGGATGCTCTAGGTGGGCACCCCCCCATCTCCCACTCTCCCTCTGCCTCCTGACCCCGGCAGAATCCCCAGAAACAGGACTGAGTTAACTGGAGCTGCCAGGACCTGTTTCCCGGCTGCTGGAGTGACCCGCTCTCCGTCTCCCCAAGCCCGTGTTCCTTCAGATCAAACAAAACGCTTTGCTCAAAATGAAACAAAATGTTTCAATTCCCTCCTGGGTCATTTCCAGCCAAAAAGCGGAGGAGCAGCGAGGAAGGAGCCTGATTAGAAAGTTCAGAGTTTTGCTTGCAGCTTTTTCCAGGGGTTTGTGTCTCTCAGCTGGGAGGGAGGAGGGAATTGGGGTCCCGGGGGTGTGGGAAGAGCCCCAGCCTGAGTCCCCCTGGCATCTGAGGTCTCTGTCGGGTGCCCAGGGAATGCTGGTGAAGAGGCCGCCCTGAGGACATCTCTGCTGTGATGGAGTGTGTTGGAGGGTCCCTGTCTCGGGGCAGTTTTGCTGTAAAATCCCCTAATTGAAGCTCCAGAGCAGATCCCTGCCAGATGTCCCAATTAAGGAGGAAGAGGGAGAGGAAGGGCAATTAATGGGAGCACAGGAGGGAGAGCAGTGAGGGAGTGTCACCCCCAGCCCCAGGGAAGGTCCCAGCAGGTCTCAAGGCCATTCCTTCTCCTCCAGCACAGATCCCAGTATCCCTGCCCAGATCCCAGTATCCCTGCCTGGCCCTCAGCCCAGGGGTGGGATCTGGTGCCACAGATGGTGCCGTGCCTCAGTTTCCCAGCAGTGAACTGGGAGTGGGGACAGGTGACATCAGCAACAGAGTTGGTGTCTGGCAGGAAGCTGGATGTGGGAATGCTCTCTGGGAATTTCCTGGTGTTTTAACAGGACAGTTCCAGAGCTGTTTAGGTTGGAAATGGAAGCCTTGGGTTCAGCTGTCCCAAAATTCTCGGCTGTTGTCTCACCCTTTTCAAGGCAAGAAACAGAAACCATCGCTGAGCATTTTATTTTCCAAACTATGTCAAGGGAGTTTCTGGTCCTGATGTGGGATTAAAAATGAAACTGAAACCAAAAAAAATGGGAGGCGTTGGAATTTCCCAGCAAAGAGAAGCTCAGTTTGTGGCCCTCACTGGCACTCAGGCAGCACCATTCCATGCAGAGAAGGTGCTGAGCCTGGCAAGAAGGGGGATGCTGAGCTGGAAATGCCCTGGGAGAGACCAGGGTGTTTTCCCTGGTCATTCCTCCATTTATGGCACCACATTTTGCACTGTGGGAAAATTATGGGATTCAGCTGACAACAGCCAAGAACCACCCACTTGTGGTGCCTCTTTTGGGGCTGAGATGGGGTTTGGGAGGCTCTCCCCATTCCCACCCCCTCCCTGGCCTGGTGGGATCTGTGGGGCATCACCCACCATCCCCAGCACCTGCTCAGAGCCGCCAGCACGTTCAGCACTGCCGAGGTTTTATGGAGATTTATGGTAAAATATTCCTGCGTCCTCGCTCCACGTTTATTTTTATTGATTTGCAAATGCAAAGCTTTGTTCTGCACGCGGGGCCTGCGCCTGCCGGGGTGGCAGGAGCTGCACAGGGAACAGCTGAATGGCTTCTTCCTCTTGGCCCCCACCCCCTGCACAAACCCTCCACACCCTTCCCCCATGCAGCTCAGCCTGGCTCCAGATGAATGAGAGACAGTCCCAGTCCCCAGATTCCCTGTCCTCATCCCCTGCATCCCCTGCATCCCCACCTCCTACATTCCCACCCCCATTCCCTGCATTCCCTGAATCTCCATCCCCTGAATGCCCACCCTCTGAAGTGACAGCCCCAGCCCCATTCCCTGCTTTCCCAGCCCCATTCCCTGCTTTCCCAGCCCCAGCCTTCCCACTTTTTGCCTCCTTATCTCCATCCCCTGTATCCCCAGCCCCATTCCCTGCATCCATCCCCAAGCCCTGTCCCTCCCCAGCCTCTCCCAGCCCAGGACCCTTCTGTCTCCTCCTGATGAGGACAGATGGAAAGGAGAGAGAGCAGAATTCCCTCCCTTTCCCTCCCCTTCCCTTGCTCCCAGCTTAGCCTCTTTCTGCCTGTCACTGTCACTGGATGGACTTCAAGGAAATGCAGGAATTGCCATCCAGCACAAGGCCTGGAATAAATCTGAGTGTCTGCTTCCAATAGGTATTTCCATGGAGTTTGGGTTTTGTCTGGGGGTTGTGGGGACATTCCCAGGAAATACCAGGTGCTGACATGTTCCTCACAGAAAATAGCTCTGTCCTGCCCCAGGGTGTTTTCCAAAGGGACATGGAGCTGCAGGGACCTGTGGTACTGCTCTGCTTGGTGCTTAGAGATTTGAAATTAAAAAATGTCAATCCAGAACGAGAAGTTCCCACTCTTTGGTTTTTTATCCACCCAGTAGCTCTGTTGTTCCCAGTGAGGCCCTTGCAATGGTCAGGGCTGGCTGCACTTCCACACATTCTATGGAGAGGGATTGAGGGATGGCTGCAAGGAGGAGCAGGGCAGCAGAGCCTTTCTGACCCTGTGGTGGCCATTAATTGTCACATTTTTGAGCCTTTCACGGGGTGCTGGGTCACAGGAGAGTCCCAGTTCATCCCATGGGATGGAGCCTCCCCAGCCCCCACTGGGCTGGAACAGACCCGGCTGGGCCAGGATTGCCAGGGGCTTCTCCTTCCCCAGTATCCCAAATCCAGCCTTATCCTCCTGCTGCTCCCTGGGGCTTAACTCTCTCCGCAGCTCTCCTGATCCTTTGGAGTGCCGACACGAGGGGCCGTGGGAGCGCCCGGCGGGAGAACCCGCAGACGACCAGGAACGGGATATTCCGAGGAACCGGAGCGGTTTATCACCATTAATAACATTTGCAGCTCCTGAACGTTGTCCAGTTCCACGGGAACAGCCAGGCCCGGCTCTGCAGGGCGGAGCTGGGCTGGAGGGACCCTCTTGCTCCCCTGGCTCCGCTCCTGGGAAACGGGAGCGGCCGGGGATGCCCTGCAGGGACAATGGCTCAGCTCCTGCTCTTTCTCACATGTACCAGGGGAGGGCACAGGGGTGGCTTTGCACTCACAGGTCCCTGCTCAGCTCCTGCTCTTTCTCACATGTACCAGGGGAGGGCACAGGGGTGGCTTTGCACTCACAGGTCCCTGCTCAGCTCCTGCTCTTTCTCACATGTACCAGGGGAGGGCACAGGGGTGGCTTTGCAGTCTCAGTAACCCGTGGTTCGTGCTGTCAGAGCCCTCTCCATCAGCACGCCCGGAGCCGTCCCTGTGCGCACCCCCCGCCCATCACCCCGGCGTCCCCGTGCCCCGGAGCAGCCCCTGCAAACACTGCAGATCCTGTGTAAACACGGGGTCCAGATATTTTCCTCATTTATCCCTCGCCGACAGAAGAGCAGCCCCTTTCCCCAGGAAAAATAAACCGACACAATGGCGACGGCGGGTTCAGCAAGTGTTCCCTCAGATTTCCAGCATGTCCAGGGAGGTGGCTGTAAACAGACTGACAGCACAACGCCAACCTTGGAAATTCCTCACAGCCAGTTTCCTGTCTCAAATTCACACCAGCGCTTTTCCACCGGGGCCTTAAATTAATGCCCGGCTGGGGTGCGTAATTACCAGCTCCCTAATGGGCCAAAACATCCTGAAGGGCTGAAGTTTCCTTTTTGATTTGTGGCTTCGAGTCAGAGTTGTAATTACCAAATTGATTTTAAATGCAGGCTCCTGACAGACTATTGGCAAACGGCATCTCCGAGTCCTCAGCCATTCATAAAAAAAAAGAGGAAGCCCTTGATGGATATACCTTGATCTGCAGCTGCTGTTTATTTAATACAATTTATGGGCAATGGTTTTAGGTTTTATCAGGAGCTGCAGCTCTGGAATCGCTGCCTTGGCAGGAGAGGTTGAGCTGAAAAGTTGGGTCAGAGCCGTGAGCTGCCGGAATCGCTTTTTCACATGACGCCCCCTCTCCCTGGCCCAGCCTGGCTCGGATCCCCCCTCGCCCGCTCCCCTCCACAGCTGGGATGCTCCATGTGGTGGGAGGGGGCTCTGGGGCTGCCCCACATCAGAGGAGCAGCTTCCAAACCCACGAGGCCCCGGAGGCCGCAGTTTTCGGGTGCTGATGCAGCACTGGCGGGCGGCCCAAACGTCCCTCACCGCCAGCTCCCACCACTGCAGCCCCGGGAGCTGCTGAGCGATCCCACCCCTGTGCCTGGCACCCACAGCTTCCCACTGGGAGAGGGGCCAGCATGTGCCTCCCCACAGCTTGGCTGCTCCCCTCACCCAGGTGGGGTAGGGAAGCCTCAGTCCTTCCATCCCCATCCTGCTCCTGTGTGCAGGTTCCCTCTGGATCTCCACTGCCCCAACCTCCCGAGGAGGATTCCTGGGACGATCTTCCCTCTCTGATGGGATTTGCTGCTCCAGTGCCCTCTCCATCTGTGTGGTCCTAATCCACAAGCAGGAGGAACTGGAACTCTCCAGGTTCAGAAGGAGAACACCCGAGGAGAGAGGCAGGAGGGAAGGGTAGGGCCAGCACAGCCCATGGTGCCCAGAGGAGCCAAGGAGACTGATGTTCCCAAGGCATTGCTATCACCTGCTCTGCAGTGAGGGAGGTGTCCAGCAGTGCAGGAGCTGCAGGATTCCAGGGGAGAACTGGGAGCACAGTCCCAGCACTGACAGCTTCTCAGTCCATGCTATTGAATGGAGAGCTGGCACAGCCTTCCCCTCCTTTCCAATATAAAAACTCCCTCCCTCCATCCCTCCATCCCTCCATCCCTCCATCCATCCATCCCTCCATCCATCCATCCATCCAGTCCCCAGTCCTTTGGAACAGCTCTTTAGCACCAAGGGCATTTGGATGGAATCCATGAGAAGCATTTGCTCCCTCCATTTAGCACTCCTGTCCAAGGAAATGGTATTTCCTGGGATCCTGACACATTTCTACCCAGGCTCCATTTTTTATTCCGAGACTCTGATTTCCCACCTGCAGAAGGGCTGACAGAGTTTATCTCACCCTCAGTCAGCACTGGGAGCTGCTGATTAAAGCAGAAAATATGAGGGGTCTTAAACCTTCAGGTGCATCCCAGCTCTTGTCTGCTCCTCCCTCTCTTGTGCCGGGAGATGGATGGCTCTGACTGATCCCACCAGCCAAAGAGATTCCGGATCCCAGGGTCATTCCTGGGGCAGAGCTGAAGGTTGGAGCCCAAGGAAGGGGATATTCAGTGGGAGATGAGCTGTCCCCACAACTGAGGGAGACCAGTGGGGAGGAATGAAGGGGTAACAGGACAGCAATGGCACTTTGGGATCAGAGGGAAGATGCGGGTGGAAGGGGGATGTCAGGAGTGTGCAGTGTTCCCTGAGCTCCATGGGGCAGGAGGAGCTCAGGGACAGGGAACCCAAAGGGATGGGATGTCAGGAGTGTGCAGTGCTCCCTGAGCAGGAGGAGCTCAGGGACATGAGCCCATGAGTCCCAGAGGAAGGGGAGGCAAGGCAGTCAGGGAATGGGCTGCAGAGGCAAAATGAGGTGAGATCTTGGATGTCTGGGTCCTGTTCTGGGCCATGTCCTGACTTTTCCATGCCCTGGGGCATCTCTGCAGGTGTCCCCAGAAGGACATCCCTGCCAGAATCCCTACAGCAGGCAGGCAGTGGGGAGGCAGAGGTGTTCCTAGAGTCAGAAAGGCCCCAAGGAAGGTGTGGGAGAGCCTGGCTGAGAGAAGAGCAGAGTTTGGCTGCCTCCATGGAAAAATACCTGGTCTGTTTTGTTTCCTAGATATGTGATGAAGGATAAGGATTTAGGAGAGAGGGAGGGAGAGCTGCAGTTAATCCACTGATTAACCTGAGGAGAGATAGGCCAGGGCCCAGCCAAGGCAGAAGCACAGGAGAGGGAAGTTGGAATCCCAACCCAAGAGCAGCAGGACATGGGGACAGCTCAGGCCTGGCCAGGTGTGGATGCAGAGCTGGAGACCATGGAGCAGCCAAAGGGCAAGGTCAGGAATGCCACAGGAAAGTGAAGGAGCTGGAGAAGCAGGAGAGAGATGAGATAAAAAAGGGGAATGTTCTGCCTGCTGTGCTGGGATGGTTGGATGATCCTTGGCCATGGGGATCTCAACCTTCCTGTGAGGATTCTGGGCTGGGTGACAATGACACCTGTGGGATTGCTGGTCTCATGGCAAACCCCAGCTCCACCACTACATCTGATTTGGGATGAATTTGGAACAAGATCTGAGCCTTGAGGGAGAGGTGAGAGGCTGAGCTTGCTGTGTGCATGCTGCCAAAATCCACCTTTTCCTCAGTTGTCAGGACAGATCTGTTTGCATCCGTGAAAAACATCAGTGGTGGCAGTGACCTCCCACCCAGGTGTTGTGTCTTGTGTCCTTAAATAGAATCATGGAATCACAGAACTGCTGAGGTTGGAAAAGACCTCTCAGACTGATCCCCCTGCACAGCCAAACCCATCACAAACGTGCCCAAGTGCCACATCCACACGGCTTTGAAACCCCTCCAGGCATGGGGACTCACCACTGCCCTGGGCAGCCTGTTCCAACGACTGACCACCCCTTGCATGAAGAAATTTCCCCAATATCCAACCTGAACCTCTCCTGGAGCAGCTTGAGGCCACTTCCTCGTGTCCTTGTTCCCTGAGGAAATCTGTGTTTGGACAAGAAAAAAAGAACACGTAAGAACCCCCCTAAATCAACTCCTCCTCCCCGTGTTTAAAGCTCTTGTCCCCCTCCTGTCTCTGTGAGCACCTTGGTGGCCCCGAGTGCCAGCTGTGCCCACGGGCTGCCCTGGGGCTCCTCGGGCAGGGAGGGTTTGAGGGATTCATCCGTGTCCCTGCACGTGGGAGCTGCTGGTGTCACGCGTGTGCTCCCCCCCCACGGTTCTGCTTTGGGAAGGACCATTCCCGTGGATTTCCCACCGGGCGGAGCAGGAATCCGCTCCTCTCCCCGTGGCAGCGGGTCATGCTTTGCATTAGCCCAGCCCAATTACGACTTCAAAGTTCTCAGGTTCGGCCCCTCCCCGGCTCGGGGTGCGCGGGGCTGAAAGGGTCCTCAGTTTTTTGGGTCGCTGGGAAGGCGAGGAACCACTTCCCATCTGGAACCGTGTGGGATTTTTGCATTTGAGAGATTTAACCTGACTTTAATTTGAGGCGAAACGTCTGATATTTCTGATAGTAATACCATGGCGGGGGTGGGNCCAGCCGGTCCCTGTTAGCGATTCCTGGCATGCGGGAGCGGGCAGACAATCCTGGGAAGCCTAATCAGATCGGGAGCTGCGGAGCGGGGGCAGCGGGACTGGGTGTCTGCGAGAAACCCAATCGCTCCCAACTCGTTTTCCTCCTGGCCCCCATCCATGCCGGGCCTCCCCCGAGCGGGATCGGGGTGGGCTCTGCTCCAGCCTCACAAAGCTCCCAACGCCTGCTTTGCCCTTTTTTCCAAATGCCAGGGAAGTGCCTTCCCGAGCCGCTGTGTAAATCAGGAGCAAACGAGGCATTTGCCGTTTATACCTCACTGAGTTCATTAAAAGGCGGCGGGGTTTGTGCTGTGCACATGATTTACCTCAGTGCTCTTGGAAAAATCCTGGGTCCGGACCCGAGGTCTTCCCAGATGGGTTTTTAAAATCCAACATCAGGGCAAAAAGAGCTGGAAACGGCCTTTGGAGCCACCCTGGCTGACCCGACCCAGCCCAGCCGTGGGGACCACCACAGTCCAGAGAGGAGCTGGGCTTCAGTCTCCCAAGGGTTAAACAACAGTAGCTGGGAAAATAATTGCAAAATGTGGAATTAAAGCTTCCCTGCAGCCCGGCCCCTTCTTTAAACTTCACTGATGTCTTTTAAGCAAAAGTTACTTAAAGGAACATTCTATTATCGCAAATCAGATTTCCTGGTTGGGGCAGACATGGCCAATGAGGCAGAGATTTCGGGGCAGATCCTGAGATAAGGAGCGACCTTCCTCCCCCACCTATGCTCCGCAGCAGGGTTTGGATGTCACAGGGATTAAAGGAAATCTCATTTCCACAGAGGGAATGGCTGGGGATGGGGATGTTTGGCTATCCCAGGGCACAGGATATGGATGGAGAGAGGCCAGAAGTGGCGGAGTGACCACAGTGATGGAGGAGGTGGGGACCAGACACTCGGACCAAAGGCTGGGATGGAGTTCCAGGGGTTGGGAAGACTGTCCAGCCTGTGAAGCAAAAATTCATGGAGTTGCTTCCTGGCTCAGGCATTAAACAGAGCTGGGTTGCCATAATCTGTATTAGATTTAAACGGTGCAATAAATGTTTCAGTTTATTGATGCCAGACTGCAGCCAGCTCCAGCTGAAGTCACCAATGGATTCGTGCACGAGGAGAGACCAAAGGGTCCTGGGAGGGAGCTGGGGGATGGGGACAGGGTCAGAGCCTGCACCAGAGGCTGGAAAACTTTCCTAAGGAGAAGTCTGGCCCAGAAAAACAAGCCTGGAGAGGAGTTTCAGTGCCAGCTCAGGAGAAGGGCAGTCACATCCCAGGAGAAGAATGTCTGTGTCCCAGGAGAAGAGTGGCCATGTCTTGGGAGTAGGGTGGCCACGTCATTGGGCAAAGCAGCCATGTGCTGGGATTAGGATGGTGGTGTCCCAGGAGAAGGGACCCCAGCCATGTTCCTCTCCCAGGCACATCCTGAGGGTTCCAGAGGGTAGGAATGGGACAGGAGAGGAGTGCTGGAGACATCCCCTGGCTCTGCATCCCCAGTTCCTTCCTGGCTGTGCAGGACCCCTTTGGCTTTGCAGGATGAACCCCAGAGCTCCCAGCGGGGGTTTCCTGCCCCTTCTCTCCCCTTTCCAGCCGTGCTCTGGGCTGTCCTGTCCCTCTTTGCTGTGGTCTGGGCTGCATTCCTGGTGGCACTGTCCCCTCACAGCTGCCAGGACCCAGCTCCTCTGGCCAGCAGATGTTCCTGGCAGGTGGGAGGTCCAGGGCTGGGCTGCTGCTGAGTCCAGACCACCCATCCAGGGCCGGGCAGGCTCTGCCATGAGCTGCTCCACGCTTGCCAAGGACAGCCTGTGGTAGCCGCGGGCCTGAGGAGCCACCACAGGATCGTGGCCACCCTCAACCCCAGTGAGTTCTGTGCTTGGATTGTTGCACAAATCCCACACCCAAATCCTTGTGTGTCTGCAAAGCAAGGATGCAGCAGAGAGGGAAAGCTTCAAGATCCAACCCCTCGCTTGGAGCAGCAGGGCGATGTCCTGGTGGGATGCTCAGGGTGTAAGCCCGGAATGCCAGCAGGGAGAAGGCTCCAGGACACTCCAGAGGGGTTCTGGGAGGCTGCACAGCACTCAGGGATAGGTAGAAGGCCAGAAGCTCCAGCTCATAGACAAACTCCTCTCTGGCTGGGACAAGTGCCAGGCCATGGCGTCCCTGGGGAGTTTTCCCGCTTCCCGCAGCGCTGAGCTGGACCTCGGATGCCCAGGACACTGCTGAGCCTGGCAGGATGTCAGCTGGAAAAGGAACCTGGCCTTAAAGCTGGAAGGATGCCTAAACCCCCAAAACAGTGCATTTCCAGGGCCCCTGCCATGGGAGGATTAGACAAAACCCCACGGATTTCTCAATATTTTCCTGACCCAAAGTGCTGAGTTTGTTTAGCCTTGATTTATGGATCCTCGTTCTTTGTGAAGAGCCAGACACTCCCTGGGGATTTATTAAACCAGTCACAGGTCCCCAAACTCGGTCAGATTCTTGCAAGAGTAATAATTTGCCTGAAAAATTTGGAGGGAAAGGCAAGGGACTTGCTCACCCCTGTGTATTCCCCGGGAGGCCGGGATGCTCCAGGAGGGCACACGCTGGGAGCAGCAGGAGCCAAAGCCAACACCCTACAAGAGCTCTTCCTCCCAAATATTCCACACCTGTGAACAACTGGGAGGAAGCCAAGCTCAGGTAATTCACCTTTCCCATCTCCTGAGGATCCATCATCCCCAGCAGACACCCAGCTCCATCCACAGCTGATTTTCCACCACCTCCAGCTCCAAATAAACACCAAACAGCCCCACATTAAAACAACATTAAGAAACAATCCAAACCATCAGGGGAAGGAAATTCCTGGTGCTTTTTTCTTTTTCTTTTAATTCAGACTGAGCTTTTTTTGGTCAGAGTCCTGGCAAACAAACAGCTGAGATCAGTTCCCAATGAGGTGCTTTTGGCCTCTCCGAGGCTGAGGAATGACCGAGCTGATTGCTCCGTGCTCATTTCCTCCAGCCCTTTGCACAAAACCTCTGGCAAACCCGGAGTCTGGGGCTGGAGCTGACGTGCTGGATTTTTCTGTGCTGCCACAGCTGCCTGCCCGAGCCCCCCTCACCCCAAAACTCCCCCAGCCCTTCCCAAACGCTGGCAGCACCCCAAGGCTGGGTCCTCCTGTCCCCACCACCAGGACCCGTGGGGCCTGAGTGGGACCACTCTGAGCATCAGAGACCCCCGAGAAAGTCTCTGAGCTGCTGGGGGTCCCTCTCATCAACACCAAACCAGGCTCCTCTGCAGAGCTGGTGGTGTCAAATTGCCACTTATTGGGTTTAAAGAGACTTAAATGTTTTCATCCTCCAGGCAAAAGACGTTTGGAGTGTCCTCATTAAATCCTACCTGGGGTAAAAATAGCAGCCCCCAGAGAAGCCCGACTGCAGTTTGTGTTCTTCCTCCAATCCTGCTCCAGGATGCTTTCAAATATCTCTCGTATCAGTGACTGCCTTCCTGGGACTGCTGGATCGACCCCCACGAGGAGTTTTGGAATGGAACCAGGGGGAAGGTGTTTGGGAGATGGGGACAGGAGGTTGTGCCCCTCCCTGGCAGGGTGGGAGCTCCCCTGCAGGGCTGCAGATCATCCCACCGTGCCAGGGAATGGTGTAAGAATCTTCCAAATTCCTATTGGGAAAACAGGCCAAGGCAAGGCTATAAAATCAATAATCCCTCTGGTCCCAGCAGCAGCAGCAGCAGCAGTAAAATCAAATGAAAGCCCCGAGCCAGGCTGCTGATTCCAACAGGAATCCTGCCCCTGCTCCCAGCTCCCGCTTTCATGTTTCCCTGACTTCAGCGCTCCTGTGGGCAGATGCCTTGGAATATGACTTATTTGTTTGTCTTGGCATCCCAGCAAGGCATCCTGAGCCCAGCAGAGCTGATCAAGAGCCGCTTCCGAGGTCTTGGGCCCTTCCAGCCGGCCACAGTGCCCTGGGTGCTTCCAGGGGTTTTGTTCTCCAGTCAGTGGGGGAGACACATCCAAGAGCTGCATCCAACAGCCAATCCTCCTAAAACAATGCTCTTGGCTGGCCAGGGGCTGAGGCTTGGACTCTGCTCCTCCGCCTGTCAGGGAAACGGGGCTAGATTCAGGCAAGGAAAGGGCCTGTGCCCAAATCCATCCATCCAGAATCACAGGAGAGGGGCTTGTGAAATTCCTCTCGGACCCCAGATCCCTGGGGTGAAGCCCTTGATCCCAGGGAGCCAGGCTGGAATCAAACCTCGCTGAGAGCGAGCGGACTGGGGGCGGGCGATGTTATCGCAAGCCACTCCAACAGCTTCTTGGGGCCCTTCCAGAAGTCTTTGTTTTTCCCAGCTCTTTGCTGTTGGATTGCAGAGGATGATTTAGATCCAGAGCCAAGTATCTCCCAGAATGGAACAGTTTCACAAATTGCAAGGCCGAAGGGACCATTCGATTCCTCAGCTCAGCCTCCTGTACAAGCCAGGCCAGCCCGGCGCTGTCTCATTAGAGCCTTAATGCTGCAACCACTTCCTTCTGCTGGGAGCTGCTCCTCCTCCTGCTTCCAGACACCACAATTCCCACTGTCAGACGTATCCTAGTTTGGGGGGAATAAAGTCACCCTGGGCAAAAAGCAGCTTCCAGATCCAAGGCTCGACAGCACAGCAGCCTCAGGTCCTTGGGTCCATCCATCCCACACTCCGTGTGCTCCTCCTGCTCCATACCAGGGGTGGTAACTGGAGTGGAGTGGGATCTGTGGGACATATCTTGTGGGAATTTGGGGCATGAGGTTTCGGTCCATGTGACCCTTGGTAGCAAGGTAGCTCCATCATCAACTCCGCGTCATCCTGTGCCTGCTTAGCAATCCACGCTGGGCTGGCTGTCAGATGCCATTCCAGCTTGGAAAGCATGGTTCCTTCTGTGTCCAGAGGGACAGAGGGGTGTCCTGATATTCCTGGTGACTCTGCTGGCTTGAGGAAACACTCCAAGCACAGCACAGGAGTCACCAAGTGTTCCCATATCTTGTGGTTCACAGGAGGCAAAGGAATCAAGGCCAGGTTGGACAGGGCTTGGAGCAACCTGGGACAGTGGAAAGTGTCCCTGCCCATGGCAGGGGATGGGATGGGATGGGATGGGATGGGATGGGATGGGATGGGATGGGATGGGATGGTCTTTAAAGGTCTCTGCCAACCACAACCATTCCACTGTTCTTTGATGGAAGCTCACAGAGATTCTCCTGCCATGCTACCTGATTTCCTTTCCCAGAGACTTTGATGGGAACCCGCTCATCCCTCCCATCCCAGAGCTCCTGAGCATTCCTTGCTGCCTGCCTGGCTCCCCCTCCTCATCCCCCCTGAGCACAAACCTCACCAGCTGATACTTTCTGGAAGCTGTGGCAGTTGTTGGGAAATGTGTATTTATTTCTCTTCCTCCCTCCAGAGTGTCTCCTCTCAGCTCCGGAACGTGACGTTGGATTTTGTGCCGGGAACACACCGCTGTGTTTGAACAGGTTTTTCTATTCCCTCATCACTCACCAGCTCTGCTGCAGGAGATTTATTGACTTTTATTTATTTATTTGGACTCCACCATTTTTCATGTGGGACACAGCAACTGCCGAGTGAGGGCGGCCCGGGAAGGGCTCAGCGGGAGGCCCGGCCTGAAGCCTTTGAGCCGCTTTGTTTCCTTTGGTTTCATCTCCTGCCTGCAGTAAACACTGGGACAAAGCTCTGCCTGTTCAGGGATGGGGCTGGGCTTGGAGGAAAGAGAGCAGAGAAATTCTGTGCTGGTGGCTCTGGCTCCTCTTCCACCGTCTCTAGAGATCGTCATAAAATCACGGAATCACGGGATGGGTTGCGTTGGAAGGGATCTTAAAGCCCATCCAGTGCCACCCCTGCCATGGCAGGGACACCTTCCACTATCCCACGTGGCTCCAAGCCCTGTCCAACCTGGCCTTGGACACTTCCAGGATGGAGAGTCCACAACCTCTCTGAGGTCACGCCCTGGGGGCACCCTGCTCCATTTGTGGCTCTTGTGGTGCTGTTGGCCAAGTTGGGACTGGGAGTTCCAGGTCCCAAGCTACACCAGGGTGCTC
The DNA here is from genome assembly GCA_013398075.1 of Notiomystis cincta. Lineage (NCBI taxonomy): Eukaryota > Metazoa > Chordata > Aves > Passeriformes > Notiomystidae > Notiomystis > Notiomystis cincta. Next base: position 235,155 of record VZRX01014057.1, read on the forward strand.
TTTCCCAGCCCATATGGAAAACAGGAATTCTGGCTCTTGGAGTGGCACTAGTTCTCTTGATTGATTCCTCCAGCTCTCAGCCATGTGTTTCCTTCCACTCTGGAGTCCCAGCAGCTGGGACTGCTGCTGAGGAGCGCTGGGAAGGTTCCTGGGGACCAGTGGGGCTCTCAGGGCCAGGGGACTTCCCTTTTCCCCTGTCATTTCTGTTTATTGGGATCAGCTGGGATGTGCCTGGCAGTGGGGTCTGAGCTGATCCCACAGCTCCTGGGAAGGGAGGGTGTGGGGACTGTGGTATCCTATTGCTCCATCTCCCTCCATGCCAGCCCCTCTCCAGGGCCTCCAGCCAGGTCTTCCCTGCGCCATGGGCCGGAGCAGCCAGCACTGGGGCTCTTCCCAAGCCCTTGGCTGCTGGCAAGGAAGTCCCACTGGCAGAGCCTCTTCCAGATGTGCACAGCTGTGTGCACAGCACGGCCCCCTCCGGCGCCGGCCCTGCCGTGTGCCAGGCTGAGCCGGGAGCAGGGACCGCATCCAGGGAATGCGTCACTCTGTCAGGCCCCGCTGTCACCTCCTGACGTGTGGCGGAGCTGTCGGGACGGAGCTGCCGCCGGCCAGAGGTCCCTGCCAAAGCTCCGCATCGCCGGTGCCCCCCCGGTCTCACCCTGACGAGTTCCAAGTCCGACAAGTGGGACTTCCAGTGTTTCCTTTGGCAGAGGCACCTCCAGCCTAATTATCCCCTCTTACGTCAGTTCTGCTGTGTAAGCTGAGATTTCCCGGACTCGTTCTCACCCTGATGCTTCTGGATTTGCCCTGCGGCTCCGTGTGGGAATGCTCTGCCTCCCGCAGGCACCTGCAGGCAGCAGGGATGCCCTCTCTCCCCGCAGGGTGGGGGGATCGGAGCCCTTACCCGGTCCCTGGCCCTGCCAGGATGATCCTGCAATCCCTGTTTCAAGGCCGCTGCTCCAAGCGAGCATTAACTCCAGCACAAACCACGATTGCACTGGGAAGCAGCACCCCTGGGGAGGACCAGGAGAGGCAGCATTCCATGGCTGTTGCAGGTATTGCTCCAGAGCCTGGCAGCTGCCTGGGAGCATCCCTGAGGATCCAAGGCTGCAGATCATCCAGGTGTCCCAGCATCCATCCACAGATCCCTCCAGGCCTCTGCTCTCTTCTCCCTCAGGATCTTCCCAGTTCTCCAGGGAGGGATCCCATGTCTTGGACATGCTCCTGCCACACACAGAAATCAGAGATCCGTGCCAGAGGAACAAATGGTTGGGATTTTTTTCCTCTCCTTGCTTCAAGTTGCTCCCAGTGGAAGGATCCCACTAATGGAGCATCAAAGATGCTGCCCAGGTCTGCTCCTATAAACTGGCTGAGTGAGAGCAAAGCCAGGAGAGCAAAACCAGGAGAGAAAAGCCAGGGAATCCCACCAGAGGGGCTGTAGTGACGGGGCTGGGCATGAGTGGGTGTGGAGGAAGGACATGGTCATCCCAAGGAAAACATGGAAAAAACAGGAATAACAGCTGGTCCTCAGCCTCTGCTGAGGTGTAGGGTGGAGAGCAAGGACCAGGGCAAGCCAAGCCACTTCCCGTGGCTTTTCCTCGGCCACAGCTTTGATCTATTTTTAAGGAAAACTGCTGAAACACAGGGAATTGAGTCATGGTGCCTGGCAGTGGCCGGTGATGGGGCCAGAGGGGCTCCGCCGGCCTCCTCCAGCCACAGAAGTGACCACTCCATCCCCTCCTGCACCCCCTGCTCCTGCTGGGAAGGAGGGAGGGGGCCAGGTGGGAAGGGAAGAAGCAGCAGAGAGCTGCAAGTCCTCCCCTGGCCAGCCGGCCCTGCTGCCTCACTGGATTGTTTTGTTTTAATGGCATCAGGGAAGGATGCGTTTGTGTTTTCATCTCCGGTTGTTGTGTCCCCCGGGGCCCCTCACTCCAGCTCTTTTGTTTGGGAGCAGAAAACACTTCCACCACCAAAGGCTGACCGAGAAATCCTGGAGCAGGCTGTAAATCTCTGTGGCCGGCCGAGTGACACACACCTGCTGTTCCACAGCTGGGAGAGGGGAAAGGGGAAGCTTGTTATGGGTTTTTTTTCTGCTTTTTTAATAAAACTTGCATGATTCTCATTGAGATTTTCCAAAGCAGTGGTGTTATTGCAAAGCAGGAGGAAATGGCAGCCGTTGGTGATGGATTTCCCACCTCTTCAAAGCCCAGAAGCCTGGATGGAATAATGGATTAGGGGCGATATCCCTTATGGGAAGGGGGAAGGTGGGACATGGGGGCTGTCCCAGGGTTGGAACCCCCATCCTGGGCATTGGAGGGAGCCCATGGGATCCTGCAGGGAGAGTTTAGAGTCATTTGACAAGTGGGATGTGGTGAGACCACAGCAGAGGAAAATAAACCCTCAGCAGGACTTTGGTTGGGTGGTCACAAGTGACCACCAAAAACTAAAGGTAAAAGGTAAATTCATTCTTTTTTTTTCAGTCATGTGAAGATAAAACTCCAGCACAGCAATAGCTGGTGGTTTCAAACAAACCATTTTTATGGAATTGGCATCTTTGTGCCCCAGGAAAAGCAATCTGGGCCAAAGTGTGGCCCCTAATCAAAGCCTCATTTGGGGGGAGGGACTCATTAACTTTACTGGGAGCGCCTTGAAAAAATCATTTCAGAAAGAAGGGAGAAAATGGCCAAGATTTCCTGTGCCTGCTGTAACCTTAAACCTGCCGCAGCCACGAGGAGAGGGAGGCCTGGGGATGGAATTGCACGTTCCCAAAAGCCTGCGCCCACTGGAATGGCAGCGGTTTCCCCAGCTGCAGACGGGGCAGGAAAGGGGGGAAATCTGGTGGGAAGGCACTTCTGTCCCTTTTGATTTTCCCAGAGTGTGCAGATTCATTCCCTCGCCCGCCTCTCCCTTTCCTGGACGGGGATTAAAGGGGCCACAGCCCCAGGTGGTCGCTGGGCCCTCACAGAAGATGCTCATTCAGGCTGACGTTGCTGTCCCTTGGCCACCCAGGAGCTCTGAGCTGGGGCTGGGAGGCAGCCCCCCAAATATTAATGAGGGTAAAACAATTAGGCAACTTCTGATGGATGCTGTGGTCCCTGAAATGGAGGGGGTTTCTGCCAAGGCCTGGGGGGTTTCCAACAGAGACCTCTCCCAGCATAGTGGGGAATTTTCAACAAATCAATGAATTTTCTTCTTTTGTTGCTGAAAAATTCTGATCCACACAAATCAGAACCTTTTGTGTAGGCATAAGGATTTCAATGAAAATTGAGTTGGTGAGGATTTCCTTGGTGAGCAGGGAATATCTCATCCAAAGGAGGGAGAGCAGCTCCGGAAGTCTGCTCTGCCCAGTTCCCAGCATCTCCAGCTGATGCTGCCCCTGTCATCCCCCGTGCAGAGGGACAAGCCACGTGGCAGTGTGGCCGTGCAGGAGGCTCTGAGCCAGGTCTGTGCTCATCAACCTGGAACTGGGGGGCTCTGGAGCCAGGGAGAGCTGAAATGGGAGCCAGGGAAGGGCAGGGCAGGGCTGGGGGGGGGTTGGTGTGTGCTGGGCCCAACACCCTCCGTGCTGGCTCTACATTTTCCTGCTTCCACTTGGATGAGCGATTGCACTCGGCTGAATCACTGGAGAGGAAGGAGAAGCCACTGACACCCTGTAGTTAGTAGTGAGGAAGTTAAATATAGCTCCTACTCCGGGTTGTGAGAGACAGGGAAAGGGAGCAGGCATGGAGCTCAGGCACTCCCGTTAATCTGATTCCACCCAAAAGGATTAAAGGGACGTTATCCATTTGCCTGGGCTCCCTCTGCTCCTGGAATGTGCTGTGGGAGTCCATGCCCACCCTGTCACCACCCCAGCACCCAGGTGGGGTCCTGTTTTGGGGTCTCTTCCCCACCTGGGTTCTGCTTCAAGAACCTTCATCTCCTGCAGCATTTCCTTGATGGGGTCCCAGGCTCAGATCCTCCTCCCACTGCTCTCATCCCTAAAATATTCCTCTTGTGATATCCTCACTCCTGGATTCACTCTTCCCTATGATCCCCTCTCCACTCTGTGTCCCCTGCCCATCCCCAAATCCCACTCCTGTCCCCTCCTGCACCTGTTGAGGGAGGTGGGAATGATCAAAGTGAGCTCCATGGGAAGGGTGAATTTCTCTCAGAGGCACTTCAAATCAGTCAAATTTGGGGCAGATTTCCATAGAAAAAGCAGGAGACATATCTCTGCCACCAGAGCTGCATCTTGGAAAACGCTGCAGATCCGTTCCACGTCACGGGAGAGCAAGAACTTCTCAGGGAGATAAACGAAATATAATTGGAAACGGAGCTGTTTTCCTGTTTTCCAGCAGCAAAACAGGGAGTTTGTGTGTGCCACGCTCCCAGGAACGGCTGTGCCATGCAGAGGGAATTGTTCCCGCAGCTCCTGCCTCAGGGAGATACCAAACATGGGAAATCTCAGCCCAATTGATCCGAGGCTGGCAGCACTCGACGGAGCCTCCCGATGGGAAGCGCCGGGAGAGCTCCAGCAGGAGCGGCGGTGCCGCGGCGGAGATTGCGCTCCCACCCCTGGGAAGTTGGCACGGCACCCACAGCTCCCGCTCCCATTTACACCGTGCAGAGCTCCTGGCTTTCCCCTGCATTGCTCCACTCCTCTTTTTGTCCTTTCCCTCTTCCCCCATTCCTGGCGCTCACGGCAGCTTGGCTGGGCTGGGATGACAAATCCTCCTGTAGCATCTGCTGGGAACTGATAAGACAAGAGCTGATAAGGCTGATGTGCTGCTCCTGCTGGACAGGAGAATGATGCCTTTGGCTGGGGCTGGGGCTCTTCCCTCACTGACTCCAGCAGCATCCCAGGATCCAGCCTGGGCTCCAGCCAAGCGCCCCAAATTGGAAAATCAGGTCGAGGGTTTGGGAGCTGGGGCAGGCTGTGCCTTGGAGTGTGGTGTTTTCTTTCCAGGCTGTTGACTCTTTCCCGAGGTTAAACACAGATGTGGAGGCAAACCACAGCCCCAGCCCCTCATTCTGCCCTGTCCCAGTGTCTGCAGTTTTTTGGAAGAGATAACAATGCTGTCTTTGTTTCCTCCTCTCTTCCCGCCCTCCTCCCTCCCTTTTCTCATTCCCTCTCTCCAAGCATGTAAACCATGATAGCAACGCTCCTCATTCCACAAATAGTCTGGGAAATGGGGCTGAGCAGGAAGGGCGATGGGAAGGCAAGCTCCAGTTGGCACCAGGGGAAGGCTGAGCCCGAGATTCCATCGCTGCCCTGGGCTCTCTCCGGAGGGTGCCAGGAGCTGGTGTGGTCTCCGTGTGTGGAGGCAGAGGGATGACCACTAAATAGCATCTTTTTCTCCCGGAGGTCTTGTTTTACAGGGAATGTCACCACACTGCCTGCCAAGCTTTCGTCTCTTCCCACTCTCAACTGCAAACTCGATCTGGCACAGAAGAGTGGGAGTCTGGAGGAGCAATTCCTGCTGGGTTCTGCGGGCAGAGCTCTCCTCCGGGCCTGGCTGGCTCCATGAGGATGGCATTCCTTAGAAAGGTCTCTGTGATTCCTGAACGTGGCCCAGGTTTCCCCTGAGTGATCAACTCTGTGATCTGCACTGTCTGCAGTGCCTTGGGAATGGGGAGGGTCTGAGCAGCCACTGCCAGCCCCAAAACTGCTGTTGGAAACAAGGATTGGGAGGACTTACAGAATAACGTCCAACAGGGAAACTCAGGAGCATTCCTGAGGAGCTGCTGCTCTGGGAATTGACCCAAGAGCCCGTTCCTCTGGAAGGATCTGGGTCAGGGTTCCTCTGGATCAGGGGATCCAGTTGCAGGGACATGGGGGCCTGGAAGTGGAGCCCAGTTCAGACACAGGGTCACCACAGGGACCCCATCCCTTGAGCCAGGCTGGGAAGATTCCGTCTGGAATTTGCCGAGATTGCATTTAATCCAGAGCTGAATCCTCCCACACCAGCGGGGTCAGAAGCTGTGTCTGTGCTCAAATCTCTTCCAGGCAAAAGTGGGACACTTATCCTGGTTCTGTGGGACAGCAGGGACAGGGGGACCTGCAGGGGCAGGAAAGGGAATGTGGAAGGCTGGATGCTGTAACCAGAGGCACCTCGATGGATTTTGGTCTGTTCCCTGATCCAAACACAGATCTGACCCTAATGGAGAAGTGTCTTGGACAAATCACCGTTATCAAGAAATAAAAACCAGGGCAAGCCAAGAGTTGCGCCTGGTCTGGAATCAATCCATCAATTCCTGGAAATAACACCAATATTTCAATGTGTCCCATTAAATGCAGTTTTGGAAATGCCTCGTGCCCCGTCCTTTGGAGGTCAGGCTCCGTCATTAACCCCTCGCTCTGAATCTCTGGCTGGGTGCTCAGACTGAAGATTCCTATTCACTGAATGCCAAGAAATTCCTCTTGGAGCCCATGGCTGGGACCGCCCCGTCCCCGGCTCTGCTCCGGGGTCCACATTCCTCTGGGATCAGACCTCAGGCTGAAGGGAAAACGCTCTGAAAGAAGCCCTGGGAGACAAGGTGGTGACAGAGGAGCTCTGAGAGGGGCGTGGGGGACTCAACACGCTCGGGCAGAGTGGGAACAAAGCTGGGATGGAGATTTCCAAATAAAAATAACACGACACAAACCATACCCTGACCTGGAGCCAGCTGATCCTGATGGATCCTGGGACTGCACGGATCACTCCCCTTGCTGCCACACCTTCATCCTCCTTGGCATCCCCCTGCCATGCCCTGGGAATCACTTTGGAGTTGTTTTCCCAGTCCATGCTGTCAGTTTGATGTGACAGAAATTGTTAATATTTGCTGTATCTCCTGTGCCTTTGTTTGATTGGTTCTCATTAGCAGGCTCTGATATCACTGGAATTAAGCTTTGCCTGTAGCAAGACCAAATCACTTTCTCTTATTAAAACAAACTTTTGGTTCTTTTTGAAAAAAAGTCTATTGGATTTTTTTTTCCAGGAACTCTTAGCTGTTTATGAAAAACCAGAATAAATATTGCCTTCAGACTGAAAAATCTTCTTTCTGGTCAGATCTGGTGTGTCTGTTCACAGTTTTATCAGGAACTGGAGTGGTAGGACAGGAAGTAATGGGCTCAGACTGAAAAAGGAGAAATTTGGGTGGGATATTGAGGAAGAAAAAAAGGTGGAGAGGCCCTGGCACAGGGTGCCCAGAGAAGCTGTGTCTACCCCACCTCTGGAAGTGTCCAAGGCCAGGTTGGATGGGGCTTGGAGCAACCTGGGAGAGTGGAAGGTGTCTCTGCCCCTGGCAGGGGGCAGGACTGGATGGATTTTAAGGTCCCTTCCCAACCTAAACCATCCTGGGATGCCATGATTCCACACAGAACAATATTCCCATGCTCCTTGACCAGCAGCACCGTGGTCAGACCTAATGCAGAAATGCCCTAAAATAGCCACATAAATACATATAAAGAAAATATGTCCCAAAGTATAAACCAAAATGAGGGAGTTTATGTGGCAAATGCAGAGAGCAAGGAGCAGTGGCTCCAACACTTTAACTCCAGGAAAATGATCCACGTGGGACCGTGCTGGGCTCAGCTCTGCCACGTCTTTAAATCCACTCCCCTTCAGAGAGTCCTTTGTGGAACACAGGGACAGGCTGGGGTGCACTGGCTGTGGCACTGCCAGCTGGGGGGTGCTGGGACCCCCAGGAGAGGCAGAGCATCCATGAGGGGTTGAGGAAGAGGAAAATGCTTGGAAAGGTTGGGAGGAGAAAGGGAGGAATAGGGGGATCCTACCTGAAGAAGGGGGAAGTGGGTTCAACCCAGAGCAGCAGCCAGAGCCCAGTGCTGGTGGTGCCAGCACAGGGGCAGGGCCATTATTCCAACACCCAGAGATGTGTCTGATATTTTATTTACTAGGAAAGAACCTTTTTCCATTCCCTGCTTCCCTGAAAAAAAAAATGCAAGCAAGAGAAAGAAAAACCCTCTCAGGCTCATTAAAGGCAAATGTTCCCACTTAGGAAAAACTGAGGGGTTTTCACTCACAGCTTATGAGAAACAGCAGCCAGCTGGGTTCTCCTCATCCCTGTCCCCATTCCCTGCTCCCCTCCTGACACCCCTCCCATTCCACATCCCAGCAGCTGGCATCCAGGGCAGTTGGGCTGTTCCAGAGGGTTTGGGACACATGGAGGGGGAGCAGAGGAAGCTGCTGGGGCCTCTCTGCATCCCTTGGCCTGGAGCTGCTCTGAGTGATGGGGGATGGAGGAGCTGATCCCTCTCCCTCCTCTCCCAAAGCCTTGGCTGTTGGCAGAACCAGGAGGTGGCTCTGCAGGGGGATCACATCCCACAGCAGGGAAGGGCAGAGGGATGTGGGCCCCAAGCATTTGGCTGGATGTTCTCCTGTTCCCTGACCCCATGGAGAGCCTGGCCCAGGCTGAAACAACCCTGAACAAATGTCCCTGGGGCATGGCAGGAAAGGTGGGATGAAATTCTGAATTACAACCTGCCCAGCCTGGAGGAGACAGTCAAGCTCTCAGCTCTCGTGTCTGGGTAGCAGGACTGTGCTGGAGGCTGAGCTCATTCCCAGCTCAGGGATGAGCCCTGGGGGCAGCAGCATTCCCTGTGCAGCCTCCAGCCACTCCCTAAAGCCCTGGATGGACACTGGTGTGGATGGAAATGGAGTCCACAGGAGCGGGAGGAGCTTTGGGAGCGGGAGTCACAGGATCCCAGCTGGCAAAGGAGAGAAGTGCTCACAGCTGAGATCCGAGCTGAGAAAAGCTTTGAGAGGGGAAAAATGCCCCTTGGGAAAGTTCCCTGGAGCATTTGAGGGAGTAGGACACAGGCAGGGAGAGTTTGGATGGGCAGAGAAAAGGGAAAGGTTTCAGGGCCATTAAAAAGAAATTTCCCTCCATGGGGCAGGAAAATCAGCTTTGTTTTTGAAAGCAAACAAGCAAACACATGTTCAGCCCAGCTAAACACAACCTCTCTGAGTTATTATTTATTATTTCTACCATGACAACATTCAGGGACTTCTGGAAGACTGAAAGGGATCCCTGTGTTGGGCTTTGTAGTGACACGGAGCAGGAGACAGCCCTTGAGCAGGAGATCAGACACAACAAATGGGAGCAGCCGAGGGATGAAGGGTGGGAAGCGAAGGAACAATAACAAGGCTGTGTTTGCTCTTGCCAGCTCTGTACACATCAAGGGGGGTTGAAGGCTCCATGGTTTAGCAGCTTTGAAACTTCGCTGTAAACACGGCTTTGAGCAAAAATGAAGTGGAAATAAATAAAAACATTTCAATTAAGGAGCTGCTCCGCTCCCTCTGCTCCGCTGCCATCCAAGGGCTCTTTGGAAGCGGGAGCAGCTCTGCTCTGTGAGCTGTGCTCACATGGTTCCTCTGCACAGCTGGGAAATCCAGAGCTCCCAGTTCACTTCCAAGTGGGATTATGGTCAGGAAAGATTCTGCAGGAGGAACAGACACACTCATTGGAACAGCTCCTGCTTCCACACTGCTTCCTCCTCAGCAGCTGTGCTGAGGTGTGTCCTGCTCACAGCCTGGGATGGGAATTCCTTCTCTGTGTCCTGCTCACAGCCTGGGATGGGAATTCCTTCTCCATGCCCTGCTCACAGCCTGGGATGGGAATTCCTTCTCTGTGCCCTGCTCACAGCCTGGGATGGGAATTCCTTCTCCATGCCCTGCTCACAGCCTGGGATGGGAATTCCTTCTCCATGCCCTGCTCACAGCCTGGGGTACGAATTCCTTCTCCATGCCCTGCTCACAGCCTGGGGTGAGAATTCCTTCTCCATGCCCTGCTCACAACCTGGGGTGGGAATTCCTTCTCCATGCCCTGCTCACAGCCTGGGGTGGGAATTCCTTCTCCGTGCCTTGCTCATAGCCTGGCACATATATTCTCACAGCCTGGATTTTGAGTTCACTCTCAAGGAGGGAAATTTTCTCTCTCAGGAAATTCAGGGAGCTCAGGACAATGGCTGAGAGTTGAAGTGGATCCTTACTCTCCTTCCCAGTCCATCCCACCACCAAGGGAATGAGGACCCAGGGATGATGATGTGGGCCCTGGATGATGCTCCTCTGCAGCCCCAAGACTCAGGGGAGACAGTGGGGTGTCAAGGAGGGCTTTTTCATCCCACACCCCTCTATGCAATCCTGTTATCACCTGGAAAGGCCAAGCAGCAGCTTTGGATGGACTGTCTGTTTTTCACAGGGAATTGTTCTGCTGTCCCAGGAGACTGGGGACAGTCAGAGAAAAGGGAGGTTTGAGGACAGTCAGGACAGTGTCTTGTCCTTCCAGCAGCACAACAAATCCTCCTGCCAGGTCCAGTTTTCCTGCTGCCCACAGCAAAGCTCCTAAGGAAGCCAAGCAGAGATGTTTCTCCAAAAGAAAGTGCTAAACCAGCCCTGTGGTTGGTATTTGTTGTTTACCCCTTGCTCCAGGGTTAACAAGTGCTGAACAAAACTCCCGGGAAGAAATCTTTCTCCCAGGTAAACATCCGGCCCTGCTCAAGTCAAAACAGCTTTTACTGCCGACTTCAGAGGAGCCAGATTCCCCCTCAGTGTCTTCCCAGGCTGTTTCACACCAGGCAGGGATCACCAGGCACTTTGAAGGGGTCAGGCTCCTACTGGGACAGGTAATTTCCCAGTGGGAAGCAGCCTGAGCTGCTGGCTCTGGCTCACGGCTCTGCCTGTGGTGGTTTTCAGGGAAGAAGAAAGGAAGGAGCTTCCCTGAGGGGTGGATGGCACAGGGAAGGGTTTGAGGGGAGGAAAAGCAGTATCAAGAGCACAGCTGGATGAGCAGGATGCAGGGATGGAGGAGGCTGGGAAGTGCAGTGAGGACCAGAGTGGAGCCCTGAGCATGAAGAGGAAAGCGAGAGGAATTCAGAGGGTTGGCACATTCTCCTGAAGAGCTGCCATGCCCTCAGTGGGCTGAAATTTTGCCTGTGACCCTGGGTTTTCCTTCTTACCAGTGACCTCTCCTTGTCCTTCTCCTCCTGGGAGCAGGAGGTTTGTGCTGCCTCAGCCTTTTTTCCATCATTTGGGCACCATCTGCCTCAGCCCTGGCTCAGGCTGAGCGCCCCAAGCCCCTCTGTTCTCCCAGCTCCCAGGGGTGACCTTGCCTGTCCATGCACAGCCGAGTTTCCAGGCTGTTATCTCTCCCTGGCTTGGTTTGACACATCCCTGTCTCAAGCCTTGACTGATGGCAGCCCAGGCTGCTCAAAGCCAGCCCGGGCTGCTCAAAGCCAGCCAGGCGCTGTTACCGAGCTCATTTTTCTGGCCCTCAGCTGGGACTGCAGCCAAGCACAGCTTTCCCTTCCCTCACCCACCTTTTCCCTCCCATCCACAAAGGTGTTTGTCTTCATCTCTCAGCCCCTCCTGGAGCCAACTCCCCCCATCACTCTCCCAGACAGAAGTGCAGGGTCAGCTCTGCCTCTCCCAGCCTGTGATAAGCAGCTTTTATCACTCACTACCTGCATTTTCAAACCACTCTGTATTTCTTCATCTTCCCTCAGATGCAGGAAGGTTCCCAGATTGCTGATGATGCTTCTTCAGGCTCCTCTTTCAAGGGTTCCTTGAACCTGGGTACAAAATCCCCCTGGCCAGAGCTCCTTTTCCCTCTCCTCATCATTGCCCTCCTGCCTTGCACTTAGAGTGCAATAATAATAATGATAATAATGATAATAGTGATGATAATAATAATTATAATAATCATAATAGTAATAATAATAACAATAATAGTCAGAAGAAGAAGAAGAAGAAGAAGAAGAAGAAGAAGAAGAAGAAGAAGAAGAAGAAGAAAAAGAAGAAGAAGAAGAGGAAGAAGTAATGGAATCACAGTATTATTTGGGTGGGAAGAGACCTTATAAACTGCTTTGTTCCAACCCTTGTCATGGGCAGGGACACCTTCCACTATTCCAGGTTCAACCTGGCCTTGGGCACTTCCAGGGATGAGGCAGCCAGAGCTGGGAGGAGCAGCCACAGCTTGGCCAGGTTGGACTGGCCTTGGAACAACCTGGGATAGTGGAAGGTGTCCCTGCCTGGGGCAGGGGGTGGCACTGGAGGAGCTTTAAGGTTCCTTCCAGCCCAGTCTGTTCTGGCACTCTGGGATTCTCCAGGCAGCACTGAGCACATCTGGCAGGTGCAGAGCTGGACACTGCCCTGCCAAGGAGCTTGTTGGGGAACCTGCAAGGGCCTCTCAGGACAGTTTGTTGGAAATGTGTCTCTGCACTGTTGGAATGCAGCTTTCTCCCATGCCTTTATCCCAATTTTAGTGTTCTGAAGGGCATTGGGAACACTGTAGACACCCCTGGGGGGTATCCTGGATCCTCAGATCCAAATTGTGTCTGTTACCAAACGATTTCACTGGAACTGGTTCCACATCTGTCTCCTTCTGCCCTGATCAGCATTCCCACGTGCCCACAGAAGGACCAGCTGCCCTTGGACTCTGCCAAAACCCCCTCGCTCGTCCTCACGAATCCAAGAAAGCCTCAATTAAACAGGATTAGTGATAACACAGGGAAATGGAGAGCAGGAAGCCTGAGGTGTAAACAGAGCCACGGAGCAGCTCAAACACACAAACACACAGAGCAGCAGCTCCCCGAGACCCTCGGGCTGCAGAAATGTTCCTGTAAATCACTGGGAAAGCTCTGGGAATTGGTACAGCAAACCTGAGGGCAGAGCCTGCTGCTCTCCCTGCACGGGCACACCTCGTTCTCTGAGCCAGCCCGTGGATTCCGCCGGGATTTCCCTGGAGTGAGGCACTGCTGAGTGTGAGGAATTGCTCCAGCAGAGGCGGGGTGATGGATGGACTTGAACTTCCCGAGTGTGATGAGCTTCAGACAAGCTGAAATGAGAAAGGTGCTGAATTCCTCCCCTCACCTGGAACTGAAATGTAAATGAAGCTGTTTTCCAGATAATCCGGTCAATTTTAGGCTCATTCCTGCTGCACCCCGGGGCTGCACAGTGCAGGCACTCTGCACTCACCTCAGGATCGGCCTCCTGGGAAACATTCCCGATTATCTGCTCTCCCTGCCTGCCCCATTTGTCTCAAAATGACTCGCTCAGACTTCTGCAATGCTGTTCTCAGAGGAATCAGAGCATTCCCAGTGGGATGTTTCCTGGGTGGGATGTTTCCTGGGTGGTTGGAACTGGGGGGGTCTGCAGAGGCTCCCCTTCCCCCCCCCCCCCCAGCCAAAGGTGCCTTCCCATCTCCCTGAAGGAGCCACAACTCTGTGGAACAGCTCAAAAAAAAAAAGGATCAAAACCCATGGGAGAAATCAGGGAGCACCAGGGGTGTCAGCAGCATCCCTGTCCCTGTGTCACCTGAGGTCCCTCAGCCACAGCCCTGTCCTGGCATTGTCACGGAGCCACGGGATGGCTGAGATCTCATAACAGGCTGGAGTTAATGAAATGATAAAGCTGAGCGACTTTAGCCTGATTGAAGCAAAATATTTAGAGAAGGCTTTCCAGTGTTTATAGTAGGGGCTTGGAATTTTTATTTCATTGGAAATTTGGAGCTGCTGACACTGTTGCTCAAATCTGGAATGAAAGGAGACTGGAACAGTGGTGTTTTTGGCTGGCTGGGAATGTTGTGCTGCAGCCAGCTCTAACAGCCTTGTCTTATTCCCCTCCAAGCAGAGGATAAAAGGGAAATATTTTCACTTTCCCAAAGAAAGCCAGAACAAAATTCCTAACCTAGGTTTGCAGCGGCTGGGGAAGGAAAAGACTCCTCAGGTGACTTCCAAAAGGTTGCAGTGATTGAAGTGTCTGAAGTGATGCTGCAGGTGAGCTAAAACATGGGAACATCCATATTTTCCATACTGGACTCCTCCTTTGGGACCCCAGTCTATTGGACACTGCTTTAGGAGCATTCCAAGGTGCACCTGATTGGGAATTACTTTATTTGCAGGAACAGCTTTAGATTTAAAAGCCATATTGGGAGGAAATCCTTCCCTGTGAGGATTGTAAGGCCCTGGCATAGGGTGCCCAGAGAAGTTGTGGCTGCCCCATCTCTGGAAGTGTCCAAGGCCAGGCTGGATGGAGCTTGGAGCAATCTGGGATAGGGGAAGGTGTCCCTGCCCATGGCAGGGGGTGGGATGGGATGAGCTTTAAGGTCTCTTCCAGCCCAAACCATCTGGGACTCTGGGAATATCCCTGTTGGATTGAGTCCTTGCACGTGCTGGAGCGATGTTTTCAGTTTCAGAAGACTTCATTCATTTTTAAATTTCCCTTCCCACATCTCTTCTCTCTGCAATGGCCTGGACTTAATAATTTGAGGAATTTCATTGAATTGCTGTGGAATTCCGAGCTGCAGAGACAGGGAGAGCTGGGTGCTCCCTGTGGTAGGGCTGCCACAGGGAGCTGCTGCCAGGTCCCACAGCTGTTCCTCCAGATGTGACCCAGCCCTCAAGGTGTCAGGGACTGGGCAACTGTGAGGGATGAAACCCCATTTCCCTTCCCTCAGCTGCAGCTCTGCTGGGAGAGCTGGGAGGAGCTGGGAATGCTGTGAACGCAGGTGGGTGGAGGAAGGCAAAGCCTTAGAATTTCCATTAAAAGGGGATCAGTCTTGTTCCAGGTGTGGTAGAAAGATGGGAGGGCTTCTCTTTGCCCTCCAAGGAAATCCCAATCCCAAGGAGCTCACGTGTGTCCTCTCTGGAAGCCCCCACCACATTTCTGTAAAGAGCTGAGCCCCGAGCTGAGCACAGCTCCTCTGGCTGTTCAATCAATATTCCCTTCCCAGGTTAATGCAGTCAGCAGCTCAATTAAGGGAAAACCCCGTGGGAATGGGAATAAGCGTGGGTTTGGATGGAGAGAACAGCAGGTCCCTGTAACCTGGCTCCCAGAGCAATCAACCACAGGCTGTTGTGCCTGGAGAGCTCTCCTGGAGCCAGGTGTCTGCATGGGACCCGTCAGCACCCCAGATCCCCAGGAAATTGGCTTTGGGAACAGCCTGCATCATTCCCGAGCTTGGGAGTGCTCTGGGTGTGGCAGCAACAGGAGCAGTAGGGAGGGACACAGAGCTTCACTTCGCCAGGGAGCGATGGAGCTGGGAGAAGTCTCCAGCTAAAACATGGAGAGTTTCGGCTCCCTGTTCCCACAGATTTCTTTGTGTCTCCAGGTTGGGCTGGCAGGATAAAACCTGCAGCAAGTGAATGCAATCAAAGTGAGGAGGGAAGTTCCTGTCTCTGGCAGAGGACGTTACAGGGGAGGGAGGAGGACAGGGAAGATGTACGAGAGACAGGAGCGTTCCCCCCCTCCTTTCTTCCTCTAATGAATTTTTCCCATTAGCTTGAGGTGATTTTGTGAAATCCATGTTGACTCTGATGTCGCAGTTCCTTCCTCCTCCTGTGGGGACAGGACAGAAGGACAGCACTGGAGAGATCCAGGTCTGAGGCTGTCACCTGGAACGCAGGAGTCTGAACCCAGCAGTGAGCTGGGTGTGAGAAACTCTTTTATTGACCCATGTAAATAAAGTGCACAGGGAACAGATCCTTGGTGATGTGGGGAGGGAGGAATGGGATCCATTATTCCCTTCTGTGATAAGTCTTTGGCTGGGCTGGCAGTTGGAATCAGGAAGATCATTTCTCTAATCCAGATGGTTAATAAATGTGGATTGCTTTGCTAAAACCACTTGACAAAATGCAATTACTGCTGGCTGTAGAGCTTCCAGACAAGGAGCCAGGCTGGGAGCAGGCCCTGCTCTGGCTGGAAAAGCCACGGGGCTGAGGGAGCTGCTGTAATTCCTGGGGCCATCCCAGCAAAGGACTCAAAGGCATTTCCTACACTCACCTTTCATTGGGAACTTGCATCCTGGTGCCCACCCCTTAAAGTGCAGGTGCTGATCCCATTCTGGGCTCTTGGCATGTCCAGGTTGGGATATGGACCTGGGGAGCCTGGCTGAGGGAGGGATTGTCCCTCTCTACTCTACCCTGGGGAAGCCTCATCTTGAGCCCTGGGGCAATTCTGGGCACCACAATATCAGAAAGATCTAAAGGTGTCAGAGAGTGTCCAAAGGAGGGACACAGGGATGGGGGAGGATCTGGAGGGGCCACAAGGGGCAGGGAGTGGCTGAAGGAACTTGGATTGTCCAGCTTAGAGAAGAAGAGACTGAGGGGAGACTCCTCAGGGGCTGCAGCTCCTCCTGAGGAGCAGCTCCAAGCTCTGCTCCCTGTGACAGGGACAGGACCCAGGGAATGGCTGGAGCTGAGCCAGGGCAGGGTCAGGCTGGATTTTAGGAAAAGGTTCTTCCCCCAGAGGGTGCTGGCACTGCCCAGGCTCCCCAGGGAATGGTCCCAGCCCCGAGGCTGCCAGAGCTCCAGGAGAGTTTGGACAGCGCTCCCAGGGATGGACAGGGTGGGGTTGTTGGGGTGTCTGTGCAGGGGCAGGAGTTGGACTCAATGATCCTGGTGGGTCTCTTCCAACTCAGGAGATTCTCTAATTCCATGTTTTATTGGTGGTCCTTGGACATGGGAGCAGTTGGATTCCTCCTGGCTGGGAGCCCCTTGGGAAACATCCCCAGAACTGGGGGAAGGACCCGTGGTGGGTGCAGGGTTGGATTCTGGGCTGGAGCCCACTTTGAGGTTTCATTGCAGCCTTGCACAAGAAGCAGTTTGGAGGTTAAAAGCAGCACACTTGCGTTTATTTCTCCACTTTGGCACATCTGCTACTCACTAAAGCTATTTTGGGGGCTCTAAAAGTGGCAGTTTTAGAGAGCTCTAAATGGGTCAGCAATTTCCGTATTTTTTGCCTTTTTTTTTTTCTGAAAAAAAATATAATTTGAACCACAGATGGGAGACATTCAAAAGGGTTGAGAGAAGGGTTTGGGGACACCTCTTCCACCCCCAGGTGAGACAGCTCTGGCAGTGACATGAGTGAACATTCACATTTGGGGCTCTCCCTTTCTGAATGCAGCTCAGCCCATCCTTACACCAACCTTGGGACATGGATAGGTGTGATCCTATAGAATCCCATATCCTCTAATAGATGTGATTCCAGATGGCTTTGCCTCGACTTGCCCTGGTGGGAAGTAAACCAGAGGTGAGATTGTGGTGAGCAGCTCTTTCCAGTCTGAGCTCAAAGCAGAGATGTGGTTCCCTACACTCACACTTTAATCCTGAATCCCATCTTCAGGCCGGGCTCCCGGAGCCTCTCCAGCCCCAGGAATGCTCCCTGGGAGCTTTCTAGGTCAAACAGTTATTTTTTTAGAGGAAACACTTAAAACTAAAATGCTGCAGAATTTCCCCTGAGGTTACAGAGTTTGTTTAGGCTTCTCCAAGCAGAGGAGCTCAATCACTGGGAACTGCAATCCTCCCCCAGACATTCATCCCGCTCCCGTCGCAGGCACAGCCCGGGTTCCAAGTTTGTACAGCAAACAACAACACCAGAGCTGCTCCCTGCACACATCAACTTCCAGGGGAATGGCAGAGCTGAGCCAGGAAGAGGAGCAGGGGCAGAGCCGAGCCAGGAAGAGGAGCAGGAACGGAGGAGTCCAGAGCAGGGACCCCATGGCTGGGAGCAGGCACAGGTTGGATCAATGATCTTAAAGGTCTTTTCCCACCTAAATGATTCCATGATTCCTTAAGGCCTGGGAGCTGCTGTCCAGCCCCTTGGCTCCGTGGGAGGGGGTTACCAGTGGGTCAGGAGGAGGATGAGGAGCAGGGATGAGGAAAAGAGCAGAGGGGCAGCACTGGCCATGTCTCCCTCCTGTCCTCAAATGCAAAACATTCCCTCTGACCTCCTAGTTTTCCATCTAAAAATAACCCATTCTCAGTGCAGAGGTGGCTCAGAGAAACACAATTTATCACACCAAAGGCAACATTGGGGATGTGCTTTTGAGGGTGGCAAGGGTCAGGTTTGGACTCTGCTCAGTGAGTTCTAAAAGAGCTTTTTGGGGACAGAGAGACCTGAGGGTGGGATCTGAAGGTGAATTTGAGAAGGTCACGTCCATTTTGAACCCACTTGATGGGCAATGGTTGTGCCAGTGCAATTTGCACTTGGCTGTCCTTAGCGCCAGCCAAACCTTGGGCCGGGTTCTCCACAAGCATCTCCTCCAAAATCCATGGAATTCAGCACTGAAGCAGCTGAGGAGTGACCTCACACTTCCACAGACCTTTCTGCTTTCCAGTGAACATTGGCCTGCTCCAGCTGCTGCCTCTTCCAGGTGCTGCTTCCTGGGCTCATCCTCTCAGAGCTCCTATCCCGCTGTGGATCCGCCCGTGCAGAGCCGGCTTTCCAGTGGGGAGAGGAGCTCTGGGTGGAAGGACTGGAGGCAAGTCAGAGCTAGGAAAGCAATCAATTGTTCGTTAATGGAGTTACAGTAAAGATGTTATCCAAAACCAGCGTGGCTGCCTAATTATTCATAACATCCCTCCGGAGATTCTCCTTTTGGCAAACTGTGAATCTCTGCTTTGTTGCCACAATAAAAGCAGTTTCAGGGCTGTAAATGAGAGGGTACAAATTACCATGGAGCCCCTGACAATATGGCAGCTCCCGAGCCTTGGATTACATGGTAATTTCCATGCAATATCCAGGTTATTACATGGTAAGTGCCATGTCATTACGGGCTAAATGAATGATTATCACCCCTGCTTGACAAATTCACCTGACAAATTTTCCTCCCTCCTCAGTCTCTGGGATGTCTGCAGGCAGGATGCTGTTTCCATGAGGAACAGAAGGCTGGGGTGGGCTCTTCCACCTCTGGATTTTCCCAGTCCCACCTGGGCTGTGCCCATGGACAGGGTTTGGATGGGCTGTGTAAGGCTGTGACCCAGCTCTGTGTGTGTTCCAGACAAAATATTGATAAGAATTTTGGAATATCCGTGCCAGTGGAAACAGCTTCAAAGTTCCCAAAAGGAGCAGAAATGCTCCAGTGCAGTTGAAGGAATTGTTTGAAAATCCTGAGTTAGCAGGAGTAGAAAATGATTTACAGTCTTCTCTAAGCTTTGTCATTCGTGTCCTGAATATTCCTCTGCACACAGTGGGAAACAGCTCCAGCTGAGGAGTGGAAGTTTTTTACTTTGTGCAACTTAAGGCTGCTTAAAACTGTCACAGACCTGATCCACAGTTTTGTGACACCTTTAAATTCTCTTGCTTTAGGCTTGAAGAAGTGTCATGGATTTAAGGAATGGCCACAGCCTTGTGCAGAACGAGAATTCAGCCGTCCAGGGAACTCAGGTCCTGGGAATGGCCACGGTTTTTCCACAGGAATATCTGTGGGTGTCTGTATTTAATCTATAGATCTTTCTAGAGCATGATCAGGCCCAACCTGGTGATGTTTGATGGATGTTAGGGACATCCAGCCTGAATATCCTCACAGGGAGAGATGTTCAGCCACAGGCAATCAGTGCCACTTCCCAGACTGGAAGAATACCCTGGAGAGTAAACAACCAACAAGAAATGGAAAGATTCAGAAATGTCAAATCCTTTAAGCCTTGGCACTTCCCTGGACCTCAGAAGCTCCAGCTCCCACATTCCTGCAGGGTTTGCATTTTAATTGCACTGGTATCCCCTGGGAAGTCAAACTCCAGATGGGCCCAAAATTCCACATCTCCTCCTGTGCCTCCTTAACGTGTTTTCCTCCCTGTCCTGCTCATGCTAAGGTCTGACAATCCAGAAAAAATGGTGCAAATATTTGTCCCATGTCCCCTCCCCAGGCAGACTGAGAGATGAAAAGGGATCTCTCTTTGATATTCCAAACATCCCATGTGCACACAGGCCCAGATTCCACACATGGCTCCCAGGTTCCTTGGCAGGGCACCTGTACCTCCACTATTCCCACTCCTCAGACACTTCCATGGGCAATTGCTCTGCTTTGCTCTAAAACCACAACTACAGCAGCTTTGGAAACCTCCTGCTGTCTCTCACCATCACAGACATCAGAGCAATACCCTGGTTATTCCTGGGTAATCAGCTTCGTGTTCTCCCTGCCCAGCCTGGCAGATTTGGAATTGGGAGATCATCACCAGCCTCTTGGCATGGTGACAATTATCCTGCAGAAACTTTGAAAATAATCACAATCCACGAGGAAAAGCAACATTCCCGAGCCCTCTGATGGTATTTGCAAAACTCAGAGTTAGCTTGAAATGGAAAAGGAGAAAACAGCCCAGGTAGATCTGGAGCTGCTGAAAGGGCAAAGGAGACAATCATGGAATCGTATAGGTTGGAAAAGACCTCGAAGATCATCAGGTCCAACCATCAGCCCAGCACAACCCCTGTGTTCCCCAATAAACCACACCAAGTGCCACATCCCCATGAGCTTTGAACACTTCCAGGGATGGTGAGGGGCTGGCCATTGTTCCTCTGCTGTCTCTGCCCAGGAGTGAGTCCCCAGTCCCTCTGAAGACTAATGAGTAATGCCCAAGACTGTTCCCAATAATCATCACGGATAAAATTGCTGCCTCACTGCTCCAGCAGCACCCCAGGGCAGGCTCTGCCAGCTCCCTGCCACCAGGACCCGTGGGCTCTTCCTGTGGGCACTGATGCTGCTGCAGCAGCTCCGAGGAACAATTAGGCTTCATCAGGCAGCGCTGACATTTAGCATCAACCCCCCTCCCATCTCCTGCCTGGATTTCCTTGCTCGCCTTTCAGAGCAAGAAATAAATGGTGCATTAGAGAGAAGGAGAGAGAGATGAGCTTTATTAGCTGTTTATGGAAGAAATTAAAATTGCTCATTAGTAACCACGGCACCGGCAGTGCCCCCCTCCCTGGCAGAGCCCCGATGGTTCCATGGGGAGCACTCGCCTTGTATTTATTTGGGCTGGCACCTGCCCGGCGCCTCCCTGCCCTTCTGCAGATGGGCACGGGGGGACTGCGGGGAAATGTCACCGCTCCTTCCCCCTCCTGAATCACTGCTTTGCCCTCCCGAGTCGCTCCTCCTGGTCGGCGCCGGCAGCTCGGGATGCTCCGCTGTGCCGCCGGGCAGCCGGGCTCGCTGTGCTTTGCTGGAGAGGCTGCGAGGGGCGAGCAGGTGACCTGGTGGTGGCTGTGAGCCCCCGCCGTGCCGCTCCGCGGTGTCCCGCACCAGCCGAAGCAGTGCCGGGGCTCAGCACGGTGGAGGGGGGGCTCTTCCCCTCCATCTCTCACCTCCTGGACAGGCAGTGGTTCCACGTTATCATTTTATGCCGAAAACTTCTAACTCAAGGGCTTGTTCACAAATTTTGGGGCTGCGTGGAGCCGGCTGAGCCCGCTCTGCCTTTGGCCAGCTTGGCCTCCTGCTCCTCCTTTTCCTCTGACTCCTTTCCCCTCTCCATGCCCTCCTGCCCTTCCCTCCAGCCCCACCGTGCTCTGCCCGCCGAGCTGCCCGTCCCGGCTGTGCCGTGGCCCCACGGGGGGACCCGGCTGTGCCGCGCCGGTGGCACCGGGGGCAGGCGGGAGGAAGCGGGGCCAGGAGCACTTCAAAGGCTCTGTATCTCCTCATGCAGCTGCCATAAAAAACAATCCAGGTTTCCGCTCCCGAGTCCCGCGTTGCCCTCGCAAGGGACATCTCTGGGGGCAAACGGATAAATCTTTCATCTCCTCACTCTGGGTTTTATTAAATGCCTCGCACATCCATGGAAAATGCAGATTGCTGATAAATTCGGGCTGGTTATGGGAGAGGCAGATGGAGATTAACTCGCTGGACTGACTGGAAGTTGGTTCTTTCTGGGAAGATGGAGAGCTCTGGGATGTGTGGACAGCAAAGGCACAGCCTGGGAGAGCTCCTGGCTCCAGGGTTGGTGCAGCACAAGCTTTGCAAAGTTCAGGATCATGGGAAGGATGTTTAACCCTGGTGCAGGGACCAGGGGGGTCCTGCCCAGAGCACACACAGCTCAGCAAAGGGGAGGTACCAGAGCTCTGCATCACCTAGCCCTGCTCAAGGTGGGCTTCAGCCTGGTCCCCATCACCCCCTGTATGGATATTCCTAGGGGATCCCTGAGAATATCATGAGGATGTGGGTGGAAATGATGCCTCCTCACCCAAAAATCAGGCATAGCTACTGTGACTATCACAGCTGAGAGGGAACCAAGTGCTTGGGGAACACAAGACTTGCTGCTCATATGAGAGGTTTGGGGTGTTTCATTTTCCCTGAGCTCTTCGGGGAGTTTCAAGTCTCACTGAAAGGGCTGAATGAACTTGTTTAATCAACAGCTCCACAGGCTCCAAAGGGTCCTCAGACCTCTAAAATGGGCCAGCAAGAATAGACAAATAGCATCTTCTCCATATCTGGGATGGAGGTTATGGGACAAAGCTGTAGCAAAAAAACGTTTGTGGGTTCACAAGGAGCAATGCTTTCTCCAGCCTGACAAGGTGACTTCAGATACAGAGGCTCCATCCCAAAGGTCTCCTGGAGAGGTTTGGGCAGCCATGGAGGGCTGAGATGGGGGCATCTCATCCTGCTGCTTGGGGACAGACCTAGCAAACGAAGAAAACAGTTGCCCCAAGATATGAGAAGAAGTAAAATTAGGAATAAGAAGCTCAAGAATGAACTTCAAATGCCCTTTGGGGTAGCCAAGCACTTGAGGCTGTTCTAATCAGTAACCTCCCCATTCCCCGGCCGCTGCAGCAAGCCCTGCTAAGCAGACAGATTTTCCATTAAGCCTGGAAGAAATGGCAAAGTGCCTTAATGAATGTCAGAGTTAATACCCCGTTTGTTATAGGCTGCGACTGCAATGTGATGGGTTTATAAAGCCGGCTCCCCATTACCCTTATCAATATTATTCTTGCTCTGTTTCCGTCTGCAGGCCAGATCTGCATCCAGCTCTTGGCTGTGGCTGGTTGACAGGGGAGCTGGCTGCCTGAGGATCTGCAAGCCATCCTGCACCAGGGCATTTTCAAACCAGTAAAAAAGGGAATAAAATCCAAGAACTAAGGCAGGTTGAGCGTATAAAGCGTGTGTCTGAGTGAGCGCGCGGTGCGAGGCATCGCTGCAGCCGCTGCGGCTCTGATTGAAACCAGACTCAGGAAAGAAGGGCTGTAAACGTTTTTTCACTGCCTGTCCTAAGAAATTTATGTCTCACCCACTCCATCATCTCCTTCAGGGCTGCCTTTTCTTGCAGCTGTCTTCAGAGACCATCGGCTGAGCCCCTTTATGAAGTCCAGTCCATGATGTCACCCGGAACCATAACTCACTCACCTCCCTGGCTGGGCTCTGCGCGGGGGTGCCCCATAAATAACGGCCCAGGCCGGGGGGAAGCCTGCCCTGCTCAAGGAAAACCTTCCTGACATCGGAAGGGAAGAGAGAGGAATACACACACAGGGCAGGGGGACCCAGAGAGGGTTTGATGAACACAAAACCACAATTGCGCAGAGCGAATGGGACAGAAAAACCACAGATGTTGTGTCCAGCAGAACCTGCTCAGGAGAGGCCAAGGTGAGCCCCAGCTGCCTGGACATCCATTAAACCTTCCAGGGCTCTGCCCCCTCTGGAGAAATCCAAACCATGTGCTGGAGCCCCAGCCCAGGGTGTTGTTTGCTGCCTGGGATTAAAAGGACTCAGCAACCGGGATGGGTCGGTCCTTCAGTAGCACCCAGTTGGTCATGACTAAAATGTGCTTTGACTTTGTGGTGTTTTGGGGCCCCAAATCCTGGTGGAGTTGCTGCTCACCCATCACACTTCTCGAGAGCAGGTGTCCACATCAGAGAGCGCCAGGCCCCAGCCAAGGCCCATCCCCACGGTGGGGAAGCCGAGGGTAATTGTTTCATTGTGTCTGATAACATGTGGTTTTGCCATATTTATAATCCTGCGCTATTAAAAGGGGAAAAAAGAGATCAACTCAAAATCCCTCCACCGCAGTTGGCTCTAACTGTCCCTGTCCCACCACTTCCCCCTTTCCCAGTCCTGCTTGTGGGGTGTTTTGGCAGCAGAGCCAAAGCAGGAATGAGCTGTTGGGATGAAGTTTATCCTTCGGTGGGATGGCCTCGCTGGGGAGGACGGAGCGCTCTCGGTTTTCCTGGGAAGCCTGGACTTCATCTGCCTGGGAGCAGAGCCCAAGGAGCGCCATCTCCCCAGGACACCTTCACTGCTGTGCTGGAGCTGTGTCCTGACCTTCCCCCTGGAATTTCATCAGGTAATGCCACCAGAACTCTGCAGTCAACTGGGCTGGTCCTGGCAGCTGGAAAATGCACAGGCTGAGAAGAAAGGGCTGTTCCCACAACTCCTGTGTTTCTTCTCCTCCACTTGTGGATTTTCAGGGGTTGGATCTGTGGTCCCCAGACACTTGTTGAACCACAGAAGTCCCCTCCCCGTGATGGCTGTTGCCAGGAAAATAAACAAGCAGAAAGACTCCAACAGCATCTGCAGGACATCCCCTGAGCCACACATTCCAGAAAACTTTGGAGCTTTGGAGGGCAGGAGCAGGTTCTGAGTGCTTGGTGGTGTGGGCCTTGTTGTCAGTGCCTGGAGCTGTGCCACACAGACAGTCTGTCCCACTGAAATGTCCTCAGGGACTGGGAATGCTGTGCAGCCATTCCTCAGTGCCTGGGCATCTGCTGGAGTATGGGATGCATCCAGGGATTTGGTTCTGAGCTGGAATTTATTGCCCTCTCCTCTCCTCAGTAGATGCAGAAGTGGGGGAGGATGATGGTGTCTTTTTTTCTTTCTTTCCTCCCAAACTGAAATTAAAACCAGCCAAAAGCCCCCCATGATGGGAATGTCTGTGAGCTGGAGTGTGCTCAGGGTGGCTGCACAGGTCCATGGGATGTTCCAGGCAGCTGGTGGATGGACCTTTCTCCCACACCAAAGGATGATATTTGTGGAAAGCGCTCTCCCATGTGTCCCCAAACCCCCACAGCCTTCTCAGGCTTCTCTTTCTCCTTTTTTAATATTTCAAGTTGCACTCAAAGCCCTCGAAACCACTCCAGCAGAGCTTGCCCATTATCCATGGGATGCAGAGGAGGGCTGTTGCCATGGCATTGCAGCATCCCCCTCCTTCACAGCGGCTCTAGGGGGGCTTCACCCCTGGACAGGAGCTCTGGATCCCTCACCAGGGAGGGCCCTCCGAGGATCCCGGGGGCTGAACCACCCAGGATTCCAGCAGCCTCTCCCTCCAGGTGCGTCCCACTGGTCCTTGCCAGCCTTTGCCACTCGGTGATGACCGGCGCCTGTCAGCCTTTGTGTTCCCTTCCTGCGGAATGTGAGGGATCCCCAAGGAGGAGCACGGGGCAGGGATGTGCCTGTTATCCCCCAGACCTCTCCTTTTCCCCCCGCTCCCGTCCCTCCCGTGCATCCAGCTCCCCTCGGCGCGGCTGCCTCCCGTGCTGGGATAATGACTCCAACATTGCCGCGGCATTTGGGATTCCAGCAGCACTTGTGGGGTTCCTCGTTCCTGCCGCGTCCCCGCGCCGCCGGGAGGGCTTTTCGGCGCGGCTCGGCTTTGCTCCCCCCCGCCGCACAATGGAGACAATGGCGTTTAAAAAGCTGAGAATGGAAGGGAGGGAAGTGGCTCGTGTTTAACCTTTCGCAGGCAGCGCGCTGAGCCGGGGCTGGCGTTGTCAGGGGGACGCGAGCGGAGCTCTCCGCCTGCCCGCGCCGGGGCCCGCCGGAGCTGCCAGCTCCCATCACGGCCCTCAATGGACGCGGCCGTCTCCCGGCACAAGGAGCCTTTATTCCTTTGGATGGGAACCAGGAGAAGTGGGAGAACGCGGCGCTGCGTGGGCTCGGATCCCCCAGCTGGGATGTTTCGGTGTCTGATTTTACAGGCAACCAGCGAAGGGGGCAGGGACCCCCGGGGTGGGAACGGTTCTTGCTCCCTCACGGGCCCTTCCCGGAGTGGGAGCGATGGAGACTTTGTCACCTGGTCCCTGCTGTCGCATGAGTCACCGCGCAGGAATTAGAGCATGTAATGGTCCCGTTTCCATCCCGCCATTCCGGGATCTGAGTGTTGCTGATGGATCCGGCCCCTGTGTCCCACCTGGCTGGGACAGCACAAGGTGACACCTGCCGGGGGTGTGCCGGGGGTGCCGAGCTGGCCGCGGGGGCTTTGGCGGCTCGGTTTATAGGGTTTGTGGTATCGGTTGTCAGGGAGTTCGTGCCTGACGTCGGGAAAACGCTTCCTGGCAGCTGTGCCGCAGTTTGGAGGCTGCAGCCGGGCCGGGGGGACCCGTGGCCGGGCCGTGGGGACTGTCCCCGTCCGGGGGAGGCGGGACAAGAGCTGTGGATGCTGCTGAGGGAGCACCACGTGTGAGCATAAACCCTGCAAGTAGCAGGATATTGTCAGATCCAAAGACCGCTGGTGATCTACGGCTGACCACGGAGTGACGGAGAACTCTTCCCAAGCTATGCTTTAATTTTTCTCTTTCTGGAGAATTTGGGAACATCTGTGCCTGCCTCTCGTATTACTCTGATTTTGGTGTCATCTTTGCCTTCTGATCCAGAGGAGTTATCGTGGTTTCTTTTCCCTCGATCCAGATTGTGCTGAGTATCCATGTCACTGCCTTCCCGGGAGTTCACACTTGATTTCTCTCTGAAATCTGGGATAAATACCATCCAGGCCGGGGGATTTACTACACTTTCTCCAGTTGCTCCCTGATTTCCTCCTTGGAGACTCCCCTGCCCGCTAAGGTCACATTCTGATTTCCTATGCACAATGCCTTTGAAATGGAAATGTTTCCCCTCATTGTCTTCTCCAGTAAAGATCAAGAGGAAGAACGCGTTTCTCCCGGCTTTTCCACCCTCCATAATCGTCCTGTTCTCCCCAGGGAGCAAACGCGTGCCACAGTCCCACACGCCACAGTCTCACAGGCAGTATCTCCTGTGAAGCCCTTCAGCCAATTTCCAGGCTTGTTCTGGCACCTCTTGGGCTCTTTTGGGACACCCTTGCTTCTGATCCACAATCCAGGAAGGACTTTTCCATCTAATTTAAAAGGGGAATTTTATGTACCTCCAGTTAGCGCAACCTCTGTTCCCATGGTCAGAATGGACCCCCCTTTTTCCCTTTAGTCCTGACTCATTTACCTGCACAAACCAGGTGGGTCCCACCCCCATGTCCAGCTGTCCAGGGCAGATGATCACATCCAGAATAATCTTTGGGAAGTTGTCCCATCCCTCCTGCTCCCGAGGACGTGTCAGGAGAGGAGGGTGTGCCTGAGAGGCCCAGCACCCCCAGCACTGCTGGGCTGGATCGGGGCCAGGTGCCTCAGCCCCCCACCCTTCGTCTGCAGCTCGGCTCCCGTCTCGTGCCGGGGCCGTGCCAGCAGAACTCCATGGAATGCCATTTCCCGATGTTCTGCTTGTTAACAGTTGCCCACAAAGATTTAAAAGTCTCAGATGTGTGTCCAATCTGTTGGCTTTGGTAGAGTGATCAGAAGGGACCCAAAGGACTTGTGACTATCTTGAAATGTTATTAGAAGTTTGCCTGAATCGCTGATTTTTAGAACAATAACCTTCCCAAAGACTTCAAGCCATTCCTCTGCAAATTGGATTTAAAATAAAATTAAAATGTGATGGAGGGAATTTTCTATATGCTGGGGGGAGGATTTCTGCTGGAGCTCAGTGAGCAGAGGGTGTGGCGTAAAATGTACTGAATTATTTTAGCTGCAGCATGCTTTCCTCTGTGCCCTTTTTCCCAGTCTCTCCTGGAACAGGAACTCTGTAACATTTGATCCTTTAGACAAACTTTCAAACCCATAATGTTCAAGTGGGTTTGAAATTAGGCGTAAAGAGTTTGTTCATCCTGAGGAATCTCTGAAACGGATTAGTGAGAGCTCCTTGTCTTACACTGGGAGTCCAAGGAAGCAACCGAGAATCACCCAGAGCTGAAAGAAATCAGAATTATTGGGTGAAGGGATGCACTTTTACACACCCAGCTTGAGCATCTCATCCCAGGGCAGCATCTGCTCGAGGACACTCCCCAGGTCTCATTAAACTTGTCCCTCTCATTGCCCGTGCCTGGTATTCCCACCAGGAGATGATCCCAGAGAGCCACTGGCTATTGCTCTTATTAGTGATGGAACAGGGAGAAAATTGACACAAATCATTAAGAGTGTCTGATAATTCTCCAGGTGAAAGCCCAGCTGGGCTCAGCAGCTTTCCCAGATCCATTTCCCTGATTTACAGTCATCATTATCCTGGGAATCCTCCACTCCTGCAGCTCTGGAGCCTCCTTTCCTCACCCTGCAGCCACAGGAGCCTGAAGTCAACCCTGCCTCCACATTCCCACCCTGTGGGGTCTCCAGGGTCTGCTGGTGGGAACTGGGAAGAGGCAGGCAGGGGTTTCCTCTGGTGGCCAAGGGCTGCACTTGGTAGTCACTGGAAAAGGACCCTGCTCATGCTCTTCAGCTGTGTTTTAGTGGCAAGTCCATGCAGGACAGGATTTCCTCTGAATGGTGGCTCCCAGGTCCTCCCCAAGACACAGGAAATGCTGACAGAGCTGAGGAGGTACCTGAGCTCTCAGGGAGGAACAGTCAGTTCCTTCCCACTATTCCCAGGTAATGGGGATCTGTGCCTCATAGCTGCTCTCACTTCCCCCAGATAATGGCAGTCCTTGGCTCATTCCCATGTTCACTTTTCCCAGATAATGGAGATCGTTGTCATTCCCACTTTTCCTGAGTGATGGGAAGGCAGAGCACTCCCAAACCCTGCAAAGGTTCCTGGAGGATTTTGTTTCTCCTCAGCCCTGAGGGTCTTTATTGCTCTTGAGCTGGCAGGAATGATCCTCACCTCTGGATCCTCACCTCTGGATGGCAGTGCCAGGTCACAGCAGGGACAGGGACAGGGATACCACCACATCATCAGCCACCTTCCCCTCTCCACCTGGAGCTGGGACTGCTCTCAACACTTCCTCTCTGCAAGTTTTCCATATCTACTTTCTGGATTCCTTTGCCAGGCAGCACGAGGGAAGGATGCTTGGCAGGTCCTCTCCATTTGGGAGAGCTTTCCCTATGAAACAGGAAGGAACACCCAGCAGCACTGAGGGAATATTTCCATATTGTTCATTCAGACACCTGAGCCTGGACTTGGTTTGTGAGCCCCAAGCTGAGCCAGGTGTGGGGACAGAGCAGGGAGAGGCAAGAAAATCCCTCTGCACAGAGGGCCTGGGGCTCAGCTTGCCAAAATAATGTCATTTTATGGAGCTTTCAGGTGACACCAGGAGAGAGGTGCTGGCTCTGGAAGTCCCTGCCAGGGCTGCCCCTGCTGCCTCACAGCCTCAGGGCTTTAGGCAGAGCAGGGAGATTTTCAAGTCCTTCCTCAAAACACAAATTTAGATGAACGTGGTTGTAAAATGAAAATCATTTTATATTTAAAAGTCAAAGGGTTCCCCTTGCAGGAAATATTGACATGTGTAAGTTCAGCCCAATTTGTTTCTCCTTTAGGGGCAAGGGAGGCAAAATAAAGAAGAAAAATACAGAAATAAGGTGGAATATGATAGGGTTTTTTGTTGTTTTGGTTTTTTGTTTGTTTTTTTTTTAATCTGGGTTTTGCACCTCTCATAAACACCTGATGGATGCATTTATCCAATTTCAACTTCTTCAATATCCATTTGTTAGCTGTGGCCAAGCCTCTAAAGCAGCACTTCCCTGCTGCATGGTTCCTACCAGGGAAACAACCACCACAATGCTTCCAACCATTGGGAAAACAAGGAAAAAACATGGAAACACAGGGCTTCTACCCCGCCCCGTGTTCTCATCGGTGCCTTGGAGCAGGTTTTGTGTTCTCGGTGTTTTCTGGGTTTCTATCCATCGCCATCCCCCGCTGCCGCCGTTCTTTGAGTGGCTGAGCTTTCCCCGGGATGGCTTTTCCATTGTCATTCACGCAGGGCCGAAGGCAGAATGCATTAAAGCCACTGGCAGGGAGGGGTGAGCGATATTTGCGTGTCTTGGAGTTAATTCTCCAAATCGCTTCGCATTCGCTCCCTTCTCATTCTTTCGGGGCGCTTCCGAGGATGCTCCCGGCGGCGCGGGGGAGGCGAGGCGCCCTCAGCTCGTCGGGTTCACTGCAAGCAGCTTTGCCTTCAGAGCAGCGGGGATGGGGAAGAAGTGCAAAGGTGCCCACCTGGAGAGTGTCCGGGGACGTGGGAAAAGCCGGCTCTGGGGCGGCCTTGCTCCCTTGGGGAGGGCAGAGGGAAACCTGGCGCCCGCGTCCCGCGGAGGCCGGGCTGTCCCCTCTGCAGCGACAGAGACCTTGCTCTCCGTTCCAGAGCCGAGCCTCGGCTGCATCAAGGCGCTGCCGAGCCCGTGCTGGCGCCGTGGGACCCGGGGCAGCCCTGCGAGGGCACAGGGGCCCCGTGCGGGCGCGGCTGCAGCAAACGAACCCCCGGGGACATCCCGGGGGCGCTGCAGGTGGCAGTGCAGGCTCCAGCGAGGGGACAGGGCTGCTGCCCTCGCCAAAGGACCAGCAGACCCCGGAGCTCGGTCCCCTCCTTGTCCCCGGCGCTCTCCGGCGCGGAGCCGGTGCCAGCGGCCGCCGCTCCACTGTGTTCCTGCCCGAAACGTCAGGATCTGGAGGCAATGGGATATTTATTCCTGCCTTCTGCCCCTCGGCTCTCCCCGGAGCCATGATATATGAACAGTCCCGGGTTTCCATCCCCTGGAGCTGCTCCGCCAGCCTGATCCACACCCCCGCCCCTGGGGGTACCCCAGGGCTTTCTCCGGGTCACGGGGCTACCTCTGGATTTCCTGGATTGTCTGAATTCCTTGTGCAAAGTTGTACATTTCTGAAATTCTATTTTTGGATTAATGAACATTTGGCAACAATACGAAGCCTGTTTGTAGCCAGTGGGGTGACCCTCCTAATGTTTTCCCCATGCCTCCTCTTCCCTCTGGCCAAACTCCCCCCCAGGAAAGCCCTGGAGCCTTTCCCAGTTTTACCCCAGGAATTAAATCAGCTCCTCGTCTGCCACAGAGAATTTTTTCTCTGTCCACAGGCACTTTCTCTTTTCCCCACCTGCCCGAGAGGGAGAAAGGAAGAAGGGGAAGCAGATGGAGGCAGAGCTGCAGACGTGAAGTGTGAGAAAGGCAGCGGGGAAGAGGAAATTTGAGCATCAGGAAATTCTTCCGAGCACACCGAGGTGTCAGACAGAGCGATTGCCTTCCCGGGAATGGGGACCAGCCCCATGTCTTGGGAAAAGAAGAGAGATTCAGGGTAGAGCAGACCAAAACCTGCAAGGCCCTGCACTGGCCAGGCTGGGATCAGCATCCACTTGTTTCTCTCTCTGGAGTAAAGGAGGATCCATGGGGGGAAGTTCCATGGGTTCAGCTCATTTTCTGCCTGAATCCCATCTGCTCTGGAGCCAGGCTGGGAGAGCTGGGGATGTCCAGCCTGAAGAAAAGGCATCAGGGAGAATTAGAGCACTTTCCAGTACCTAAAGGGGCTCCAGGAGAGCTGGAGAGGGACTTGGGACAAGGGATAGGAGGATAGGACAAGTAGGAACCCTTCCCACTGCCAGAGGGCAGGGTGAGATGGGATATGGGGAAGGAATTGTTCCCTGTGAGGCTGGGGAGGCCCTGGCACAGGGTGCCCAGAGCAGCTGTGGCTGCCCCTGGATCCCTGGAAGTGTCCAAGGCCAGGTTTGGACAGAGCTTGGAGCAACCTGGGACAGTGAGAGGTGTCCCTGCCCATGGTAGGGGGTGGAATAGGATGAGCTGCAAAGTCCCTTTGGACCCAAACCCGTCTGAAATTCCACGATTTCCACAGTGTGGAGCCAGAACTGGACTCTGTCCACCTCCAGCCACCTGGTCCCACGTGTCCCCCAGGCCCTGGGAGTTGAAGACTCCTCACAGCTCCTGCCCAGACTCACCTCAGCTCTCAGTGGGAGTTTTCATGCTGTGGGAGTGGGAATTCCATAAAACATCCCGAGCTCTCCCTGCACCAGCACTTCCCAAGCGGGTCCCTCTGTGTGGGCTGTGCTGAGGTTGACGCTTCCAGTCTGCCACCAGACAGGAGGAGTAGCTCGTGCACTGATGTAAAACAGGGGATGAAGGGTCTCCTGTGACTTTTTTTGCCTATTTCATCCCCAAATAATTCTGTGAGAGAATTTTTGTGTAATTGGATTAAGTGTGGGGAACTTGTCCTTGCTGACAGATTGCACAGGCACCAAACCAACATCGGGGGGGGGGTTGTCACTGAATCTTCTTTCATTGGGGGGAGAAAAAAAAAAGCAAAGAGCAATTCAGGTTTGCAGCCAAACCAGATTTACCCAACCTCGATCCAGAGGATGGATTGTTCCCCGTTAGCCCCACAAAAGCCACTGAGACCCCTTTTTTCCCCCTCTAGTTTCATTTTATGGACATGAGCAACTTCTACATGGCTTTTTCTTTGAAAGGGACGTTTTTTTGAGAGCAGCCCGTGTTTGAGGGACGCGACTCCGCGGCAGATCCGCCGATATCTCCACTCTCCAAAGGAAGGGCCGCTAAGGAGATAAAGGAGAACACACACACTCTCTGCAGCGGAGGAGGGAGATAACTTGGGAGCTCTGGTAAAGCCACCAAACGTTCTGTGAATAAAACTGTTTGAGGAATCAGCTTTCCTCACTGCAGCGGCTGTGTTTTCCTGAGGGTGATGTTTATCCCTTGGCTCCGTTCCCGCAGCTCAGACACATCCAAGGCTCGCCCAGGGCCCCATCAGCTCGCTGCTGAGCCCAGGGAGCAGGAGAAGCCTGGTTTAAAACCCACTGTCCTGCACACCAGGGGACCTTCAGCTTGGACAGCAGGGGGAATTTCCTCCTGGAAGGGGTAGTCAGGCACTGGAAGGGGCTCTCCATGTAGGTGTTGGAGTCTCCATCTCTGGAGGTGTCCAAGGAAGGGCTGGAGGTGGCACTCAGCGCTCTGGGCTGGGTTACAAGGTGGGGATGGGGCACAGGTTGGACTCAGTGGCCTTGGAGATCTTTCCCAATCTTAATGATTCTGTGATTCCTTAACTTCCTCCCACCCAGTGGCTGCAGCACCCACAAAGGCACCACCAACTCATCCCAGGGGTGAGCCAGCACCTCAGGGCTGGTGTTGTCTGCCCAAACTGAGCCCTTGTCTGGCTTTTCCCTTTACAGGGGGTCCCACAGCAAAGCCTGGAGCATGTGGGGCACTCCAGGACACCCCAGGCTGTCTGTGCCCCCCCAGCTCCCAGCCCTGAGCGTGGAGCCAGCTCCACAGTCAGTTATTTACAGAGCTCCGTGGGCCACGTCCAGCACACTTGGATCAGCCCCCAAGCTCTTAATGAGATTACAAAGTTTATTTTAGTTGAGAAAGACACCAATAAAAAGGATTTAAAAATCCCTCGGAGTCTCGCCATACCCCAGAGTGCTCGGCCAGTGGGAGAGCTCCTCCAGCTCTCAGCTCTCCCGTTTGTTTTCCTCTAGGAGCAGCAGAGGCTGCTGCCTCCTGCATTCCCCTGCATTAGCAGCCTCTTCCCAGGTTGACCCCATGTATTATGGATGCGCTAAAATCTTCATGTTCTGAATAGGAGCTGCATTATTCATGGCCCTGCTTAGAGTTTGTCTTTAAAAGCCCTGCAGCCTTTTAATGAAATGCTCCGATTTTAACAGCAGCCAAGACCAGATATTTTGCTTTAAATTTTTTAAAAGTCATCTCTGTGGATTTTTCCCCCTGTTCTCCCCCTCTCTTTGAAGGCTCAAGGCCACTAGGAAGACAGGATGGAGGACAGAGGCAAATGAGGGGGTGTGAGGGTTCGGGGAGGAGAGGATGGGATGTGCTGCTGGTCCCAAGCCTGTTCCAACCCCACAGGTGGTGTCAGGGGTGCCAGCTGTCCCCACGTCCCCGAGGGGAGCAGGTGCTCCATGGGGTATCAGGGATGCAGCCAGAGGATGCACTGCATGTGTGGCACTGAGCCTCTCCCAGCCTTGGGAAGTGGTGCTGCTCCTGATTTGAGTGACTCCAAGGTTTCCTTGGACTTGTTATGTAAGGAGGGAAAGGGGGGAGATGGAGAGAGCAGCACCATGTGGGCCCTGTGGAGTGGGGTCATACTTCGGTGTGGAAGGTGCAGGCAATGGGTGGTGGGTGGGATGGAGGGTGTGGGGACCCCACAGAACTCCCCTGAGAAATTCCTAAGGCTGGCATGGGCTGGAACAGAGCCAGCACTCCCTGTCTGGTCTGGGAGCAGGGAAGGAGCTCCAAAGGCTCTGCCTGGAGTGCAGGAGCAGAGCACAGAGCGAGCACAGCCCCAGCGTGGGCACAACCCCAGCCCCGTCCTGGGGCTGCCTCTGCCTCCACCTGCAGCGAATTTGGCCTAATGACTTAAACACAGATCCCGTTTCCAGGCAAACATCCCAAGTGTTCTGTCCCTGGTGGCAGGGAAACTCCTTAAATCAAAGCAGAGCAATCCGATAGCCAGGGCCGCAGCTCTGGGCTTTATTGATCACATCTGGGCTGGGCTGGGGCTGGGCTGGGGCTGGGATGGGACTGGGATGAGACTGGGAAGGGACTGGGATGTGACTGTGGGATGCTGTGGACTGGGTCCCTGGGGACACATTACTCTCCTGCCCTGCTCAGAGCCCCAGCCCAGCAGCCCCTTTTTCCAAGCACTGGAAGGAGAGAGAAGAAATGCTGGAATTTCTGACAGCTCCAGCCTTTCCAAGCCCAATGCCACGGATTCCTTTTGTCTCTCCAGTTCCCAGGAGCTCCGGAGCATTGAATGCCGCTGTTATTGTTTGGTAGGGTTTTGTGCTAATTCCTCGTTACCTCTGAGGCTTGGGTATAGAAAAGTTGGAAAAAAAGCAAGTGATTGGAGGAATTTCCCTTCCCCTGCACTGCAAATGTGATTAAACACCAAGGTCCCCTCGGCGCGGGGCTGTGACACGTGGTGCTGGCAGTGCAGCGCTGAGGTGGCCGCTTCCCACCCAGGCTCATTCCTGAGCTGCTCCTGGTAACTCCCGGGAGTTCGGGGTGTGGGACACGCCAGCGGTGGCAGGTCCCACTGTGCTCTCTGCCGCGCACAGCCCTCTCTGCCGCGGTTTTGGCTCCGTGAGAAGGAGGGTTTTGAGGCAGTCCCTGGTTATGGACGCCCTGCCAGCAGCTTGGGAGGAGCAGGGAGAGGTGGCATGGAGCTCTTGGAAGGGGAGGTGGGCCCGGCTGCCCGGCTGAGCTGCCTGTGCTGCCCTGCCGGCTCTGCCCAGAGCCAGGTGCCACACGCAGCTCCAGCGCTAGCAGGACAATGCCACCTCCTCCCAGGCCACATGCCTGGGTGCAGGGCAGCCCTGGCTGGGTGCCAGTCCCCTGCAGCTCAGCAGGAATGCGGCCCCATCCCTCTTCCTGGGATCCCCACGCTCCACATCCACGTCAGGAGGCTCCGAGAGCCGCAGCCCCTCGGGGCAGGGGCGGGGGCATCCGTCACGTCCTATTTGGGAGGCAGCACTCTCCCCGTCACATTGTTGTGTCTGCAAGCAGGTCACCCCTCGCTTCCATAAGATCACATTTCCAGGCCAGCGCTGCCCGCAGCCCTGCCATTCATGCTCCGCTGGAGAGCCGCTGCTGCCTGCACCGAGCGCGGGGATAAAGTGATGTCTTAATTCATTGCACATTCTTAAATAAAGGAGCGGGAGAGAAAGGGAGCGGCTCAAGGTCAGCACTCGTTGCTGAGTGAGATTTCTTCAGCAGATTGTCTAAAATAGCCTGGAAAAAATAAATAAAAGCAAATTGATGGACGTGCTATATTGAGGCGATGGGAAGTGAAGATGAAAAGAGAAGTGCCAGCTTGACTGCCAGTTTGGTGTGAGAATAAAACCTGCAAAAATATTCTCAATTGGTATTTTAATGGCTGACCTGAATGCTTAAAAAATCCCAGGATTGCTGACTTGAACCAGGCAGATGCTGAAGCCATTTGTGCATGGATAACACTGGGAGAATCCTTCAAAAATTATTTAATTATCAATCTCTCCAATTCTGGCTGGAGCTGACCAAACTCGTTTGAAATCAAAAGAAAGGCTCTCCATGACTTCCTTGAGCTTTGGATCAGGACCCTGAAGGCATTTAGGAGGCTTTGTTTTGTTTTGTTTTTTGTTTTCCACACATATTCCTGTGAATACTTTGAGGGGCTGTTAATTGGAATTGGTGGTGGAAGTTGGACTTTGCAGACTGATGGTTTTATACCCTCGACCTTAAAGCCCCTTGACCTTAAATCCCACCCCAGCCACAGGCAGGGACACCTCCCACTGTCCCAGGGTGCTCCAAGCCCCGTCCAAGTGGCCTTGGACACGTCCAGGGATCCAGGGACAGACACAGCTTCTGTGGGCACCCTGTGCCAGGGCCTGCCCATCCTCACAGGGAACAATTCCTTCCCAATATCCCATCTCACCCTGCCCTCTGGCAGTGGGAAGCCATCCCCTGTGTCCTGTCCCTCCATCTCTGGTCCAAAGTCCCTCTCCAGCTCTCCTGGAGCCCCTTTAGGCCCTGGAAGGGGCTCTGAGCTCTCCCTGGAGCCTTCTCTTCTCCAGGTGAACACCCCCAGCTCTCCCAGCCTGGTTCCAGGACAGAGGGGTTTGTGCTGTTTTAATGAGTTGCAATTATTATTTTCGCCCTTTCAAATAAGCATTCAAAAAGAAAAAAAAAAAAAAGAGAGAGAGAGACTAAAATAATGGGAAAACATTGCTGGGATGGGATTATTCCAGTAGGAATTACAGCTGACTGCCCTGGAAAGGCTGACTGGAACAGAGGCTGGATGGGGTCAGATTCTCCTTCCCAAACCCCAGGGTCTGCTTTATCCAGGTGTGAGCAGAGCAGCCCCAGGGGGATGAGGAAGGTACCAGACATCCCTCGCACATCCTCCAAGGTGAATTCCCAGCTGGACATCGGCCCCTGTCCCCTCTTTGGAACAACTCTGGGGGTTGTTCCAGTGCAGATTCGGCCTGTGGTGTGCTCAGGGTGTCACAAACAGTGTCAGGGACGATCCCCAGAGCACCTGTGTGACAAACATTAAACATTCCCTGGCTGTTCATGCTCGGATGTGACACAGCAGGGAAGCTGGAGCTGCCTGGAGAGAGGGAGAACCAGACTGCCAGGAGAGACAGGGAGTGCAACTGCTGCCTTTTTGTCCAAAACAGGAATTTCTGGTTAAAAACAAAATATGGCTGAGATAAATAAAGATGAGTTAAAATGTAGGCAGCTGCCTTGGAGATCTTTCCTGCAGGCAGATCCTGAGCCTGCTGACAGCTCCCTGGCACAGAGAGGCTCCAAAAGCCACGACACATCCAGTGGCTGGGATGGAGAGATCCTGGGATGTGCCCAGGAGCTCCTGACCACTCAGTACCTCGGGAAGCAAGGGTTGAGGTGTCCTGTGACAGCAGGAGCCCAGCTGTGTGGCCTAGGAGCAATGCTGAATCATGGAATCACAGAATCCCAGAACCACTGAGGTCCAAAAAGTTCTCCAAGAGCATCGAGTCCAACCTGTGCCCAATCCCCACCCCATCAACAGCGCAGAGCACTGAGTGCCACCTCCAGGCCTTCCCTGGACACCTCCAGGGATGAGGAGTCCAAACCTCCCTGGGCAGCCCCTTCCAGTACCTGACCCTTTCCAGGAAGGAATTCTTCTTGATCCCACAGATGGAGGGGTCTCTCATGTCACTGCCCAGCTGCCACTCCCACTTTGTCTCATCACTGCTCTTGGAAGGACATTTATCACATTCCAGCAACTCAACAGCCCAGACTAAACCAGGGCTGGACCTGCTCAATCTCCCCTCCCAGGCTTCCCTCTGGATGCTGCTCCTGCCCTACCACAGCCTCCACTTGCCTGGAGCAGGATCATTCCCCCTTGGATGTCAGTTCCTGCCAGCTCTGTCCCTCGCTGACCAAGCTCTGCCACACAGACATCCTGGGATTAAAAGAACTGCCAATTCTGAGTGCCCAGTTGGAGGCAGGGGATGTTTTTGATACCACCTGGCCTTTTCTCTAACAGCCTGGCTGTTCCAAGCCCAGCTCCTGATATCTTTCCCTACAGCTAGGGATGTTCAGCCCTTCCCAAGTTGGCTCCCAGGATCTTGGATTTGGATATTTAAGGCACAAGGTTCACATGAGATGTTCTGTTCACCAATAAAAATCACAGCTAGGGACACTGGCAGACATCATGGCCTGAGCTGGGGACTGCTCCCCAGAGGGGTGCTGGCATGCCTGAATCCCAAATCCATCTCCCATCCTTCCTTTTCCTGCTTCACAGCCCCCCTCCTGATCAGAATTTTAATGGCAAAGATACAGAAAACTTTGATGAGCTGTCCTTGCTCAAGGCTCAGCATGTGGACAAGCCTGGCCATGTTTTCCAGGCAGGAGGACACAAAGGGCATGTCCAGGCACAAAAAAATCCTCCCAGTTTGGAGGCCCCTGCTGTAAAGAGACATGGGGAAAAGCGAGAGCATCATAAAGAAATAGTTGCCAGAATTCAGCACATTTTTTCATGAGCTTTATTCCTGGGAGCAGATTTCAGCATTTTGGCTGAAACTTTGCGGAGTGATTTCGCTCCAGGCAGACACTGGCCCGGAAAATTTCATCTCCAACCATTCCAGTTTGGCAAAGCCGAGAGCAACTGCAAACACAGACCTGTAATGTGTGGAGTGGGAGCAGCCCAAGAGCCAGCACTGCACCCTGCACCCCATTCACTCCTCTCTTTCTGTAATTATTTGCTTAATCACAGCACACTTTTAATCCTGTGCCCTAATTAATGTGCTATTAAGAGCTGGGCAGGCCATAAACCTCCCCGTGGCATGAGCAGGATCATTTGCATCAGAGCTTTTTTGTCAGCCCAGGATCTTGAAGCACTTTGTGAAGTAGAGATCATTAACCCCCGGTTCCAGCTGGCGAGGCCCAGACTGAGGGGATGTGACACCGATTATCTCTCTCAGCACTGATGTCCTTGTCTGGCAGATCACTGCAATATCCACTGGAATGCACGATCTGGGAGTGCCGCTGCCCTGGGGGATCCCTGGGGTGCTGAGCTCAAGCACCACCTCTTCATGGATGTTCTCCCTGTGTTGCAGCTCGTGGTTGTCACCACCACTGGCGAGTGATGCTGGCATTGTCCTTCCCACGGAGAAGGACGGCACAGGGATGGCAGGGAAAGAGCAGAGGTGCCATGTCTGGATCTGAGAACAGGGATAGCAGGACAGCAGGACAGCAGGACAGCAGGATGATGGCTCAACATCCCTCCCAAGCCTGGGCTGCAGGAAGTGCTGTCCCTGCTCCGGGATGGGCTCTGGGTGCTCGCCAGCAGCTCCCGGTGGATGCGCTCACTCCAGGGCTGTTTACACAGGTGCTGCTTTGAAAAGCAAATGTTGCTGTTTATAAAATACTTTGCATCCATTTCCTGAGGAGCAGCAGAGCTGAGCAAGGTGGCTGAGCCCTGGCAGTGCCAATGCTCTGCTGCCAGCAGCTCCCGGTGTCCCAATGCACGTCCTTGGCACATCATCCCTGCAAACTCTGCCATCCCTGATGGGCCAGAGATGGATCCAGGTGAAAACAGAGATCAGCAAAACTCTCCCAGGCCCTGCCTTTAAAAACCCTGCTGCAGAGAAAGAGAGTTTCCCTTTTTAGGTCTCTCTGGGTAGACACAGCCAGAACTGCCTGGAAATAGCAAGAGGAATCTTCCCTTCCGCTGGGTGTGCCTTCCATGACTCCTGGTGAGCCTAGCTTTGGGGTACACATGGATTTCAGGCTATTCCCCATAATATTTAATAGAATCATAGAATTCCAGAATGGTTGGACTGGAAGGGAAATTAAAGCTCATCTGGTTCAAATCCCCAGGGCAGTGACACCTTCCACTATCCCAAGCTGCTCCAAGCCCCATCCAACCTGGTCTTGGACACTTC
This sequence comes from Notiomystis cincta, assembly GCA_013398075.1. Lineage (NCBI taxonomy): Eukaryota > Metazoa > Chordata > Aves > Passeriformes > Notiomystidae > Notiomystis > Notiomystis cincta. The sequence goes on from VZRX01014057.1 coordinate 274,834, forward strand.
CAAGGATGGGCTGGCACAGCTTCTCTGGACCACCTGTTCCAAATTTCTGCAGAGGGGAGGAGAGGGAGTTGCCCCAGGCTCAGCCTCGCCGCAGCCCCGGGCCTGGCTCTCCTTGCTGAGCTGGCTCAGAGTCGTTTGTCTCCCCCAATGTGTCTGGGTTTGATCAGCCCTTCCGTCCTGGAGCTCAGAGACTTCCCCTGATGACAGTCTCGTCAAAACCATTCCTTTTCCACACAACTCCTCGGCTTTGACAGCTCCACATTTTCTGACAAAACCCAAACCAAAACAAGGCGCTCTTGGAAATTTCTCAAGCAGCTGCAGGGGAATGCTGATGAGATTGGACATATTTGGGTGAGAAAAGGAATGGGGAACAACCCTCAGCTTTCCTACTTTGGTTCCTGAGGATTTGATTTCAAAGCATGGACAGAGCCATCTCACCCCGGTGACACAGAGCCAGCATCCGTCACCTTCACACCATGTGGGGACCATCTTGGGCACAGAGAATGACAGGGGTGACAATTTAGGGAGGAAAACCAGAGGTTCTGGACACCAGAGTGTGTGGAGGAGGTTCACTGTGGGAAGAGTGACAGGGCTCCAGCATGTTCCCATCTGCTCTCCAGTGCCATCACCTTCCACCTGTCACTCTCCCAGTAATTGGCCAAGAAATGTCAGTTATTTGAACCCCTCTTGCTTTGTAATACTTTTCCTGTGTAACAGCAACCTGCTTGCCCAAAATCTGAGGGTCATTCAAGGCCAACTGTGTTGACTCTGTTTTTCCAACAGTCAGGAGCCTCTTCTGGTCTTTTCTCAGCAGCTTCTTCACACCTCCTGCATCCTTGGTCTGGAAAATGAGGTTTCATTGAAAAAACCCCAGCCCTGCTCATGGATGAGAGACACAGGTGTTTCTCTGTTTCACAAGTTGCTATGAAAAGAGAAAGAAACGAAAAACCTTATTTTCAGAATGTAATTTTTGGTTAAACCCCACTAAGGGTCGTGTTTATAAAACAAACAATCCTTGGGCTTATTTGTCTTAAATGAGCCTCAAAATATCTATCATCTGCCTGTTTACCGAGTCAGCCACTGGGCTGAGGAAAGGCAGCACTGGGAGGATGGTCAGGGACCACCAGCAACGGGAATTGAGTCCAAAGTCTTCCCCACAGCAGGTCTCTGCTCAGAGAAACTCCTCTGGGTGCTTCTGTGAATGCTCAGGGCCAGTGCAATAAACTGAATCATGGAAAGGTTTGGGATGGTTTGGGTTGGAAGGGACCTCAGGGCCCACCTCATTCCACCTCCTCCCATGGGCAGGAACACCTTCCACTATCCCAGGTTGCTCCAATCCTTGTCCAGCTTTGCCTGGAACACTTCCAGGGATGGGGCAGCCACAGCTCCATGATCTGGGATTTGTTCAGGGGATTCAGCTCGGCAGCAGCCCAGATCTGGCTTCTCCAATTCTCCATGTCCCCTTCCAGCCGGGAGCTGCCCCAGGAGCTCTTCCCAGCCCCAGCTCTCTGCTTCTACAGCTGGGAGGGCTGGCACTCAGCCGGCAGAATCCCTGCCTGGAGTTCGGTGGCCTCGCTGGGAGTCCTGCTGCAGGCACGGCACATGGCAGAGCCCTCATGCGGGGCAGCTGTCTGTGGACGCCAAGGAATTCACCAAAACGAGTGGATCCGCACCTCCTGAGCGGGTCGAGCGTGCAGCAATTATCTCCTGAACCACCCGTCCCGCCCTCCGCTGGGAATGCCCGAGGCGCCGCCTCGCAGCGAGGGCTAATGAGTGGATTATTGCAGCGTTTTAAAACTCAGCTATTTTGTAAATTGGGATTATCCACTGAAACCAAGAAGACTTTCAAGAAGGAGCAGCCCTTCACCCCCTCCTCGCTCTCTGCAGTCCTTGTAACAGCAGCACAGCCACGGGGAAGGGCTCATTTTTCAAATTCTCCATCTCAAACACTTCCTTCTCAATCAACATCAAGCCTCTCCCTCCTGCTCTACTTCTCCAGTGCCAAGGAGCTGCACTTCTCCCTGTCCCCATCTCCCACGGAAAACATGGCAAATCCAGGCAGTTCTGAATTGAGATCTGTGAGTTTTAAGATTCCTTCCACCCCAAAGCATGCTGTGATTCCATAATTCTGGGGTGGAGGGACTCCAAGACAACCCCTCAGCCCCTGCCCTGGGTGTCAGAGCAGTGTGGGACACCCAGGGAGCCCTCAGCAGGGCTGTCAGGTTTCCAGGCACCAGGCAGAAGCAATCCAGTTGTGAGATGTGGCTGGGAGTCCACTGGCAGCATCTTCCCAAACCCAAAACATTTTAATGAAATATTTCAGTTTCGATGAACTGGCATTTTCTTTCCAAGCAAGTTTCCCCCCAGCTTTAGCTGGAGGAGCCCAGTGTTGGGAGCAAGTCCAGAACCCACCATCATCTCTTCCCCACGCTGCTCCAAACACCAGCAGGACTTGGCTGAGCCAGGTGTATCCATGGCTGTCACCTGCACCCCCAGCCAGGCTGGGATGTGTGACCAACAGATTTGAACCTGTGCTGGAGTCAAGCTTTGGACAAAAGCCTCTGCTGCTCCCAGAATTACTCCAAATAATTTGCTTTCCCAAGCCCTTTAAGCTGGCATAGCCTAATAACACTTCCAGGGGAGAATTTCACACGCACCAAAGGTACTGGTGGGCCAGTTGTCCTTTACTTCTTCCAGGAATTCCTTTTCTGAAGGATTTTTCCTTTTTTTTTCTGAGCAGCACAGAGAGCTGTGCTCATCCAGTGGGGCTGTGGCACAGGATGACCATCAGCCTGAAGAACCTGGTCCCAAACCCAGCACCAACCTGACCAGTGGGGTGAAACTCATCCCCTCCCTAGAGCCCTGGCAGATCAGCACAACAAAGGCAGAAAACCAAGGAAAGCTGTTTCCATTTTCCAGAGCATTGTTCCGTGGGTATGAAGTGGAGCTGTTTCCCTGGGGTTTATCCCAGCTGAAACCCAGGATCAGCAGATTTTACCATAATGGGATGTGCCTGCAGAGCCCCCGGGACAGAGCGGCCCCAGCCCAGGAAATCCAGGGTTTCCTAAAGGGAATGGATTGTCCTGTGAAGGATGGTCTCTAATTTGTTTTGGGCATCAAGGCAGGAAGTCCCAGGGAACATTGAGATTTGAGAGCTCCTCAGCTGGCAAAGGTTTGTTTATTTTAAGCAAAGATTTAACCAAAATTATTCATCATTTCTCCGGCTGGATGTGATGCCAGCCCTGATCCCGGCCGGCACAATCTCTCCTGATTTTCCAAAGCCTTGTGCCTCCACGGATGACACTGTCTACAGGTCCTTGAAAATGTCACAGTTCTGGCATCTCTCCTTTGCTTCTCTTCCTTCCAGCTGCTTCCCAGCGAGGAGGAGGGAAAACCCCTCAGGTTGCCCCTGAACACCCCTCCTTGATGTCTCCGTCCTCCCATTAGCTCGGTCCCCCCCGCGATGCCACTGGGAGCAGGGTCGCCTCTGGCTCCCTTTCATCCCCTCTGTGACATTCAGGCTCTGCCATGAGGGGCAGGGAGGATTTCCATTTGGAAGGATTTCCATTCTGAAGGATGCTGCCGAGCCCCTGGGGGCCTGCCATTAAAAAGAAGACAAGGAGCAAGACGAGAGGAGAAAAAGGCTAGCCCAGCCTTCCCAGCCCTTTCTTTTCCCTTTTTCCCCCAGTCAGAAGTCCCTAATTGGTCTGAACTCTGCGGGTGTTGTGGGGGCCCTCCTGGACCACCGACCCTGCACAAGACCCCGGAGCATCAGCTGTGGAAGGAGAGGCTGGAGCTGCTCATCCTCCCTCCCTGCTCCCACCAGAAACGCTGATTCCTGCAAAGCTGTGGCAGGAAAATATGGAATAAATAATTGCAAAGATCTGAAAAATGTTTTTTTTTTTTTTTTTTTGTGGTGGGAAATACATTTGGGGGAAGGGTGAAAAATAAATAAGAGGGAAAGGTTTTGAACTGATGAAGAAAACAGGGTCTCATCAGAGGATCCCAGAGAGATCCCACTTGCCATTAATGGGTAAAGCAAATTGGAGGTTAATTGCTGGATTTGGAGAGGGGGTTTACACCGTAGGAAACAGGATCTGGGTAATGATTGCTGTGTTTTGGGCACAAGTGAGCACTGGAGGGAAGCTGCTTTAGCCATCAGGTGTCCGGGGTGGGAGTGATGGGGATTTTGGGATGTGGCATCGCCCCGGCAGCAGCAGGGACAGGGCAGCTCCTCCCCCCTCCTCTGGAGAGGGACCACGTCCCATGGTGGCAGCTGTGACCCCACTCTGTGCTAGGCTGGAGAACCTGGTGGTCCTGCAGCTTCACCCAGCACCTCCAGCTCCTCATTCCAGTTCTCCCAGCACCGCTTCCTGCCCTTTCTGGGGCGATGGGATGCTCATGGACTCTTGTGACCCAAAGTTGAGCAAAACTCTCCACCACTGGAGGTACTCTGGCCTGGTGGGGGTGCCAGTGGTGGAATCTGCTCCTCTAGCATTGCCTTGTGGGAGGCATTTCCACGGGAATGGTGATGGAGAAGGGAAGGGACAGTGGGACACAGAGACACAGAGCTGTGGGGGTGCAACAGCTCTTTCCTGCTCTTCCTGCTTGAAGGCAGAGAGAGAAATAATGGACAGAGAGAAGGAAGTAAAGGCAGATGAAATGCATGAAAGGGAAGAAGACAGGACAGGTGTTTTCCACTTGTCTGTTGGCTGAGCAGAGTTATTTTTGGGATGCTCTGGGGCATCTCATACAGAAACAGCTCATGACATGCAGCCCCTGGTACCCAGTGGCCCTTGGGGGCTGTTGTTTGAGTGCAGATGGTCCTGGTGGGGTCAGATTGTCATGATGGGGAAAGAATTCCAGAGGCTGCACTCACTCACTGCCCAAACCAGGACACCCCGTGTGCTCCAGCTGGGAAAGTGATGAGCAAATTCCAAGGCTCCTGAAAGCCAGCCCCAGCTGAGCACTGCTCAGGAGATGTTCTGAGGGCTCCCCCCACCAGCCCACCCAGCTTTCATTACCAACAAGCAATTCCCACCCCCAATCCAGCCCCCAGGAGCACTGGGATGAGACACACAAGGTGCTGGAGCTGAACACCCCCACAGGCAGCCAGGAAAAGGAGCAGTGTCACCCTCAGAGGCTGGCACCGTGCTGTGTTTCATAGTAACGAGGAAATATTTTATGCATCACAAATAATATTTTGGCAAGATCCTTCCCAGGCACTTGTAAGTGCTTATCACGGCGCGGGAGCCTGGATGCTCCAGGCCCTTGGACTCAGATGCTCTTTGTTCTTGTACAACCTGATGTAGGTGCTGCTGCAGAGAGAAAAATAAACACTAAAATGGGAATAAACACCCCGTTGTCTGCTGCCCCCACCAACTGTGTCTGTTCCTAAAATAATTGCGTCTGTGGTAAACGCCGACTAATTAATGTGCACATATTTAGAAGAGGATTAACATCAATAATAATCAATGCAGATCTATTATGGCTAATTACGGATGTGGATCTATTGCATAGCTCCTAATCTTCTATAAATATGGTTTTTATAATCACTTTGTTAGCAGGTATCTAAAGCAATGCAAAGAATTTGCAATACAAGTTAGAGCCTGGCTCTGTTCCAGCTCAGGTAATTACACCCTGGCTCGCTCGATCCCTCTGCAGCCTCCCCTGGGAATACAGATTTTTTAACTTCTTACCCAGAAATGTCTCGTGTCACTGAGGGCTGTGTGTCACCCCAAAGGACACAGAGCACAGGGGGCAGGTGGGATCTCTCTGGGTGAACCTCAGAACATGCTGGGTATGTTTAGTCCATCACAGCTCGGGACTAGGTTGTTATTAGTCCCTACAGAACATCAGAAACAGCCCTTTAGTCCAGGGAAAGAGGCTGTTAAATAACAAGGAGGATCTGAGACCTTTGTTGGATGAAACCCTTCGCTCTGGGTGTGCCTGGGCTCTTCACCACTCCACAGCCACTGCTCTGCTCGGGGACCGATGCTCAAATCCTGCTGCTGCTGCAGCTCACGTGGGGCTGATCCATCCCTCATCCCAGCAGGGTTTGGTGCACACGGATCCCAAGGAGCCCCCAGGTCTGGGGGACGCTCGGCTGCTCGGCCGTGGAGCTGTGGGAAGGGGCAGTGGGAGCTCTGCAGGGCCCGGTGGGGTGTGGGGTCTGGGCTGGGAGGAGGAAAACCACGATTCAGCAGCAGGAAGCCTGGGGGCTGGGTGGGCAGTACCCTCCAACCTATGCCCAGGCTGCTGAGCTTCTCCTGGAGTTTGGAAGCACCAGCCTCTGTTGGTTTCTTTTTTTTCCCTTTTTGTTTTCTGAGTAATGACCTTGGGAAAAGTGAGCTGGGGTGGGAGCTGTCACACTGTGAATGGGAAAGAGGTGGCAGCTGCACAAACCTCGGGCTGTCCGGGAGGCTCAGGAAGCAAAAAACAACATCCATGTTTCACCACAGCCCCAATTACAACGGGGTTAAGTTTGGCACTTCAGCAGTCAAAACATCTCTCCAAAGTCTCCCCAGGCTGGATCCCCCCTCCAAGAGCCATGGGAAGGAGGACTCGTAACCCAATCTGCTGCTCCAGATTATGCAGTGTCCGACCGTGTAATTGAGATTAATCACTTCTTTCCCCTTGCCCAGAAATACCTTTCATGTCTGGAACACTCTTCCCCATCCTGAGCCACTTGAACTTTGAGACTTGTGGGCGATGGAGATGGAGGGGGAGAGGGCAGGGTGGGATGCATCAGCCAGGCAGCGCTTCCTGAGTGTCCCGTGCTGGTCTGCAGGGTGAGACACCCCTCAGGACCCTCGAGGGAGCAGCTTCTCTGCCTCCATCCCACCATGTTGTGCCTCATCCCCCAGAGGTCTGTGGTGTGGCACTGATCAATGATCATTGGCAAATCCAGCTCATGGGACCTTCTCAGGTGCTGTGGTAGCACCAAAACAGGTGGTGAGGGTGACCTGAAGTCTGGCAGTGTTTTATTTAAACCTAAACCTGGGCTCAGCAGTGCTGAATGAACAGCTGCACTCGATGATCTCAAAAGTCTTTTCCAACCTACACTATTCCATGGTTCTCTGAACCATCCCTGCCTGCTCCCACACAGGAGACAGCACAATTCCAGCAGGCAGCTCTGGGGAGGTGAGGAACCCTCTCAGCTGCTGGGGGGATCATTCTCCTTCCTTCAGCAGTGGGAGTGAAGCAGATGTGGGGCTCCTTGTAATTCCCCAGGATTTGGTAACGTCGACGTGCAACAGCCTGAAGAGCTGCGGTGGTTTCCCAGCCTGGAAGCAGTGGGAATCTCCCTTCAGTCATCATAAAGAAAGCATGTGTGACCTTGGTTGTTCCTTCCTTCATGGGGCAGAAAGGAAAGATGCCCACCCCAGGCAGTCTGAGTTGGGGTCAGGAACGTCCCAACCACATGGAAGTGTCACCACAGGGACACAGGGCATGTCAGGGACACGGGGCTGGGAAAAGCAGCCTTGTCAGAGTGGGATGGGGAGGGCAGCCCCGGTTCCTGCTCCAGGAGGTTCTGGGGGTCCTGGGCTGGGCTGTGTGATGGTGAGGGACACCCAGGTTCCTGCTCCAGAAGGCTTTGGAATTGCTGGGAGGCTCAGCAGGCCGTGCTGCTGGCACAGCCATGCGTGCAAGCTTTGCTTTTCCATTTTAACCTAAAGACCCGAAAAGATTGGGTTCCAGCTGACAAGTCATAAAAGCTGTCGTGTCCTGTATCACAGCAAACATCTGCCAGCGGCGTGGCTCCCAGCGGGGTCGGCGCTCCGACACGGGTTCAAGGGCTTTTGGGGGCTGGCTGGAAGAGAGCCGAGGGAGGAAGAGGAGCAGCAGTGCCCCCGAGCTCCTCTTGGCCAACCGCAGAGGAATTGCAGCTTGGGCTGGAGCTGGGGCAGACCCAGCGGGACTCTCCAAAGGTCAGCAGCATTCCAGCTGCCGGAGCTGTGGGATACCCGCTCTGGGTAACTGGAGAAGGAGCTGGATAAGCTGCTGGAAGACACAGTTTGAGGCAGCTCGTCCCTGCCCTAGGGGGGCTGCTGTGTTTACGGGTTCTGCTCTCAAGACGGGATAGGTTTGCACTTTACTGGAGCTCACCTGGAGCCTCAGAGCCCCTTCTTGGCACCAGCAGCGCTTGGGATCGGATCCTTAGGGCTGAGTGTGTGAGGGTTTATGGGAGAGGAGCCCCATGGACTGCAGGGGATGGGAGGGAGGGATGGATGGGGGGAAGGAGGTGCTCAGACTTGAGCCCTTCCACTTCCTAAAGCAACCCCGGTGAAGGGAACTGACTCCCATCCCTCTGCCAGACCTTGCTGCCCTCCCTGGCTGCTCTGTGTGGCCATGTCAGGGGTGCAGGATGGTCATGGGGCTGGAGCACAGGAGAAGTGGCTGGGAGAGGAGAGCTGGTGATCAGGTTGCATCTCAGAGGTGGCATGGTGGCTGTGTCCTGCTGTGCTGGCAGTGTTCCTGTCCTGCTGTGCTGGCACAGTGTCCCAGAGAGCACAGCCGTGGGACTGTAGAGGCCATTGCACAGGCCCCCAGTGCAATCCAGCCATCCCAGCTCCCCAGGCACTGCAGGCAGCAGCTGCCATGGAGCAAAAGCTCCAGTGCCAGCGAGGGAAAGCCAGAGCAGAGCCGTGTGTGGCAACTGAGAAGGAAATGAGTGTAGGCCCTGCAGGACTCACTAATGGCCTCCACCGCGTGCCTCTGCCTCGTACGAGGCCTTCGCTGTGCAAGTTTGGACTCATCCCATTTCCCACAGACCCTCATTATCCTACTCGTGTTCACCGCAGTTCTCCATAAATATTTTATGAGCATCCTCTTTGCAAGGCTTTCGTTTGGATTTGCCCTGTGAAAGCGTCTGCCTGGCAAGGAGAAGAGAGGGGAAATGAATAACAAGAACGATCACGGAGAAGGCTGGGGGGGATGGAGGGGATGGCAGGGAGAAGGAGCCTCTCACTCTCTCCTCCTGAGATAACTGGGTTGTCTCATCTCTGCTCTTGTGTGATAACAGCGGAGCAGCCGCGTCCCTGAGCCGGGATCCTTCGGAGCGCTGCTCTCGGGAGCGGTGCCCAGCTGCCTCTGCCACCACCCAGGGGGACAGAGCCCAGCTGTGCCACGTCCTCCCGGGGCTGGGGAGAGCGAGAGCGAGGAGAGGAGCCAGCCCCAGCATCAGGAGACACGGCCACCTGCTGTGCCCTGCCTGGCTGAGGCCCTGACGTGCGGGAAGGTTTTGGCACATCCGATCCTGCCCACGGCAGGCAGAGCAGGAGCCCTGGTCCAGCAGGGCACAGGTGTGTGGTGCCCAGGTGTGCTCCAAGGGGACACCTCCAGCACAGCTTCCACACACAGCATTCCCTGCACACAGCATTCCACACACAGCATTCCACACACAGCATTCCCTGCACACAGAATTCCCACACACAGCATTCCACATGCAGCATTCCCTATACACAGCATCCCCCATTCCCCACACACAGCTTTCCTGAATCAGTGTGCAGGTGGGGACATCCATCACCAGTTCCATCCTGTCCCCCTGCCTCAGGCACATTGGCCATGGCCCCCTTTGGGACCTGCCCTCCCTCCCCTCCTACCCTGGGTGCTGCAGCCCTGGCTGTGGGGTTTCTCTCCTCTGCTTTCCAAGGCAGAGTCCGAGCCCTCTCCAGCTCACTTCCACCCAGGAGAGCCCCTGCCTATCCTTCTGCTTCACAAGTGAGCTGAGGCTGGCTGAGAAGCAAGAATTCCATTTAGGGAAAAAAAAACAACAAACGCTGAGGTTTGGAAATTGGTTTTCATCATCATTTCGAAGAGGGAGCAAAGTGCTGATGACACCAAGGCAGGAAGGGAGCTGCTGGTACCGCTCTCCCTCTTTGTGACCGTGGCCCTGCAATCCTGCATTTCTATGGATGAAGGACCTGGGGCAGAGCTCAAACCATTCCTGGGCTCTCTCCAGAGAGCTCCATTTATGGACCCCATAAATCTTCTCAGCTGTCCAATGGGATAACCCTCCCATCCCGCTGGAGGAGCTGCATTGCAAATTCCTATCAGCCAAAGCTTTTCCCAGAAAGGGGCTGAGCTGGGCTGAGCTGGGCGAACAAGGGGCAATGTTCACATGCAATAGCCTGAAGGGGAGCTGCTGCTGCCCCAGGGGTGACAGGGGGCTGGTGCTGCCCCAGGAGACACAGCCCCAAGCCTGGGGCAGTTTGAGGGTCTCCTGGACCCCTCTGGAGTTGGAAAATGTCTCTAGTAAGGGAGATAAAGCAATAGGGATGTTCCAGAAACACCCATACCCACAATACAGCAAATGCCACTTCCCTCCCCAGCCCTGTAGCCCACATAGCCTCGGAGGCTTGTCAGGAGAGATTTCCTTCCCAGATTTTCCCTCAGAAGATGCTTTATACAAGTGTGTATGTATGAATGAGGAGCTGGGCTTCCACCCTTCCCTTTGCACAACAGCGGCTCTTGCCGCTGGGGTTTTCCTGCTGAGGTACATTCCTAAATAAATAAATAAAGCAGTTAAATAATTTCCTGTCTAATTGGTAAGAGGATGAAATAAGTGACCTAATCAGCCTTTTCTGTCTCTCATTTCTGCCTAACTCTGACCTTACTTGCCCCAGCTTGGCAGTACAGGGAGCCCAGGCTGTGTGGTGGGGTTGCCCCCATTTTCCCTGGAGCAGACGTGGGAAGCATCAGGCTCGTGGGCTCTGAGCTTTCCTCAGCTCATTTCAATCCCATCAACCCTTACCTGGATCTGCAGAGGCCATAAAGCCTCTCTGTGCATCCCAGTTCTCCGTGTGCAGCTGCTGGGAAGCAGGCCAGCCCGAATGTTTGTTGAGATGCTCCCATAAAGCCAAAAAAGCCTGGAATTACCCCAAACCAGGCTGGTCTCCTGTGCCCCAACGCAGCCAGCACTGGCTCCAGGGTGTGTTGTCAATGTCCAGCCCTGGATGGTGCAAGGAAACTGCTCCAGGATTTGTTACTGAGGGGGAGGAGAAGCCAGGAACGCTCCTCTCAGGACTGGGCTCGGTCCCAGCATGCAGGAGCAGAACCAGGATTAGGTCCTCTGTCCCTGACAAGAGGAATTTGGTGTTTCCCAAGTGGCTCTGTCTCAGTGAGCCACCCCTGCTCCCTGTGCCACCCCCAAGGAGCTGCAGGGCTGCACACTTTGGAAGTACAGCTGGTCTCCCAGGGCCACAGCAGGATGGTCCCATCTCTTCCCAGGGAGGAATTTCTCACTCCTCTCCCTCTCTCTGTTGGATTATTTGGATTATTTCCCTGAAATTTATCATCTGTTTTCCTTTCCTCAATCCCACCTTCCTAACTCCACATTCCTCTACCTTTCTAAATCATTCCACTCCCTTCTGCCTGCTGACACCTTTAAACCAGCTGAAGGTCAATGGCTTGACACCTCTCTCCTGCTTTTCTGCCTCTTCCACCCCAACATGAGCATGTTCCAGCCCACAGACTGTCACCACGGCTGGTCCCTCACTATAAAGCTGATTTTCCCTCCTGGTTCCATGGCACAGGTCCCAGGTGGCAGCCATGAGCCAAAAAAGCCTTGGGGTGAATTGCTCAGCCACCTGGAGTGGAGGTTTCCCAGTTTTCCAGCAGCTGTGCTGAGGTGTTGGCCATGCACAGGTGAGAACATCTGCCACCCCACCCAGATGGTCATCTTCTTCTTCCTCCTCCTCCTCCCCCTCCTCTCCAGCCCTCCCCATGCAATTCCTTGGGCTCTGCTCTTCCCCTGCCTGTCCTCTCTCCCTCGAGCCCGTGTCTCGTCCATCCCTCGATGTTTGGGATGTGTTCCCAATTCCTGGCCGAGCAGGGGCAGCTCTGGCTGCTGGGGAAGTCAGACAGGGAGGGCTCCGTGCTCCACCTCCGCCGCACCTTCCACCCCCCCTGAAATTTGTCACTCTAATCCCCTTTGGACACCGCTAACTCCGGCATCCTCCCCCTCCGCCTTCCCTCGCCGGTGCCTCGCGGTGACTCCCGCAGACGCCACCTTATCTACAGCCCATTTGTTATTCCCATTCCTATTCATCCCGCGTTCCCGGGCTGCTTGTGCCGCGGGAGACAGGAAAACAAAGTCAGCTCTGGCCCCGGGGGACCCCGCGCTCGGAAAGGAGAGCGGCACACGGCAGAGGGATGCGGGGATTCGGGAGCAGCGCTGCCGTGGGGCGCTTCAGCCGCGTCTCCGTGGCCAGCTCATGTCCCATGGCTGTCACGGAGGGAACGGGACTGAGAGCAAGTGGATGCACAGGAGAACGTCTGCGAAGCCCTGGGCCCTGCCCCGGGTGTTGCGACACAGCCAGGCAGCCCCGGGAGCGGTGACACGTTCCCGCGGTGGCACTGCCGAGCTGGAGGAGCTCCCTGCGGCTGCCGCTCGGGAGCCGACATCTCCTCCCAAGATGGATTTCAGAGCAGGGACCATTCATCACCCATTATTCCTGTATTTATTTGGGGTTGGTCTTGAAGTGTTGTTGCTTTTGACCACTCGCTCTGCACTGGGGAGGGATGCGGGGCGGGGCGGGGTGAAAGCACGGGGCCGGAGGGGATGGCCCATCCATCACCTCCCCGGATCCATCCCCAGGTCCATCTGTCACCTCCNTTCCTGCCCGGACCGGAGGCTGCCTCCCACGAGTACTTCCAACCCTCATCTTCCCTCCAAAGGCCGATGCCTTAGGGCTGCTTTAGTCTTATCCTTAATAGGAGAAATTTAAGGCCAAGGATGGCTGCAAACTGGAAAACAAATTCCCCAAAAGTAGGGCAGGCCACAGAGCTGAGCCGAGCCCGTTGCATTGTCTTTTCTCGGGGAAGTTCACATTTTTTCAGTGAAAAACAAAATTAAAGCAAACAAGTTGTGTTTGTTGGGATTTTGTTCTGGCTGATGTGCGCCCCAGAGTGCCTGTGCCTCTGTGCATGCGTGGAATCGCTTGCTCCGGCTCTTTTCCCAAGAGAAGCCAAAGTAGGGAAATAAAAACCTAAAGTGTTTTTTTTTATCATTGCTGCTCAGAAACTAAACAATTTCAGCTATGCAGGATCCTCACGGAGGAAGGTAATTGAGATCACAGAGGCTTTTCCCTCACACAAGTATTTTCATGAAGAGGTTTTGATCCACCAGTTTTAAGTGCTTTATTTTTAAATATGTTTTTTCTACTTGGCAAAAGAGTTTTCCCCAATCCAGCATTTTGCCCCGAGCCCTCCTGTTCAGCCTGACCCCATGGCCAGGGATGTGCTCAGCCTGGGCCACAGCCCTGCATCAGGGACAATGTCACTAATTAGGGTGGCATCATATGTCTGGTGACTCAACTGTGGAGAAGCAAGAAAGAGAGCTTGGCCTAAAAATGTGTACATAAAGGACATCAGGTCTGTGGGACCCAGGCAGGGAAAGGTCTGAGCAGCCCCTAATGAACAAATGGCCCAAAGCACACCTGGAGCTCAGGTCCCAGAGACACCAGTAACCAGTCCCAGTGACCAGCCCAGACCCTCAGGATCACCATGGCACTGGTGGCACCACTAAAGGCCTGGGAGCTTCCACAGACACTGATGGGACAGCCAAAATCCATCTTGTGGGACCTCGTGGGTGCTCACCCCTTCTCCACTCCCTCCATCCTCCCTCCTCCAGTCAGGATGAGGATGGATGTGGATTCATTCATCCAGGGCTTGCTCCGCCTCACCTCTCCCAGGACATCCTGCTGGGCAGAACCAGAGCTGGGCTCCTCATGGCAGCAGTGCCCCAGTCCCCCCACACCCCATTCCCAACACTTTTTGTGAGCCTCCTGCTTTTCCCCCGGCCCAGAGCCGCAGCCCCAGGATGCAGGGAGAGATAAGGCCCTGCTCACATTACCTGACACTGCCTTCCTGCCACCTGATAGCATTAATTATGACTTATTCTAATATGAAAGGACCCCTTCAGAAGGTTTCCCCCTGCTCTGCCTCCATCCCCGTGCCCACCACGGGGACCCCCCACCCCTCCTGCCTCCCCTTCCCGAGCCCACGGGACTTCCCAGTTTTCAGCAACACGAGATACAGGAGGCTCTTTGAAAACGCTGCACGCTGGCAGCTTTCCCACCTCAGTTTCAAATCTCACTGGATAATATTCTCCATATTCCTTTATGGAAACCAGAATTTCTGGCTTTGCCGTGTCTCGGCGCAGCCGCGCTCGCGCCCGAGCGGCGGCTGCGGGGAGCTGGGGGACAGCAGCGGTGGCAGCGGTGACAGCGGTGACAGCAGGCACGGCCCTTGCCACCAGCCATCCCTTGCCACCAGCCATCAAAAAAGGCCACGGGAGCAGAGCTGGGGGAAAGCTCTCTGCCAAACACGCTGTTCACCCGCAAGAGCAGCCGCAGGTCAACCGCGACACTGACGCGACGGGAATGGTCTGGTACTCGCCCAAAAGGGGAAAAATCCAATCAAATCAGCCAAGCTGAACCAGTTGGTTCTGCTGGCTTGGGAGGAAAGCTTCCTGAAGTTCTGTCATTTGGGCTGAAGTGATGCTTCCAGGAGAAATTCGCCTGTGTTTAACCCAAGCCCACTTAAGAAGCTTAAAAAGGAAAACCTTGGAGCGCACATGGAATGTTTGCACGAGGATTGAACCCAACGTTTGGGTTGACTTGAGGCAGGTCTTGGACAGGGGATTTTTTCAGTTTGTTTTTCGTTTTACTGAGTTCAAGTTTGGGTTTTGTCAATGTCTCCCAAGTTTCCTGTAACCCCTGTGGCTGCCAAGGGCTGGGAGAGTCCCGTGTCCCAGTGCAGGGATGGTTACTGAGCTCCTACCACCCCCAGAATGGCCAGGAGGCTGCAGACAACCTGATGTGCTCTCCAGCTGCCAGGAATTCCCAGCCTAGATTGTATGGGATTATCCAGAATAGGAAGGGCTCTGCTAGGGCACAGGGGAACACTCCAGGGTCTCTGGTTCTAGGGTTGCTGTGGAGAGGATTGCTTGGAAAACCTCCCTTGTGGTGAAAACAGGTTTTCTCCCAGGATATCAGTGAGAGAAAACCACAAATCTGCTCTAATCTGGTGCTGCTGGGAGCACCTGTGAGCATCTGCCTGAAGGTACAGGAGGGTGGCACGTCCTGTGGAGTGACAGGGGGATATTTGTATTCCCATACAATTTATAAATGGGCCAGGCATGGCCATAACTGTGTGGGAACGCTCTCAGGAACAGGGACAGGCATAGGCAGGAGCAGGTAACAGAGCCATCCCAAGGGGAAAAGCCCCATGGGATGGGAATGGAGCTGAGCACGAGGGCAGCAAGAGGTAAAAATGCACATTTTCAAGCCCCAAAATCTGAACTCATCTCCCTAGATAAGGGTGGTGCCACTCCAAGGACAGGGTCTGGTGGAAGGAAAGGAACTGCACAGCACAGTAAAGGACAACAAACCCTAAAAGGGAGCTCTTTGCCCTAAAACACCCTCAAAATTCCTAAAACCTTGATGGCTTGAGTCTGACTGCAGAAGCTGCTTTGAGCAGCCAGGTGACAGCAGGGACATGGGAAGGATCCTGCCTGAGGGCAGAAGGAGTGGAGCAGCCCTGGGAAGGCTGGGACACCCATCCAACAGGTGCTGGGAAGGGAATGTCAGCTCAGCTGAACAGGAATGTTCCCTCCCAGCCTCTGAAGTGGAACTGCCAGGCCTCCCACTGCTCTTAATCCACAGCACATTGAGGAGCTAAAAATATTCCCAGCCTAATGCAGCAGGGCTTTGCTAATCTGCCCTTCATCACCTGGGCACCCAGGACCAGCTCTCTCCACATCCCAGAGCAGGTTTAGCAGGAGATCCAGCAGGATGAGGGGCTCCTGTGACCGGGAATTCCCGGCCCTGGCAGGGGTGACTCCGGCTGCTCCCAGGATGTGCACCAGTAATGGAAACAGAACTGCCTTGTCAGAGGGAATGAGCCCTGGGCTTCCCACCAGCCTGACCTTGCCCTGTGGTGGACTGGGGAGCAAATTGCATTTGTTAATTTGCAAAATTATTCTCTCAGTCATTAGTGTGACTCAGGTCCTAATCCCGGGGTGTTTTCATGGAACCACAGACTGGTTTGGGTTGGAAAGGACCTCATAGCTCATCCAGTCCCACCCCCTGCCACTGTCCCAGGCTGCTCCAAGCCCAGTCCAACAGGGCCTTGAACATTCCCAGGGGTGGGGAGGCCACAACCTCTCTGATATTCCATGAGGACCTCAAATCCCCATCCCAGGTCCTGGCTCCATCTGCATGGGATCAGGGCTGTTTGGGAAATAGTGCCAAGAGAACTCCCTTGGGCTGGGCCTTTGGAGTCAGTGATGGGACAGCATCCCCATCCTTGTGCCTGGAAAAACCCAGGATGCCCATCAGCCAGGAGTGAGTGTGCAGAGTCAGGCAGGCACAGGCAGCACCTCCAAGTCACACCCCAAAAGACAACTGACTTCATGCAGCAAAACTGGGCAAGAAACGTTCCCCAGGGACGCTGGGCACAGGCTGGATGCGGTGGAGATTCCCCTCCCTCAGCCCTTGCTTTGGGAGAAGAGCCCAGCCCGGCCCTGCTCCCACATCCCAGGGGAAACAGGAGCCTGGGAAGGGGGAGCCAAGGTGCTGCCTCGTGCTCGGCCACCCGTAGCCAGCCAGCCCCATCTCCCACTCCCGTGCCTGCATTAGCATTCCCCAAATCCTTTTAACGCGCTGATCTGATAAGGGATCTGCCTGTATTGGATTTTTTTCCCGGTGACACATAACCCAGCTGGCTGGGTGGCGGCTCGGGGAGGAATCAAACGGTCAGGAACAAATGAGTAAATCAAGTTACCATTTTACATCTTTTTAAGTTGTTTCCCTCTAAGAGCTCCCCAGATTTTATCTCAGGTAGCTTAATTGGAACAGGAGAGCCGGGTCTCCTCGGAGCGCCGGGCTTTCCAAGGGAAGGGCAGCCCCCACCAGGTAGGAGGGAGCTTTGCTGGGGAAAGCGAGAGGGAAGGGGAAAGGCAGGGATAATGTATCCAGTCCTGTGGGAAGTCCGGTAAGGACCAGGAGTCCCCGTGACGGTGAAGGAGACGGCCCGGGAGCAGCCCCTTCCCAGCAGAGCTGAGCCCTGTGGGGAGGGGGCTCTGCCTTTTGGGGGGACCTTGGTCCCTCAGCATCACCTGCCTGGCACCCTCACCAGCTTACCCCGGGCACCCCACAGTGCCCTCCCTGCCAGCATTTGCTGGATGTTTTTGTCTCTAGAGAGCCTCAGGGCGACTTCCCCAGGTTTCACCTTACCTGCTTCAATCTCCCCTTTCCCTTTTCCTTGGGACCAGCTGTCTCCAACCCACCGCGTCAGAACTCCTGGGAATTTGTGCCTTGGGACTACAGGTTGCTCATCCAGGCAAGAAGCAAGCAATTGCTGTCACTCCCTGAGCCCCTGTGGGCACTCAGGAGCCTTGTCCTGGGCTGCTCCATCCCACTGTGAGCTTGGATGAAGCCCACAGCAGTCCCCTGGGCTGGGAATCCTGGGCACATTCCCTGTGCCCAGGATGTCTGCTGGCACATCGCTCTGAGTGTGCAGACACACCCCTCTCCCATGGGCAGAGCTCCCATTCCAGGCTTCTCCAGACTGGGAGAACTGGGCAGCTGCTGCTGAGTTTGGCTCTTTTCTGCTCCTGAAGTGTTTCCTTACAGAAATTTGCCCAGATTTCCCTAACCTAAGAGATAATAACCTGAGGAATTTCTAGTCAGGCTTCATTGGCCATGGCATTTCACTGCTCTTTCACAAATCCCTGATGTCTTCCCACCCCAAAACACAGCAGAAACAGAAAACAAATCAATCCACATAACAACAGCATGATCAGCTTTTGTCTGGCCCGGGAGAGAAGAGAGAGCAAGGGAAGAGAGGAGAGATGGAGTGATAGGGAGAGAAGGGAGAGAAAGTGCAGGGCTGAGGAGGGGCAGCATTTATGGACTCGTTGGAAACCATCAATCACTGTTAGTGCAAGAGGCTGTTTAGAGCTGGTGAGTATTAAATTCCAGCAGAATTTGATGAATAACAGGAGGAAAAACATTCCTGTTGTAGAAGAATAAAAACAAGAGTTCCCTCTTCCCCCTGTGCCAAACATTCCCAACCTGAGGGAAAGTCCTGGGAAAGGTTGTTCCTCAGCAAGGGGACACAGAGCAGCCTCATTGGGAACTGGAGAGAGGCTGCAGGGCTGAAAGGGATCCAAACTGGAATGTGCAGGACCTCACTTTCCCAACCCAAACCTCCAGCTGGGGTGGAAGGGATGGGGAGTGCATCATTGTGCCTTAATGATCAGCCAGACCCTGCTAATTATTAGCAACTGGAGTGAGTCTGCTCAGATAAAATCAGGCTCCTGACTCCCCAAGCCCTGGACCCTTTGGGGCTCAGAGGGGTTCCTGCTGCGCAGGGGCCTCCTCCTGCTGCTGGGCCTGTCATTCCACTGCCTGGGATACAGTCAGCACTGCCCTCCTGTCTCTGAAGATCCAGACCCCAAAAGCACAGACCCTGGTGATGGAGATTGGCATTTGTTGCTTCCCCACATCGTTCTCCAAAGCAGTCAGCAACAGCATCTCTCCTTAATTAGACAGGCTGGTAATGAGAGCCGAGAGCCCCAGAGGCTTGTCTGACATCACCAGGTATTGCTGTCAAGCAGACACAGAAAAATGCACTGAGATTCAGCCAGAACATCCCCAGAAGCAGGGAATTTGTCCTAAAAATGTGGGGGCTGATGCTTTGTCTTTGGTGTCTCAGTGCTGGGGAGGAGGGAGGGGAGCACCTAAACCCAGGCAGATTTGGAAAACATCAAAACAGTGGCACAGGGGGCACTTGGTCTTCTAATGAAGAATTAATTTGGCATCAGCATCAGCATAAATGTGAAAGGAAAAGGCTGGTACAGCTCAGGTGACCTTTTCCTGGAGCTGTGTGGGCTGTCACAGTGACAAATGGGACACCTGGGCGCTGGCGCGAAGGGGCAGCACTCCAAGGTCACCTCAGTTTGCTAAACAAGGGGTGGCTGCACTTTGGGGCCAGAGCCTGGACCCCCAAGCTGCTGAGGGAGGTGGGACTGAGGCATTCCCAGTCTGGTGCCATCCCAGAGGTTGGGCAGTGGCCGTGCACAGTCCCAGCTGGGCAGAGAGCCCAGCGTGGCCATGGCAATGTGAGCATGGCACGGAAACATGAACGTGTTCGTGGTCACTCACCACTGAGCACCAGGCTCTGACCCAGCCCCTCCTGCCTCCAGAGTGCCCGTGCTGCTGTGGGAATGGCATGGCTGGCACAGAATGTCTCCTGGAGGCTCCACACACAGAATTCCCAGCACCTGGCATGGCACCCACCCAGAGGCTGCAGCGATGCTGGCACGCCTGGGTGCAGGGCACCCCCAGGCCTGGCCCTGTGTCCCCCAGGCCCTGTCCCTGCCATGTGGCAGCAGCCCAAGGAGAGCTCCGATGGGAGAATGACTCACAGGGACTCTGCTGCGGGTGTGTTTCCTATTAGGGCCGTTCAAGTCTCCACAATTAGGAATGCAGCTCAACCAGAGTGTGAATCCCTAATAGGAAACATTCCCCAGATGCACACGAGGGCCCCGAGGAAGATGCCAGCCCTGGAAAGGGCTGGGGGGCGAGAGCCGCCGGGATGGCTCCCACATGAGGCGGCATCAAAGGCGAGGCTGCAGTCCCGGGGTCTCCGTGGCCACTTCTGCCAACTTTGATCAGGGTTTGTCGTCTGACTCCCAAACAGTTTTTTCACACTTGTTTCCCAAGTGTGAAGAGCCCGAAGCCATGTTGGAAACTCTGAGACAATTTCGGATTCCTTTGCAACAAAGCCAAGGCCAGGACAATGGGACTTTGATGTTATTGACATATTGGTTCAGAGTTTCCTTGTTTCCATTTCCCAGCATTAGGCCAGAGCAGAGGGCTGCTGCCTTGCTCTGTTTAATTAGGTAATGTTTGTACAGTGCTTGGAGAATATAAAGTGCTCAGCAAGTGGAAAGCGTTATCCTTATTACTATGCCTTCCATATCCACTGGCTGCATTTGGTAGGGCTGCAAAAGCTTTGAAAGAAAAATAAAATAAGGTCAAGTTTATTTTATTTAAATGTAAAATAAAATTGTAGTGCTGAGCAGAGACTGGCAGAGGCGGGGAGGGACGAGCTCTGTGTGTCTCCGGAGCAGGGATGGCCTGGGCTGTGCCAAGCTGAGTCCCCTTGATGTTGTCCCAAGCTGTCCTGTCACTGTGTGTGTCAAGTGTGGCCTGGACAAGCCCTTCCCAGAGGCAGCAGAAGCCAGAGCAGCTCTCAGCCTCCCTGCTGGCACTGCCACCCACGGAGCTCCTGGTGCCCATCACCCTTTTATCAGGGGGAGATGTGACAGCTACGGATGGGGCAAGTGCCAAGCAGGGCCACCACGGCACTGCCAGGCACAGCTGGGCTGGACAGGGGCTCCCAGCACCAGCACATCCCCCAGGCAGTTCCTGGGTGCTGCCAGCACTGCCAGTCCACAGTGCAGCATTCCAGAGACAGGGAAAACATCCCACTCCCGCTCCTGCTGTTACTGATCTGTCTCCCAGTCCCGGGCACTGAGGTGTTCTGAGAGGTCCTGGAGGATGCTCTGAGTGTCTGAGAGTGGGACACCCCTCCACTGCCCCCTAACCCAGGGCAATGCCAGGGATGCTCCCACCCAGGACTGCTCCCCTTGGGCCCCAGGGCTGGGGCTGGCTGAGCCTTCTCAGGCTGCTGTTCCCTTTTTCCTTCCCCTGGGTGATTTCCCCTCATTGTGATTCCTCTCCTTGCTGGTGATAAAACATTTGAGGAGTTGCACTGAAGGCCCAGACTCAGCAGCCCACCCCAACCCTCCCCCCCCAGCCTCTCCCCCGCCAAATATGTTTGTATTTTTAACATTTTTAGGCAACAATCTTAAACCGAAGCAGATGTGACAATGAATATTTATCTGCAGCATCTCAGTATGGGATTTTCTCTTAAACTCGATAAAATAAACTGCTCAGGATACAGAACAACATTTCTCCTAATATACAATACACAAGGGGCAGGAGGGGAATTAGCAGATGAACTCGGCATTAAAGCCATTTAAAATCAAAAGAGCAGCAGCATTTACATGCAAGGAGAACAGTTGGTGCTTTCAGTGAGATCCTGGCGTGTTTTCCTTCTCATTCCTGGAGGCTTGCAAACACCAGGCAGAAAGGTTCCTGCCAGGGAAGGGCAGGTGAGAAGGGGGCTCTTCTCCCTGGTGGGAGACAGGAGCAGCCCCTGTCCCGAGTGGGGAACAGCTCCCATGGGATGGGAGGAGGAGGGGAAGGAGAAGGCAAACACTGCTGCAGTGACAAGGAGGTCACCAGGCCCCAGTCCCAGCCTCGTGTCTCTCCCACGGGACCATTGCTGTCCCTCCCTCCTGGGGGCTCACAGCAGCTCCTCCCTGCTGACTCCACCAGGGTTTGTTTCCAGCCAGCAGGAGAGTGGGATTTGGGGGAAACTGTCCCCACCTGCACTGCTCCCATGCTTGGAGGCTGCTGGATGTACCCTGCTGGGACTGGTGCACACAGGATGCTCCAGACTCCCTGGGACTTCTGGGCTTCCAGGGCAGGCTGTGACTTTCCTGCCTCTTCAGCAGCTCCCTGTGCACCAGAGGGTGGGATGCTGTGGGGTAGGGGAAGGATGAGCTCCTCTCCCACAGAGCAACTGGATCCCACCAAGGAGCAGCCCCACGGGACCAAACCCTGTGCTTGCTCTGGTGCTGAGAGCCCCTTCCTCCCTACCCTGCTCATCCTCAGGGCCTGGCTCTTGGGGCTCAAAGTGAGGAGTGAATAAAGTCTGCTGCAATCCTTGGGATGAGCACTGGGGCTCGGCCCGGCCCTGCCGGATCCGGCGGCTGCTGGAGGCAGCGCGTTCTCCTGGAGCCGGAGGACACTGCCAACCTTGCCACGTTGTGCTCCCAGAGCCAGGCACGTTTCTCCAACCTGCTGTCTCTGACGCAAACCCAGAACAATATGCAGATTAAAAATAACAACCACAACAAAAAGGCTCCACCACCACCCCAGAGAGCCCCACGCACACGGAGCCCTCCCCAAAGCCAGAGCAGGCTCAGGGGGTGGTGTGGGCCCGGGTGCCTGGGCACGGTGGGAGGCTGGAGGGGCAGCAGGAGGACCCTGAAGGTCTGTCCTATCTGTGTCCAGGGCTGAGAGGCCACTAGAGCCCCTCGTGCTCCTTCACTCCCCCCCAGCTCTGCAAAGGGAGCGCTCTGGAGGGACCAGGGAGGGTTGTGCCATGATGGTGGCTCCCTGTGAGCAGTCCCCAGCCGAGCTGAGCCAGTGACCACAGCACCATGCACTGGGACATCTTGTTCCTCTTTGCTTTAGGACCACCTACCCTCCTCCCCCTCTCCCAGGGAGGGATCTGTGTCAAAGGGACAAGGTCTCCTTTGGTCTACAGAGAACATGAGCCAAAAACTGCTGACTGAAGTGGCTCACAGCTTCCCGGGGACCCTGGTCCCAGCTGGTGGCACTCAGAGTGTCAGAAATGGGATGGTGACTCTTTGAGCCTGGAGAGAACATTTCCCATGCTGAACAGAGACCAGGCTGACACAGGAGATGCCTGCAGTCACCAGCAAAGGCCCTTGGGCCAGTGAGGGCACCGGAAGGCTTTGGAGTCCCTGTGCTTTTGAAGCATGGAGAGTGTCCCCAAGCCCTGTCCCATCCCCTGCCCAGCAGGATCCTGCTCAGGACTCTGTGGTCCTGTCTCTTCCAGCCAGCACCAGACCCCACTGCCCGGTGCACCCCTGTCCTGAGCAGGGATTCTCCCCTCGTGCTTCAGTCCCCGAGCTTGGCCAGGTCTGGGCTCTCCACATGACTCCTGGGGCAATGAACGTTCCCCCCTCACCCTTCACCTCCAGAGCCTGGCCAGGTCCAGGCTCCCCTCGCGCCTTCCCGGGGTGTGGAGGAGGAAGGGTTTGATTTCCCCCAGGGCAGCAGAGAGATGCTCCCAGCCCAGGAGCTGCCCAGCATCCCGAGACGGGTTTGGTTCATTCCCAAACTCCATGAGAGCGGCCTGATGCGATGCTGCAGCCACAGAACATTCCTTTGTAAGGAAATAAAGTGTCAGTGCCACAGCTGTGACATCCAAGCTCCGCTTCAGTAGCGTGCCCTGGGCAGAAAGAGGCGGCGGGTTCCTGTTTAGGTTTTCGGTTACTGTGTTTGTAAAATATTTATTTTTCTTGGTGTTTCTATCCCAGCCTTTTTAGAATCCAAATATTTGGAGGCTGGAGGAGCTGTGGCCGGGCCCAGCGCTGCTCTGCTGGCTGGGCTCGGCGTGTGCCAGGCATGCTGATGGCCCCAGACCCCCCCAGCCAGCCCTCAGCATCAGACAGTGTTTGAATGCAGTCTCCAGGGGTGGAGAGGGTGGTATGAGGCACTGAAAGAGCTGGGAGAGAGGAGAAAAAAAGGAGAAGAAAAAAAGAAAAGGAAAAAAGAAAAGCGAGGCAGTGGCGTATAAATGAATAAATAATAGTAATAAAAAAGATCATTGGGAAGCAAAGACATTCTTTATGGTGCATTAATGTGTTTTCTCAGCTGCTCTCTTGACTCGGCACCAGCTCTCGCAGTTCCTGTCCTCGGGACACTCCGCTGGGCACAGGAAGGTTTCTTCTGGCTGCTCTGTCCCAGTCCCACTGCCCCTGGAGCTCCTGTCACCCTCTGCCTCGTGGGGGAACACAGAGCCCCCACCTGCCCCTTCCCCCGTGGCCTCCATGCCCATCGCTGTCTCCTGGGATTCGGCTCTCTGGGAGAGGAGCCTCTTGCTCCAGAACAGCCCCTCAGGTGGGGCACGCCAGAGGAACCCGAGGTTTTGTCCCCTTGGTGCCACCCAGCGCTGCCTCCCCCACACTCTCCGAGGTTCCCTGAGCCCATGTGTTCCTCCTCCCCCATCTCCAGCAGCTTCCCAGGGAAGGGATGCAACCCAGAGCTGGTGGGACCCCAGCCACGGAGGCAGCAGCTCTTATCAGGCGGCTGCCAGCCCTGTCACCACGCTGTGCTGAGTGACGGGCGCTCCCACCTGCTCCCGGCGCTGAGCACGGGGTGCTGCTGCTGCTATAGAAACACCCAACTTCTTACACTCACCTCCTTTTTTCTTTCTCTCTTTTCTTTTTCCCTTTAGACCCTCAAAGCTGCTTGTGAATTCCCTCACGATTCAAAGGAAGATCCGACGGGCTCTTCAGCACAGCCGCGTCCCCGCCGAGCTCCGCGTCCTGGCTCTGACAGGGTGTGGTGATCCATCCCCACCTCATGCAGAGGGAACTCTGGAGTCCCCACCTGCTTTCCAGGAGCTGAGCTGAGCCCTCTCCTGCTCACACCAGGGCCACAGGATTCGCTCCCTGTGCTGGCACGGCTCGGTGAGCTCATCAGCCGCTCCAGCACAGCCCCACACAGAGCTCTGGTGGGTTTATTTTGCTGGCTGCTCTCACCCAGCTGTTTATTTTCTTGAGTTTCCCCTGTGAACCCGCTCCACACCTGGAACTGTGCTGACGAGTTGACTTCAAAGCTGAGCTAACTCTGCAAATCCCTTCCATGCATGACCGTGGGGAGCAGGTGCTCCTCGCTTCCCCAGGGCTGCAGAGTCCCCCAGCAGGAGAGCAGGATCTCTCATTCCTCATTTGCCAAGCAGGGGCACTCACATGGAAAACCAGCGTGTCCTCAAGTCATGGAATCACAGAATGGTTTGGCTTGGAGGGATCTCAAAGCCCATCCAGTCCCACCTCCTGCCGTGGGCAGGGACACCTCCCACTCTCCCAGGTTGCTCCAAGCCCTTCCTGCCTGGCCTTGGACACTGCCAGAGATCCAGGGGCAGCCACAGCTTCTCTGGGCAGCCTAAGCCACCAAGTCTGGACTCACCCAGCATCGCCATGGTAGATCCAGCACATCCCTTCCCATGCCTCCCTGTCCTCATTGGCCTTGGCTGACAGTGGCTTGTTTTGGGATTGGTCCCTGTGGACACTCTGCAAACCAAGCCAGCTCAGTGTAAGATCCAAGGAGACATTTACTAACGGGATTTGGGCTGAAATTCAACCCTTCCTCAAAAAAAAAAAAAAAAAAAAAAGAAAATTCCTTCAAGCTAAAAGGTTCTAAACAAACCTGACTTGAGAGTCATTTAATACCCTGTCAGCTTCCCTTCCCACTGCTCCCGGCTCTGGTGAGGTGAGCCGTGTCCCTGGGATCAGGGTCCTGCTCTCCTGTGCCTGCTAGGAAGGTGCAGACAAATCCTGAAATGCAGATGCCAGAGTCACTGACCCAGAGGGATCCTTCTGCATCCTTCTGGAGCCTGACTTTGGCTCGAGCCTCAGTGGAAGGCCAGGACAGGTCACTTCCCAATCCCCCTGCTTTGATTTCCATTGTCTCTGCTGTGACTCCACTCCCCACAGAGCAGCCCAGCACTGCTGCTTTCCAGGGCATTTCAGAGTCCTGGGGGTGTTGGTCTGGGCGAGTAACACAAATGGTGACGCCATCAAAGCAGGAGAGACTTTCCAGCTGTGACACCTGTAACAGTCGGGGCAGCCGTGTTTCTCCTGCCCCACAGCTCAGGAGTGTGACCCCCCCCAGCTTCCTTCCCTTCCCTTCCC